>OX359292.1:1212500-1812500 GCA_947179395.2 Pulicaria dysenterica
TTAAACATTACAAAATAAATAAATCCATCCTATGTTGGTCTTGGAGAACCTTATTTATTTCATTTGTCTAAAGGTGAATCATTAGGTGTCTAATCTTGATGTGATGTCATAGTGACTTGGTATGGACAACATCTCTGAAATAGTTCGACTCATGGGTGAGCACCCACCCATCGCCGCCGCCGCAACTGTTACCGTCGCCGCAACCGTTACCACCATTACCATTGCCGCCGCCACCATTACCGTCGCCGCTGCCACTGTCACCGTCGCCACCGTCACCGCCGCCTTCACCGTCATCGCCACCAACCGCCTCCACCGCCAACCACCACCAACCGCCGCCAATCGTCGGCGGCGGTGGCGGTGGCGGTTGGTGGTGGTCGGCAATGGCTGTTGGTGGTGGTCGTTGGCGGTGTTAACGGTGGTGGAGGTGGCGTTTGGTGGTGGTCAGTGGTGGTGGTGGCTGTTGGTGGCGGTTGTTGGAGATTGCGGTTGGCGGTGGTCGGTGGCGGTTGGTGGTGGTCGGCGGAGGCGGCGGTTGGTCGTGGTTGGTGGCGATGGTGACGGTGGTGGTGGTTAGCGGCGATGGTGACGGTGTTGGTTGGTGGTGGAGGTGGCGGTTAATGGTGATCGGTGGTGGTTATTGTGGTGGCCGTTGGTGGTGGTCGGCGGTGGCGGTTGGCTGTTGGCGGAGGTGGTTGGCCGCGATGGTCGACAGCGGTGGTGGCAATGGCGGTTGGTGGTGGTTGGTAAATATAGTAAATAAAACATTTTTTAAATTAAAAAAAACAAATAGTCTTATCTCGCAGACATAAGACATTTTAAACCACATCTTATCCTGTAGACATGAAATAAGACACTGACATATATATTTTTCAAAAAACAAACAGCACCGCATCTACCTTAGAAGTTGACCATATAAGTTTTTGTTTTTTGTTCTTTTACTTTTTGGGGTGTGAGGCCTCCCCTCTTAATAAAAATTCTTTTCCATTGCTCCATTATATCAATTTTTTTAGCGTGTCAAACTAGTACAGGGTAGAAATTTCATCACCAGATCCATAAATACTGTCTGAATCATCTGCCAGTTTATCTACACCGTGATTGGCCCTTCCTAAGTTTCAGATTTGATTTTTGCTTTCCAGAATCTAGATATTACTCTCGTTGCTCTAATGTTGTTTTATTTTGTTATATTTAAAGCTTTTAAGTGAGTAACAGATTATGTTCATCAGTTTAAGGGAGTGTTTGGTTCATTCTTTTGGGGGGATTTCATGGGAATGAGATTTCAAATCCCCCCAAATGATGTGTTTGGTTTGCAAATTTGAAGAGGGATTCAAATTCCCACGAATCTTTGAAATCCTATGAATGGGGGATTTAGAAATACTCCCACACCCCCTGGTATTTCAAAATCCCATATGTGTGGATTTCTTCCGGCGACCGTCCGGCGCCCTCTGGCTAACATTCCCGGCTGACAGAAACCCTAGCCACCACAAACCCTACCGTCGCTGCGCCTTCTCCGTCAGATCTGGTGGTGGCCTTCATCTCCGTTCGTCGTCTTCCTTCTCCGTTCGTCTTCTCCTTCTCCGTTCGTCTTCTCCTTCTCCCTTCGCAAACCCTAGCTTCGCAGAAAACCCTAGCTTCGCAAACCGTTTGTCATTCTCCGCCGCCTTCGTCGTTCTCCGCCGCTCGAAAACTCTAACCTTCGTCGTTCTCCGCCGCATTCGTCGTTCTCCGCCGCTCGAAAACTCTAACCGTTCGTCGTTCTCCTCCGACTTCGTCGTTCTCCGCTGCTCGAAAACTCTAACCTTCGAAAACCCTAACCTTCGTCGTTCTCCACCACCTTCGAAGACCCTTCGCTGCAACAGAGATCTTCGAAAACCCTTTCCGTCGCCGATCTAATTCGTGGTGTGGTGGTTGGTTGGTGGTGTGGTGCCTTCGTCGCCGTCTCTTGCGCCGACCGAAACCATAATCGCCGGCGAACAGAGATGGAGGGAGGTCGGTGGTGTAATGGGGTTGTAGATGGGTTTTGTGTTGAACCAAACACAGGTGTGGGATTTTAAATCCCACCAAATGAATTCCCATGAAATGTAATTCCTCTCATAAAATCCCATTCCCCCCAAAATCAAAGAATGAACCAAACACCCCCTAAGTGAATTCAACGTTTGGGTAGTAGTTTTTTTAGTTTGTTAGGACATCTGAGCTTGTTACTAAGATGAAGAGACTTGAGAGCATGTACTAGGGACTAGTAGAAGTTACTCATATTGGTGAGTTGATGCAGCTTTAACCAAAGGCTATACTCTGTAAGATCTAATTTACTAAAACTATGACGTTTTCATTTAGGACTTTCCTATCTCTAATCTTTAATACTTATTAAAAGAAAAGGCTTTTCTCTTTTTTCTAAAATTTCTCCACCAATCACAATTCTCCATTTTAAAAAAAAAAGTGAAAAAAAAATGGATGATTACGTCATATATAGGAAAATTTCCTTAAAGTTTGTCCATTTAGAAGGGGTGGAAATAAAAATTGTTAAGGGGGTAGTATAAAATATTTGAGGGGTTTTAAGAAAGGTATATATTAATGTAATTGATTATAAGTTATTTGAAAATTATGTTTAATAACTTCAAATATATGTTGTTTTGAGAAAAAATTATTATATATTTGTAATCGTTTCATTTTTATCTATGTTTTGGTATAAATTTTATTGCAATATGAGCTTTTTTTAAAAATTAGTATAATTTAACTGTTTTATCAACATCTAAGTAGTTATTGTATATTTTATACGTTTTTTATAGTTATTCCCTCTACATAATATAGTTGATATAATCAATGATTTCTTGGTATATAAAAAGAATTAAAAAAATATATTATAACCAATAGTTAGTGGCATAAATTTGTTTACAAAACTACCACTAGCGTTAGAGCTTTTTAAAATTAATTGTTAGTTGCTAGTAAATAACTCTTCAGAAACTAGAACTCTATATAATTACTGGGTAGTGAAACAACGGTCATGATAGAGGGTTTTGTAACTACACATACAACTTGAAATTTTATTGTCTAAGTTTTCTTATTTTTTAACTAATAACTTGATACATAAAATAAAATTTATTATTACATAGATATTTGAATTCAGTGAGATCTCGTGTTTTCAATTATATTTAATTGAATAATAAATTACACTTAAGTGATTTACGTATGTATAGATATAATCTATTCTATTTTAGAATCTTATTTTTATGCGATATAATTTGCGTATACTTAGATGGATGTCATCATAATCTAACTTTTAATAAATTTAGTTTACAATTTCAAATATTCAAATATATATACTTGGCTAATAAAAATGTTTTTAAAACACTTGATATTATAACATCGACAATAATATTATAGTTATGTTTTTACAATGTAGGGATAAAACTTCACCACGAGAAACACATTAATATTTCTTAAAAAAAGTATTTATAAAAGGTATTAAAAATACACGTTTTTCCTTATGGATAGTTATATGTGACGGTTTCTCGAGTGAAAAGTAAGGAGTGGTTAAAGTTTTAATTTGCGATGGATGAAGGAAACGCTACTAATAAACCACGAATGTTGTTTATAAATAAGTTTTACAGAAAATTAATAATAATCTTATGTATGGTTTTCAAAATTCTGTAATGGATTTTTATTTCTTGTTTTCTTACGAGATTTTATTTTCCTATCTATGTTTTGTGACTATTTTTACTATACGTGTTATGACTCTTTAAAACAATATAAATTTGAAATTGACTTATATCATCCTGTGCTAATACACGAGCCACTTAACTAGTTATATATATAAACATAACATTTCTTAGGAAGAAAAGCTCGTAATGAACAGTAACTTTGTGCGTGGTGGCAATATTAATTTATTGGTTTTTTACTTTTTAGATTGATTTTTAGAAATATAAAAGAATATGAGTTGCAGCTTGGTTGGCTTGACACCTGGACTTTAACCCACTCACTTTACACTCACATTTTTTTTTCTCCCACACTCCACCACTCTCTCACACATATCCTTATTTTTTTTCTCTGACTAATTATTAATTTGTTTTCCATTTCTTTCTTTATTTTCCTTTACTCTTCTTTATAAATAAATAACATAATCTTTTCCTATTTAGTTTTTATAATTATAGACCATCCATTCTTATGCTTCTTCTTTTTTCTTTGAACTACTATTATCATATTTTTCTCTTTTTTCTTTTTTCTCCTTTATGTATCTATTTGTGTATTTTACTATTTTATTTCTGTAATAACATATAATTTTATACATAGTTCTCTTTCTCTTTTAGGACAATCATTTTCTTATTTACGTTATTTATATTAAACAAATTACTGTTTTTCTTTTTAGTAGTGTTCCAATTCTTAGTGAAAGATATATATTTAATTTATTATTTTAGACAAGGACAATGAGCTTATATGTTTATTTTTCTGTGTGTAATATTTTTTTAAACACTAAAACTCACAAGCCATAAGTCTAAGAAGCCAAATTCTATAGCATAAATAGTAATCATGTTTGTATCCATACTGATTGAGACCAAATTAAGTCGCATGCTTCTATATTTGTTGAGATATATTTGTAGAATTACTATGTATGTTTTAATAATGTATTATTAATTTGAATAGCTAATACACAATGATGTTAACATATTAATTAATTAAGTTAGTACACTTACAACATGCTATTAGGATTGAACAAGAAAAATAAAGCAGCGCTACGATGTGGCTTAATAACATTTTCAATTATTACTTAATTACTGTCAATGTTAAAAAATTTAACAATTTCAATAATATAATCAACTAAAATTTATCTTTACAAAAAATGTTGAATTAGTGAAGAAAATAATAAAAATTGTTCCCAAATAGTTTAATATCAGTTGTGTACTCGCACAATGCAGTGGCAATAGCTATAGTTTATGTTTGATGTCCGATTTTCAAGAATGTAAGGTATGATATGTATAGAATTCAGTGTCATGAATTGGAACCGTTTGACAATATATCTGTTTTTTTTCTTTTTCTATTATCTTTATTTTTCTTTTTCCCATTCAACCCTTTTATAAGTTATTGAAATAGTTTTGAAAAACAATAAAATAAAAAAAATATGTTAGAATTAAATAATTAATTAAAAATTGAATTGATGTAAGTGATTTAACTATAAGTAGATTTAAATAGTTTTTGTCATGTTTAATGATTTGTTAAAGCAATAGTTGGTATAAATTAGTTCATATATTATAATAAGAAGATTATTGATTTAGTTTTTACTATAAGTGTTTGTGTCTTATACATAAAAAATAAATTACTTAACATTAAGTACTATTAAAAACTTTAAGAAATAAAGAGTTAAAATTTTCATAATATAATATAAGATATAAGCACTTACAAAATCAAATTTTAACTATTATAGATAGAGGTGTACAAAAAATCCGAATATCCGATTTTGTGCAAAAACTATCCAAACCGGTTTTTTTATAAAACCAGATTTTTTTCAAACCGGAGTGGATTTAACCGGTTTTATCCGATCCGATCCGGTTTTAATCCGATCCGAAACCGGTTAAACCGGTTACACTTTTGCCCGAGAAAATCCGGTTTTAATCCGTACGAAACCGGTTACACCTCTGTCCGAGAAAATCCGGTTACAATCCGAAAATCCGGTCCAAAAAAAACCGAAAAAATCCGGTCCGGATTTTATCCGATAAGGATTTTATCCGATCCGGAAGATGTGCACCTCTAATTATAGATATAAAATTAGAAGATGTAAGATTATAGATAAAGAAAAACAATATTTATAATTTTAGAACTTAAAACCTTCCACAAAGAAAAAGTGTCCTACATCTATTAGTTTTGCTTTGTTTAATTCATTAACAAAACTTACTATTCAACTCGGAAGTGGCTACATTCCAAAAAGATGCTTTGAAAACTGAAAGTGAAAAAAATGCAACGATTTGAAAGTATAACATATTGGTTAAAGGGTAGAGATTTTACCATTTAAACAAAAATACTTTTCTGTATAAGGTGCATGATACAAATAATTAATATTAATATATATAATATAAAAATAAAAGGGTGCAAGATAGCAAATCCCTTAAATGAATAGTAACATGCACAGGTTTACATAGCCACAATTGTTATACTACGTATATTAGAATTTGTTGAATTATAACAGATTTCGTTTATTAAGTTGAAGTTCGTTAACAAACTCAGGCTATCATATCTGGCTATATATATAGCCCTGTTACTTTAAGTCAAATCATTTCAAATCAATTCTTGTCAACTCAAATCGTTCTTAAATCAAATCATATTGAAAATGGTGCTCTACCATTGCGATCTTTGTAATAAAGTGTTTAACGACAAAAATGCCGGACTAGCCCACCGTGTCTACTGCGCCCGGATAGGTGCCACCGGTCGTAGGCTTCGCCAGGCCTACGCTGCCACTACACCGGCCGGCGATTCCGCCGGCGCCAGTTTCGTTGCCGCGGGAAATGCTACTTCTGCCGCTTCATCGGGAAATGCTAGTTCTGTTGCCGCTCCACCGGCCGCCGGTGCTCTTGACGGTGGTTCCGGTTCGGTTGCAGCGGGCGGCGGAAGAGACGGTGGGGCCACTGCGTCTACCAGTGGCCGCCCCTGATTTCGAATTCTTGTAAATGTTGTAAATGTTTGTAATTCAAATTCTTTTTGATACATATTTTTGATTCAAATTCTTGTAATTCAAATGTCGTTCAATAAAACTAGTTAAGTGACTCGTGTATTAGCACAGAAATGTTTGTAATTCAAATTCATTTCATCTTCTGAAGTCATTGATACTAATTGTGTTCGTTTGGCATTGTACTAGAACTTGTGATTCATACGCTTCGCCATTAAATTGCACCGAACCTTCTCGTTTATGTTCCGCATTTCTAGCCTTCAATCCAACGCCGAACCAAACCCTAACTGTGATCATGAGCATGTTCGACGTCTTGCCGGAAGATGTTACGGTGGAAGGTAACGGTAGGGACTACGTTTTTGTTAGGAAGAACTGTTCATGTACTAATTCGTTTCAGTACTTGATGAACACGATGTACACGGTGAGGCAAAACGGTGAATCTCTCTCTGTACGGTACGGTTGTGGATGCTTACGGCGGATTGGCTTATCTGAAGAATTTAACGCGGCCGGCGCGTGCAGGGACTGTGGTGGCGTCGCAGCTGTTTTGTGGATGCTCGAATGGACTGTGGAATTACTTGATGAGTTACGTGATGAAGGAAGGGGATAGTATCGAGATGTTAGCGAGTAGATTTGGTGTTAGTATGGATAGTATCGAGACTATTAATGGGATCGATGATTCAGATAATGTCACAATCGGTGCGCTTTATTACATACCTTTGAATTCTGGTAGGTCCACAAGCTCTCTTTCGTAACAGTTTGATTACAGAGTTCGTTTACATCTGTCTTTTTCTCAAATTAATTTAAGATGTTTTCATTCACTTCGTTTGTGTTTTTCAAAAAAAAAAATTTAAGATGTTTTCATTCACTTCGTTTGTGTTTTTTTAGCTTCTACGTGTTGAATTCCACAGAGTAGGTCTGGGGAAGCTATAATTTAGTTTTGACATTGTATTAGTTGAAGAATTAGTTAGGGATAGTTTGCAGTTTGCCAGATCTGTCAAGGACACTCTAGTTTAAACTAATGAGCTCAAGTAACGCTTTACAAGAGGAGAATTTTTTAATGGGATCGACATTACAGATAATGTCGCTGTTCCTGCACTTTATTACAGACCTCTAGATTCTTGTAGGTCATATAAGATTAACATAATTGCAGAGTTCTGTTTTGCTGCAACCTTTTCCCAAATTAGTTGAATTTTCATTACTTGGAAGATGTTTTTGGTTCAATTGCTTTACGTTATTTAGCTTATAAGTGTTGTATTTCACAATGTATATCTGGGGCAGATATAGTTTATTTTTACCATGTATTAAGTTGACGAACTATTATCAGGGATAGCTGGCCAAGTGGCCATATCAATTATGAACACTCTAGATATGAACAAATGAACTTGAGGATTGTTTCACAAGAGGAGCAAGCTGACAAACTTGGGTGCGTTGATGGGTTTGATAATACAGATATTTGACAAGACTGTTAGTGCACTATATTATACCTCTAAATTCTGGGAGGTGATGATGTAAGATTAATTTAATTACAGAGGTCCTTTTACTGCTACCTATTCTGAAATTAGTTAATGATTCATCAATGTAAGATGTTTTTTAATCAAATTAGTTTGTGTTTTTAAGCATATTCGCTTGAATTTCGCACTAAAGGTCTCGGGCAGCTCTAGTTAGGGTTGGATCTATGTATTGTCGAGATTCGCGAGGAATTCGTTGAACCCACTTAATTTCTTTTAAATGTCTTATGATTTCAGTGTAGTTTTAGTATAAGTTAGTTAAAATTTTAGTTTTGAACCAAATAATTTTTTCTTAAACGTTATTAATTTTATCTATGGTAGCTCCATCTCTGGATATAGTTTAGTTCTGACATTTATATATTAAGAATTATTATCAGGGATAGTTAACAAGATCCTTTAAGATACTCTAGTTTTGAAATAAGGAGCTTAAGAAATGCTTTACCAAAGTAGAATGCTAACAAACCTGGGTCTGCTAATGGAACCGAATAATTCAGATAATGTTATCTTTGCTGCACTTTATTACATTTCTAAAAATTTTAGTAGATCATATAAGATTAACTTGTATTGCTGTGTTCCTTTCTATCTGCCTATTTCCAAATTAGTTGATTTTTTTATGAGTTTAAGATGGTTTTCATTTGATTCCTTTATGTCTTTTAAGCTTCTACATGATAGCTGGCCAGATCTATTCTGAACACTCTCTTTTCAAACTAATGAGCTCGTGTAATGCTTTTCAAGGGGAAAAAACTTTCAAACTTTTGTGTAATGTGTTGTGCTAAACGAGGGACATTCTCTTATATACGTCTCTATCTCGATAGACAGCCAAGATTGATCTAAATCTATAGCTGCAATCGGCTAACTGTAAAGAATAGGGAACATTCTACTACCAAGCGAACTAGATTTACGAAGAGGCTTCTAGACATTGTCCTTGAAGCCTCTTGACTCCTAAGTAGTGTAGAGATCTCTAGGATTTCCAGGCAACCGTCACACTTTGAACTTTTGGGTGATTAAAAATAAGGGAAGTAAATACAAATGACTTATTCTGCCATTTGTGAAGCTGATACGAATCAAATTGGTAATAAAAAAAAATTGATAATAGGCGTCCTTAATAGGATGCTTGAATAGATAAACCCCGGAATTGGAGAACCAAGAGGTCTCCCAAGAAAACAAATGACAAAACAATATTTCTCTCCCCGAATATCTTACTCCTAAACCTCTATTTATAATAGATAAATAACTTGCTCCATAAGATAATATAATTTTTATAATTAAAATCTAATAACTACCATATTTAGAAGATTCACAAAATATGGGTCATATAAGAAGCCTAACATGCATTTACTGTAACGAGGCACAAAGAATTATAATGATGATACTCCAAAAAGAAATTAGTTATATGGTATATGTACATGTGCAAAACCTTGTATTCTTATATCACAAGCCCTTAGTTTGTGAAATATAATCATTGGTATCATTCTGGATTCTTATCTAATTTATATTATTGAACTTTTTGTAGTTCCTGGTGAGATATACCCTGTTCAGAAGGACGTTCCCCCTGTTCCTGCTCCAGCACCACTGTTTGTTGCCAATGTTGCAGGTAACATATGCTTATATTTGTTTACCTGTTACAGATTTGTTGATTGTAGTAAATCGAAGACACATGCACTTTCATGAGCCATGAACTCAATTGATATATGCTTTTAATAAACCCAATTAAGGAAAAATTGTATCATGTTGCAAAGATCCATATGCTAAAACAATGTCATGCATTGCCGAAACAAGCATCTCTTAGACCATCTCTTATGTATGCATCAATACACTAAACTGGTGGTGTAAAATTTGGGGTAAACCATCTCCACCCACGACATCTGAATCTATGTAAAATTTTGGTGTAACGTTCTTTATGACTTAATTTTACACCAAATTTGATGCAACACTTATTTATCACACAAGAGTTTCACAATTCACATGTTTACTAAATGTTAAACAAAAAAGTAGAATTAAATAAAGAATTATAATTTAAATAATCTCATCCTGACCTGTATAATGAGTGCAATATTGAATATGGTGTTTACGTTTTTCATTTATAATTGTTATTCATGAGTTGATTTCATAATTAATTTTTAGAATTAAATAATTATAAGATTAATTAAAATTATTGGTTTTAATTTTAGATAATAAAGTACTTAATATGTAAATCTAAATTATCTAGTGGAAATAAATTGATTCAAAATTTGGTGATTACACTGGATTTGAAATAAATCTGGTGTAAGCATACTCCAAAAATATGCTCTTTTCCAAATGTTTGGTGCACACGTTTGAGATGTTAAGAGACAGTATAACAAGAAAATGTTGAACTTCATATCAGATACTCACCTCTTTGTTCTATTATGTTTGGATCTTCCCTGAACTTGTTTATGGAGACATTTATGTCCTGGTGAAATTGACAAAAATATACGATCAAACAGAAATATGCAATTTAGTTGATAGCTTTTGCATGTAGCATTTTTCCCTCAAGATTATAGCTGTCTTAATTAGGAAAGCCTTCTTTTTTGTCAATGGTGGTATTCTAATATTGTTCTTTTATGCAGTAAATCTGAACAATCATAAGGCTCATGTACCATACGGATGGATTATAGGGAGTTTGGGGGTTGGGTTGGCGCTTATCATTGCAGTCATAGGTTCTTTTATCTGTTCAAGATCATCAATTTGCTTTGATGATGATGCCCAAGGGAATCATGCAAAGGAACCAAAAGATGAAAACGTTTCTCATAACTTTCGTATCTTACAGACAACAAGCTGTTTTTTTGGTTCAAGGAAATACGAATCTGATGATTGGAGAGAAAATATGGGGGAATCTAGTGACCGTCATATGAATATTCCAAAAGGTCGGAATCATACGCTTCTTCAGACCATCTTTTATGTTCTTTTACTTTAGACAGGTTGCCAAAATATATATGGAGTGCCAAATCTACAAACCTGAGTATAGATTTTCTTTCGGAGGCATGTAAATTCTTCGGTTTATGATTTTGTACAAAATTAAGAAGTTCCTATCAACTACAACTTTTGGAAAAGGGTGGGCACACCTGCTAGCCAAGGTGTTAAAAAAAATTCAAACCCGAGAAACCAACTAATCGTATTGCTTTTGTGTTTAACTGAAAGCAAGTTTTTGTATATTTTTTTCTTAAGTTAATGGAACTGATTTTTTTGGGGGGTTTTCTGTTCGGTTACGATTCGTGATCTTAGTCTTGGATGGTTAGCGAAAATCTTTAAATCTTAAAATACTAACCTTCTTAATTCTAACGTTTAGGCTTACCGACATTAAGTCATGAATACTAAAACATTATGTTAACTTTTAGTGGTTTCTCCCCTTCGTTTGTAAATTTCTTTCATACTTTTCTCATTTTGGGTACATTGTTCATGAAATTTTTGAAATTATAATTTTCTAATTTCAAAAGCATTTATTCATTAGAAAATGGTTGACCAGTGATCAGAATAACTAAATCTGTTTTTTCAGTTTCGGTTCAAGAACAAAACGGAATCTATATATATATTCAGTTAACCTACTAAAACATTTCAGTTTGGTTAACCTATCATGAATAATTTACCTGCTAGCCCCGTCCTATCCCAACACTGCTCGTGGTCTTATCATCTTATGGTCATCTGATATTTTGTACTTTAACATTTATGGAGATTTTGCATCTTCTTATTCATGCAGTTATTGGGACTCATATGTTTGATGTTGAGAAGCCTGTTGTCTTCCTATTTGAAATTTTTTTTTCAGCTACAGATGGTTTCTCTGAATCCAATCTTCTTGGTCATGGAACATATGGAGCGGTGTACTATGGGCTTCTTTGTGATCAGGTTTCCGTTTCTCTGCTTTTGCTTCATGTTCCAAATTTACCAAACTATCCCAAGTCTTTACCTTAGCATTTCACAATTGTAGGAAGTTGCTATCAAAAGAATGACCGAAACAAAAACTAAGGAGTTCATGGCAGAAATGAAAGTTTTGTGCAAGGTTCATCATACAAATTTGGTAAGACCTATGTTACAATGTTACCTATTAGATATGAAACTTATTATTTAAGTTTCAAAACAGATCACCGCTAGAGGTGACAACATGGGTGGATTCGGTTATGGGTCAAAATGAATAATACTTTAATACCTGTTGGTTCAGTTGACTTGCCAGCACCTTTTGCCATTTAAAAAAACTAAATGTATAGAATATGATTATAAAACTAATACACTTACAACGACCTCAATAATAATGTTACTTACTTAAACAAGCAATTTCAGTGGTTGTAAGCCTTTAAAAAGATACTTTGGCGACTTTGACCCTTTCGACCTCTTTCAATTTTTAACTGTCTTTTTTCTGCAAAATTAATATGTCCCATTTCACCTGTTGGAGATAGAGAAAGTATAACCAACAGCAACCTGCTATCAAGTAAAGGAGTTGAACTTGTGACCTTTGTTCTTACTTCAAAATATTGACTTGTTTTTTTATTATTAAGGTAGAATTGATTGGTTATGCAGCTAGCGATGATGATCTCTTCCTCATTTATGAATACGCCCAAAAAGGTTCCCTTAAAAGTCACTTGCATGATCCTCAAAACAAGGGTAATAATTTACATGCTGCTTCACAATTCATTCTTTACATTTTCCAAAAACGAGATCTCTGCTATTATCATGGAACAGTTTTGTTTTTAAATCAAAAATTAATTCACATATATTATATAAAATTTCCACCTTCATACTATTTTCGAAAGTATGCAATATTATATAAAATTTCACTCCATTGCAAAATGAGCAGTCTCTTCTGATTTTTGGTGTAACAAAGCTTTCTTTAACTTCAGAATTGCTATAGATACATCTGATTGAATATTTTGTAAGGGTTAAATTTGACGAATGACTACCTACTTTAGGTTAATTCCCCCTTTACGCAATGTACTTCTTTTCATTCCATTTTAAGGCAGTATACCTTAATTCTTTTACGATGATGTCTAGAGTAGGCTGCCATTCTCTATTGAAGAAAACAAGTACTCGTTAGACCTTTGAATGTCTAAATATGTATAAGAAAGGTTGCAAGTAGGAATAGCGAAACTTATTTATTCAGTCAGAGAAGTACTAAGGTTGATAATTCAGAGGAATCGCCGCATTTGCTACCTCTAAATATAACTTTTATGTGCCTTTACTCCAGGTCATCCAACACTTTCTTGGATCATGAGGGTTCAAATCGCACTTGACACCGCAAGGGGCCTAGAATACATACATGAACATACTAACCCTCATTATGTACATCGTGATGTCAAGACTAGTAACATCTTACTTGATGGTGCTTTCAAAGCCAAGGTAATTATCATTGCCTGACAATTGAAAATTTCAAACCTTAATGTTACCTTTTCTTATATTTGATCGATTTGGCCTATTAAAACAGATTTCAGACTTTGGGTTGGCAAAACTTGTTGGAAAAAGTAATGATGATGAAGCTTCAGTGACAAGAGTGGTTGGAACATATGGGTATTTAGCTCCGGAGTAAGTGTATTTATATGTGCATCGATCAAACTATAGAGGTGGCAAATGGGCAGAATGGGTAATGGGTCAGATCATATTGGTTAACTTGTCAATGCTCTCTCCATTCCTTTTCGAATTTTACAAATAATCCAACACGTTAAATATACTTCAGGCTGACTTTCTACCTGTTAACTTGTTTGACCCGTTTCTTTATAGCTAATTTCTTCCATTCGACACATTTGGCCCTTGAAACATGATATGTTGAGTTATATGCATGCAATAGCATTGTAGTTTAGGCAAATAGCCATTTTATGCATAGTACCCTTCACATAAAAAGTGGCTACATACTTGAATTTACGTTAGTATATTGAGGAAAATTTAAACTATGTTGTTTATTGCATAAATAACAAAATTACATTGCTTAAGATTTGAAGTATGTTACTATTGCCTAAAATGGAAATTGGCCAAAAGTACGTCGCGATTGTGTGCATTTAACCATAGTACATAACCCAGAACAACCCATTTTAGTTAAACAGTCAAAATCTTCGCCTCTAGCTCATACTGTAATCATTCAATACTTATCAGTCACCTATTTATTACAGATACCTTAGGGATGGTTTAGCCACAGCTAAGAGTGACGTATACGCCTTTGACGTTATTCTTTTTGAGTTAATATCAGGAAAGGATGCCATAACACGAACCGAAGCTCTTGTGACAAAAACATATGAGAGAAGGTCACTGGCATCCATTGTAAGTCTATTTCACAATTAGCGAAATCATTAAAATAATCCTTAAACAGAATGTTAATATCACAGATATGTTATTCTTTTGTGCAAAATTGCAGATGTTGGCATCTCTTAAGAACGCGCCTGAGTCCATCAGTACGTCAAGTTTAAAAGATCATATTGATCCAAATTTAATGGACTTATATCCCCATGACTGCGTTTTTAAGGTACTATATCATTTTATCTTTGACCATTGTTGTATCATTTAACAAATCTCGTGTTTTTGTACCCCTGTATGATTGGCTGGTTGTGACCGGCAATAACAACCAAACATTTTCTTTTTTGAAATATTTAAAAAAGAGCTATGTTTTTATCTCTGATAGGTAAAATCAATAGTAGTAGCTAGAAGGTAAATGGGTCGAACATGTTATAAGTCGTTACTCAAAGTCTTATTAGTGCATAAAATCTCATAAATACTTTTATTAAAAAATAGATGGCTGTGCTGGCAAAGCAATGCGTGGAGGATGATCCGATCCTTCGACCAGACATGAAGAAAGTCGTTATTTCCCTTTCACATATTCTTTTGTCATCTGTGGAATGGGAAGCTACTCTGGCCGGAAATAGCCAGGTATTCAGTGGCCTTGTTCAAGGTAGATAATTTTCCTTTCTGATATCCATTTATTAGCTAAAGTCTAAGCGGGGTCCATTCTAGAATTTCTATTAGGTTTGTACGTTGAGTTTTCTCAGTTTTACGATTAAGCTACCAGAACATACTTTGTGTGTATATTGTTGTATAAATTGTTCAACAGATTTTCCAAGTGAAAACCATTAATTGAATAAAATCTCGAGCCACTGGCAATACATTGCAAAACAAGAATATCACGTCATTTGATCATTTGCATAACGAGGCTAGTACGCCTAGGTGGCGTAATTAACGGTAATCGGGCACCCTTCTGCCAAGGTATTGCAACAAATTCCTCATCTAGAATCTTAGAGCAGTCATGAACGACATGAGCTGGTAATGGTTGACCATCTCCAAAGGTAAGTGCTTTTGCTGGGTCATCATTGAGCTTGTTTTCAAATCCACCTACATGTTGGACCAAGTCTTGCGGTCTCTTGTCTTGTCATATATCTGATACCAGTTATTGGCCCATTTGACTTCAACAACACCACCTTCCATCCATCTCAATGTTAAGAACTATAAACTGTAAGCGGATCGGGATGGCGGAAACATGGTCAGGTTGGGTCACAGTCTAAAACGGGTCGGGTCGAAACTGGCAAACCTTTTAAAATGTGGGGCAGAATGGATATGGTCGTTTTGCCCCTCAAATACACACCATGTATTTGCATAAAAGACCATGACAATTGATCTGAGAAGCCAGTCATATATATAGAGTTCTGTTCAATAACGTCCATATAAAAAATATAGTTCTAAAACTTTTAATATTCAATCACATGTGATTGTAAAATCATCACATGTTAATTAGGAAAAATCATCACATCTGATCAGGGGGAGACTCATTTGCAGTGAATACCGGTCCCACAACATGGGTACGGAGAGCACTACCACCAATGCGAGGAAGCTGGTCGAACCCAAAAGCTTCAATGAAGTCGCAAAATCGGAAGCAGATGAAACAGGAAAGCCTCTAAAGAGTATGGCACCACTTTGGTGAATTTGAAGCTCCAGCCATGACTTGTAGGCTTTAATGGAGTCTATTAGAACAGAAAGTTTGCATGGAAAGCTGTTTGGGGATACCACTTTTGGAAAGGTGTCCCACCACAATCTTTCTGTTGGGCTACACCTGATTCCCTAAAGAACTTATCTGCCATCTCTCTCTCACTCTCTCTCTCTCTCTCTCTCTCTCTCTCTCTCTCTCTCACACACACACACACACACACACAGACAGAGGGTTAAAGGCAAGCATATAGTTGCGCATGTATATTTCTTTATATGGTTTTTGAATATAATGCTATCGAGAAACAACCAACTGCGTGGTTATTTAAAAAACATTGGAGATATATAAGAGCAAGTGATATATTGATTTAATAGGTGTAATCAAAAGTATTAAGTGCCTGCTTGGTTGGTTATTAAGCTCATGAGCCTGAGTCTAATCAAAACTCCATAGTCTAATAATTTAACAACATAAACCAATTCACCACCCAAGTCCAAAGTCTGAAGCTTAGGAAGAAAATTTTGTGAAACTTTTATAGAAGGAAAAATTAAAATTAAAATTGTTGAGGTATCAGGAGTAAGTATTGAATGATTAAATATTCATGTGGTATAACCGTCCAAAATTGATGATTATTTAATAATATCATGATTAAATATTCATGGTATAAAGCTCGAAATTATAGGTGGAATATTAGGAGATGGATTAGTGATATGATAGCCATGACAATTAGTCGATGATGATGATGATGAAATACTCGTTTGGCTCGAGTGGTGTGGGGTGGTGAAAAAAGGGGAAATGCTCTCTCACGAATTGCTCACTTCATCAACGTATAAGGACATTTGCTTTATCTATCATTTTTCAATCTATTTCTACAAAACGATTCTCCGAACTGACCTGGTCCTGAACCAGACCGATTTACATATATTTGATCGGTTCTCGGTTCATATATTCCCTTATTTCAGTTTTTGGTTCCACCAGGTTCGATTTTTTTATCCTGAACTTAGAACTGATTAGGAACAAACAGTTTGGTTCTCGGGTTCTTAAACTAGGGCATTTGCGGTATCTGATTTTTTTGGGTTCAGTTCGGTTTTGGAACGGAGCTCATCCCTACCACCAATAAACAATGATGTTCACTTTCAAAACAATAGAAACTGCTTTGTATTTAGTTAAGGAACCAAATGGTAACACCTAAACTAGTTGGATCTTGCAGTGGTAATCTTGTAACTTTGCAAGCAACAATGTCTAGAACTACCATTGTTGCTTCTGCCTTTTAAGCTGAAAATTTGGAATAACAAATGTTGTATCAAGAGTGAGGGTAGATGAAGTTGATACTTGTAAATATGCTTAATAAACTCTTCCACTAATAGCATTTTTAACATTAATGAAAAAAGCAAGCTTTACTGCATATAAATGAATACCACGGAATAAAAATAAAGAAAAGAAGAGCAGTTGCCACATTCCCTTGGTTCTAATTTTGACCCATTTTTTGTATAATTACATCTTTTTACCTCCAAATCAAGAATACAGAACTCCAGATTTTATGTATGACATACCAAGATGATATTACCTCTCTTAAACAGTCACTTTTTTCCTGTATAAAGAAATTTGTAACAGATTTTCATTACATATAATGTACACACGCATTCTTAAACATAATAAATACCGTGTTATTTCATGAAATGCAAATGGTAAATTAAGATATAATAACATATAAAGTAAGGGAGGAAAAAAAAGAATCAACTCACACCTTCAGATTGTGTAATAATATTCTGTTACCACCTACTCCTTTTGCAGTTAATTCGACTTTTTTTTTCTTTTTCCATAGCTAACGAAATATTAATCGGACATATCGTACTCAGCTCCACTAAATTGATCCATATCAGCATCATCGTCCATGCCATTATGATGTCGGTTGATATCATCATCTTCATCATCATCATCATCCATCTCCATTCTACCATGATGTCTAGGGTTCAAACTTCTACCCTTTGAACCAGCATAACCCTGCAAGAATTTCATGTATGATAAATAATATTATCAAACAGAAGTGCACTAGAAAAAACTAGGTAACACGTTTACTTATTAACATGTCCATTGAAAACGCAAATTTGATCCTATTCTAGATTCAAAGAAATTCTTTTCTTAAATTAGTTAACGATACCTCAGATTCCTTCATATCAACTGAAACAGTCGATCTCTGTCTCACAGTGACACTTGCAGGAACAGGAAAATGTTCAACCTCGTCACTTGTTTTTCCTTCCCTGGCTCTCTTTTTCCTAAGAATCAACTTTGTCGGCAGAGGCTGAATAAATAGTGAAAATTAGCAAGAGACAGAAAGAATAGGTGGATTCAGGTTATATTTGATCTTTAAAGAGGTTAAGTTTAAATGTCTAATACTTCAGCTAAACAGAAACAGATCAAATGGGTGGTCTATTAAGTCAAAAGTCGCCCAAAGTATTGTTTTAATCACATAAACATACTAAAATACTAAATTGTTCAACTAAAATATTTAGATTATCCTTGCAGTAATATATTTCTGAAACACAAACTATATACAAAATTTTATAGAAACATATTTAGGTGTTTCGTTCAACCCAACCCAAACTTTTTGACCTGTATCAAAGGTTACCTGTTTTGATTTAACGATTCAAAAGTTGTCCAAATCACTTTATTTAAGCATAAAACCTACCACTTCCTTCTATAACGAAATTCATATTATAACTGTAATAAGCATAAAACCTACCACAACCTTCTATAACGAAATTCATATTATAACTGTGATAATATTTTTTTTATCATGTTTAACACTAGTTATAAATTTTCTAAATATTTTTGTGAAATAAATGTTTTTCCTATCTTTAGACACATCAAAAGTAACCACCTATATTTTCCACCTGTACAAAGTAATGAATCAATTGATAATCTATTACCATGTAACGAGCCTCTGATTCACCAAAAACCACAAGGAAATTTGTAGGATCGTCAGCATCCTCACCACGTACGAACCTGTTCCAAACAAAAAAACGTCATAAAAACATCACTTTATGTATACAGAAAGCCCTGGAATACGAAGAGTTTAAGGATGCCCAGAACATACATCCCAGTGATATTCACGAACCCACGTGTAAGAAACATCTTCACTTTCATCGTAGATATCCTTTGATAGCTGAAAACATTAGTAAACCCACTGTAGTCGTTAGAGAGACCATATAATAATGAACTCGAGAAATTACAACTCGATGACTCAGTTAGAGGTCCAATTGACCAGTTTTGGAATGAATGGATCGATCTGGATTATATTATTTTCTATTAAAAAAATGATTTAAAACACATAAAACCTTCTTGGTTGTTTAAGTTAAAGATAAATTCGTTTGTTATTGTAATAAATTAGCTCATTTAATATAATCTAAAGAAGACAAAAATGGCTTGTGGGTCGGACCAACCCATTTTGACAAGTACCAAAACATAGCCAAACCCAGTTGACCTGTTAACCAACCTCTACTATGAGTTTTGCCAAAAGGAAATTTGAAAGAAACTATTACCTCCCCAACTGAAGGAACCATGTAAGCCAAAAATTTGTCAGGTTTAGCCGAGTCCGAGGTGCTTGCCACAAAACTTTTCATAACAGCCTGTAATGGAGAAGGAAGTCATAATAGTTCAACTGCAATGACTTGAAATGGCATCAGGATAAGTATATTACACACGTCTGAGAGTTTCTTTTAACATAGCTTACTAATTCATAAATGTAAAAATGGTAAAATGGGCAGGTTACAGAACTGGTCAAAATAGGCAACTTTTCAGTATGGGTTGAAAAATGCAGTTTTAAGAGAATGGGTTAGAGAAGGGGGTTGGGGGGGGGGGGGGGGGGGGGGGGAACTGATACTCTTCTTTTCCAAAAAATTTAACTTGGTTGTAAACATTTGTGCATAAAAAATTATTATAGAAAGATATATTATTTAAAATATTATCTAACTTTTTTGTAAGGAGGTTTTATGGGATAAATATACAGTTTGGGTGACTGTTTACCCCATTCAACCCATTTGCTTTTTAAACTAATCATTTTTTATTTAACATGCTAGACCTGCATATAGCAATTGTCAACTGATACATGTAAATGATGTCTATTACCCAATGTGTTTCCGGGCATCAACAATTCGACTCCCTAATATTCAGTTCCCTACTTCCCTCTTATTCTAAATAGCAAGAAAAACAAAGCATCAAGCTAGCTCTTTTTTATGCTTAGAGATTACGCAAAATTTCCCCAACATGCATGACAAGGTATTAGAGCAGATCATACCTGAGACTCATGGGCATCTCTAACAGATTTGTCCATTTTATTGTAGCTTTCAGAATCTACAGTCGGAGGACCATCAAAGGTTGCAGCAACAAATTGATCATCCCACCTGCAAAACTCATATTTAGCAAATTAGTATGAGTAAAGAATTATTTGTTTGGTTTTGTGAAATCAGAGAGCGATTGTGAAAGATCGATATTTCATTCTTACGTATTAGGGATACAGATTACAAAGTATATATACAAAACAACTATGACGTATTAACATAATGAGTCCCTATACTATAAAGAGATATTAAATCACAGTTCTAACACTCCCCCTCAAGCTGGAGCGTATAGATCATAAGCACCAAGCTTGCTATAAATATTCTCAACCCGTGGGCCTCTTAGGGCTTTAGTAAACCCATCCGCCAATTGATTGTTTGAGTTAACGAACTCCGTCACAGTGATACCCTGAAGAAGTTTGTCCCGGATAAAATGACAATCAATCTCAATGTGTTTAGTTCTCTCATGAAACACTGGATTGGAAGCGATATGAATGGCAGCTTGATTATCGCAAACAAGTTTCATCTGAGGCACTGGAAAAAACCGAAGCTCTTCAAGGAGTTGTTTGATCCAAAGGAGTTCACAAGTTGCATTAGCCATGGCGCGATACTCTGCTTCTGCACTTGACCTTGCAACTACTGTTTGTTTCTTACTCTTCCAGGAAACTAAGTTACCACCAAATAGAACACAATACCCAGAGGTTGATCGTCTGCTAAATGGACATCCTCCATAATCTGCATCTGTATAGCAGGTTACCTCTGTGTTCCCTTTGTTCTCATATAGTATGCCTTTCCCTGGAGCTCCTTTAATATACTTTAAGATCCGAATAGCTGCTTCCCAATGGGTATCACACAGAGCATTTAAAAACTGACTCACTATACTTACGGCAAACGAGATATCTGGTCGTGTTACAGTAAGATAGTTAAGTCGACCAACTAATCTTCGATACTTCCCTTGATCAAGTAATAACTCCCCCTGACCCGGAAGAAGTTTAACATTAGGATCCATTGGAGATTCTACCGGTTTGCAATCAGTTAGATGAGCTTCCTCTAAGATGTCCAAAGCATATTTCCTTTGAGATATGAAGATTCCTTCTTTCGATTTTGCAACCTCAATACCCCGAAAGTATCTAAGTTGGCCCATATATTTTGTCTGGAAGTTTCTGAACAAGTGGTCTTTCAGTTGTTGAATTCCTTCATGATCGTTTCCTGTGATTACAATATCATCAACATATACAACCAAATAGACACATCTTGCCCCTGTAATGCGATAAAACATGGAGTGATCTGCCTCACTTTGCTGCATTCCAAATTCTTTCACCACAGCACCGAATCTTCCAAACCAAGCCCTGGGAGATTGTTTCAGCCCATAAAGTGACTTTCTCAACTTATAAACGAGTCCAGACTCCCCTGAGCAACAAACCCAAGTGGTTGCTCCATATAGACTTCCTCTTGTAAGTCACCATGGAGAAAGGCATTCTTAATATCGAGCTGATGGAGAGACCAGGAGCGCATAGCCGCCATGGAAAGTAGAAGGCGAATGGTTGTCATTTTGGCAACTGGGGAGAAAGTATCCGTGTAGTCGAGCTTTGAGCCGATCAAGTTTGCCATCAGGGCCCACCTTAGGTGTAAATATCCATCGACAACCAACTTTACTTTTACCTGGGGGTAAAGGAACTAGTTCCCATGTTCCGTTGGTATGTAAGGCAGACATTTCATCCATCATTGCCGTCTTCCATCCTGGATGAGATAAGGCCTCGTTGACCGTTTTAGGGATAGAAACAGAATCAAGGCTTGCAACACAGGCGGAGAAAGTAGGCGATAACCGATCATAGGTAACATAGTTGTATATAGGATAAGGGTTAACAGTAGAGCGTTTACCTTTCCGATGGGCAATTGGTGGAGTATCTTGGCCAGAACCATGAGCAGGTGAATGAGTCGAGGAAGGAGATGAGTCAGAGGGAACTGCTGCAGGGGTGGTCAGATCATCCACTTTGCCATTTGGAGGTGGAGGGAACGACCGGTGGCGACGTTGATATGTTTTTAGAGGGGTAGGGTGGGATTTCGGGAGGGATGACGTGAACGGGAACCGGGAGGACCTCATTGACAGTAGTAGATGGTTGAGAATCCTGAGAGTAATAGAGATTATGGTCAAAGAATGTAACATCAGCGACCATAAAGTATTTGCTCTGATACCATGTAAGTTTGTGGGATTCCAACTCATAACCAATTGGTTATGAGTGGAGTAGCCCATGACACTTATAAAACAGATTACAAAGTCACGTTTTGCCCGATATGAGACATTACTCAACACGCCCCCTCACGTGTGGCGTTCTCTTTTTTCCGAGCCTAACACGTGGATACTTATGGTTAACGTGGAGTGCGGGTGAACCTTGCTCTGATACCATGTGAAATCAGAGAGCGATTGTGAAAGATCGATATTTCATTCTTACGTATTAGGGATACAGATTACAAAGTATATATACAAAACAACTATGACGTATTAACATAATGAGTCCCTATACTATAAAGAGATATTAAATCACAGTTCTAACAGGTTCATCTTCAGCCAAACTCGTATAGTTTAGGATAAAATGCTTGTTTATGACATAACTAAGTAATAGAAATATACTCTCGAGTTACATTCAAACATTTACATTATGTGTCAAGTTGTCAACACTTCCAAGAGCTCATGTATGATGATCCTCTAGCGGCTCTTAGCATTTGAACACTACCGGCATACCAATCATATATTAACAATCACCAAAAGTTTCTGGTGAGCAAACATACCTACTGTAATGAAGTATCTTTATGTTGGCGCCTAGAGGTGGCAAAATGGGGAGTCAGATGGGTTGTGTAGCATATCAAAATAGTTCTATAGTACGCATAGCGAGCAGGCTTGACCCACAACACTTTTTGTCCATTCTTTTTTTAAAAAATTATAATTGCTTTAAATATGACTAGAAGCATTTTACAATTTAGCATCTATATCTCAAATACGGTGATTTATGCCGTTGAGTGCATTTAACTATACTTTGTACAACTTCCAGCCTGTCCCCTTTACAACTCATATTTTTATATTATCCGATTGAGATAACATAAGTAAATGGATATGGAAGTAGCAACTCTATTGGCATCAGTTAGAAGTTAACTAAATAAATGACCACATATTAATGGTTTAATAATAATTATCTTATGTAAAGCCACGAAAGTTGCATGGTAGTTTAACATTCTATAACACATGCAGAATACTACGACAGCAATCACGCACTCAGTTTTAGGGATAGATGAGATGCATTTCACTGGTACATCAAGAAGAAGCAAGAGATCATAGAAAAATAGAAAGGTTAATTAGTAAAAAAAATTAAGTGAAATACCGTTCAAAATCTGGAAACAATGGTAAAATCTCAACAGGTTGCAATTTTTTGTTGGTTGCATGAACAGGACGTGACTTGCAAGCCTCAAATGAAGCCTTAATGTCCTGGATTTTCCTTTCCCTGATTAAAGTAATTGGCAGCAGTTAAAAATCTCAAGGGCGTGAAAAACAGCCGGCCAAGTCTCCGTATTAAGATGGAAACGGATGTTATATACCTACTATTGAGGTTGTCCAGTATGGCATTTCCACGTCTTTCTCGTAGTTCTTTAGCTTGTTTTTCAGTCAAAGACTGCAAATTCCATTAAAATATATGACTTTTTCAACCAAAAAAACAGATTTACACTTCCGCCTCTGCAGGGGTGGCAAACTAGGCCAAGAGGGCAGGTTGAGTAACAGGTCCAAAACAGGTTGCAAGCATCTTTTGTTACATTTGCTAAAAGATAATTTATGCTTTATATGTGATTACTGACTATATAATTTCAAAAATCTCAGCTCCTCATAATAAAGTGTTTTAAAAGGTTTTATGAATTTGAATAATTTTCAAGTGACTTCCAAGTTGACCCGCTCAACCCCTTTACTTATCTCCTTCTTAGTTAAATCATTTAGCTTAACCCATTTAGCATGTCAGACATATAAATAAAAATAATAATAATAATAACAACAATAATAACAGTGATAACCCAAGTTGACCAATTTGTATATATATGGGTCTAGATTGCCACCTCTAGTATGTGTAAACAAGACTTCAAAATACAAGCTTTGAATTAACCTGTCTTGTGGCGTCAGTGTTAGATTTTCATTAATATATCTTGATGCCTGTCCAGATTTTGTTTGAATTAAAGTTATGAGAATAGAGTAACATGCCTGTGTCCATGTTATTGAATCTGTTTGTGCTTGGGTGTTGTGATCAATCCGATTGTACAAACTCCTTATGATTCCTTTTGTTCCAAACTCACTGATGGCATATGAATCTGTTCAAAATCCTTATAGAAATCGTATGTATGTATGTTGTACAATCAGGGACCACACCCTGTGTATATATAGGTTTGTATGTAACTGCCATAGACCATCATAATGACAGTTTACACCCAGGAATTCTACACTTGTCAATTTTAGTCCCTACACTTTCCTTTATGATACATATGTGTGTGTATATGATTTTAGTCCACAACCTAACAATTTCCCACTTGGACTATATAATCATATACTCACATAGTCAATACTGCATCTAAACTGAATTACGCGTATAAGTAAACTTTAAAGAAAGTTATCCAAATCAATCTCGTCCATTAGTCATAATAACACAAGAACCAAAGAGGCATTCGTTGTCATCATGCAATTAAACCCACAATGATTACTAGTGCTATATTAACTAAATGACATAGATTAAGTGTAGGTGTGTAGCATGGAAATTACATGTCATATGATATACACATGCCTATTTCTAACTGGTCCAACTTTAACCATTGTTGTCAATAGCGCCAGATAGCGCCGCTATCGCGAATAGCGTAGCGTAGCGCCTCTGGTCCGCTATCTGGCATATAGCGATAGCGATGCAATTTTCCTCTTTTTTTTTTTTTTTTTTTTTTTTTTTTTTTTTTTTTTTTTTTACCTTTAAGGGTAATACATATATAAGATATAAGAAGATTAGGGTTTTTACTATACGCTGTAAAAAACGATAGAGTGGTCTGCGACTTGCGACTTACGCCTCTCCCTCCGGCAACTGACTCTTCTTCTCCGGCGACCTGCTCTCTTCTCCGGCGACTGCTCTCTTCTCCGGCGACTGTACAACCTCGATCCATTCCATCTCAGCTCTCCTCGATTTCTATTTCATTGTAAGTCTCTATGATTTTTGAGTTATTTTTTCTGAAATTATGATTCAAGTTTAATATAGTTTATGAAATTGTGGTTCTTATTTCTTAGCTTATACTTTATAATTCTGATTTGTGAGTTTATAAGGGTCAAAATTCTGATTTTTTTAGTTAGAATGGGGTTCTCTTCAGCCTCTGTTTTTATATTCTTGTTTATAATTCTGAATCTTGATTTCTAAGTTCAAAATTCTGTTTTCTGATATCATAATTCTGATATCTAAGTTTATAATGATGATTTCTTAGTTTATTTTATCACTTATTTAGCTGGAGTTGTTCAAAGACTTGTACAACCTCTGTTTTTTTAATTTTTTAAGTTTATGATTCTGATTTTATGTGTTGTTTGGAAATAGAGATGGGTAAAGATGTGGATGTGGGATGGAACTACGGGGCTTTGGTTGAAGGAACCAAAAACAGTGTACAATGCAATTTTTGTGGTTTCGTGTCTAATGGCGGAATTACAAGACATAAACATCACCTTGCGCGAGATTCCGGTGATGTATCAAAATGTAAAAAAGTTCCAAATGACGTGTCTCAAATGTTTAAAGAAGGTTTTGAGAAAAAAAAGGAAATGAAGAAAGCAATGAATCAAATACCCGACTTTGATGATATTGTTGATTTAGACGAAGAAGAAGATGAGGATGATGATGAACTTACCCAAGCTAAACGAAAGGGGAAAGCCGGCTCAACGGCAAATGCATCTAAGAAGGTAAAAGGGCCTTTGGATATGCACTTTAAGCCATCTGGTGAAGCGGGAAAGAAAAGGGGGAATGTAGTAGGAAGCTCCCAATACAAAGATGTGCAGAAAAAGTTAAGACAAAATGCAATACAAAAATTTTAGTGTATTTTATTTATGTAGCTCCATTCCAAGAAAAGAAACCGGTTGGAGCAAAAAAAGTTAAATGATTTGGTATTCATAAAGTATAACCGGGCTTTGAGGAGGAGATATGATGCCCGAGACACCATTGACCCAATCATCTTGGACGATACGAATGTTCAAGATCCACATGAGTGGTTGATGGGAGTTTTGGATGATGAAGATGATGATTTGGTCCATGAAGATGAAGATTTGACGTGGACCACCGTTGCGGATGCTACAGGGGTGAATGAACCGCTACATGCAACAAGAACAAGTGGCAAACAAGCCGCTGCCGGGACATCCAGATCCGCACCCGTTAGACGGGGTTCCGAGTCCTCCACATCTAGAACAAGAGGACGTCAATTAGTTGATGAAGAAGAGGATTTTGACTTCGGTGAAGAAAGTGAAGAAGAACACGATGCTTCTGGATATAAAGATTGTGTGTCGGGATCGGAGTCGGAGGAAGATGAGCCTGAATATGAAGACTTTGATGATCTTTGATCTAACATATAATAGTTTAAGACTTGGTTTTATATTTTGTTCTCTATTATACATATTAGATTAAGACTTTTAAGGTAATATTATAATATAAAAGTATATAATTATATTTTAGAAGCCTATCGCTAAATACGAAATAGCGGCCGCTATTTACCGCTATTCGCTACGTAGCATATAGGTAGGTCATCGCTATTTTCCGCTATTCGCTATTGACAACTATGACTTTAACCAAATGAGATCAGAGCTCAAAATAAACTAAAACTTTAAAACCATATATATGATCATATAACAATATTCTGAGCATAAGTATACAAATCTATAATGAAGTTAAAGACCATCTATTGACTTTATACCCATATGATTTACATGCTCTTGAAAAATCATGGGTGGTAATGCCTTAGTAAGCGGATCCGCAACCATAGATTTTGTCCTTATATGCTCAATACTTATGTAACCATTTTGAACTCTTTCCTTAACAACGAGAAACTTTATGTTTATGTGTTTAGACTTTGACGAGCTTCTGTTGTTATTTGAATAGAGGACTGCAGCACTGTTGTCACAGTATAACTTTAGTGGTCTTTCTACACAATCGGTTATTTGCAGTCCCATAATAAAATTATGTAGCCATACTGCTTGATTTGATGCTTCATAACATGAAACAAATTCGGCTTCCATAGTTGAGGATGCGATAAGTGTTTGCTTTGAGCTTTTCCACGATATCGCTCCCTCGGCTAAAAGATAAATATATCCTGATGTCGATTTGTAACTGTCTTGGCATCCAGCAAAGTCGGAATCAGAATACCCAATGATCTCAAGTTTATCTGACCTCCTATAAGTGAGCATATAGTCCTTTGTTCTCTGAAGATACCTCATTACTCGTTTGGCTGCAACCCAATGTTCTCTTCCTGGATTGCTTTGATATCTACCAAGCATTCCCACTATGAAGGCCAAGTCTGGACGAGTACAGACTTGTGCATACATCAAACTTCCCACTGCTGATGCATAGGGAATTTCTTTCATGAACTTGGAATCAACCTCATTTTTCGGACATTGCTTTAAGCTAAACTTATCTCCCTTAGAAACGGGAGTATCATGTGGCCTACAATTTTGCATGTTAAACCTTTCTAGTACCTTTTCGATGTATGCCTTTTGTGATAATCCCAGGATTCCTCGTGAGCGATCACGATGAATCTGTATACCAAGCACATACGATGCTTCACCAAGATCCTTCATATCAAACAGCTTTGAAAGATATTTCTTGGTTTCCCGAAGCATCTCTACATCGCTACTAGCAAGCAAAATGTCATCCACATAAAGAATCAACAAGATAAATCTCTTCCCACTGATCTTATGATACACACAGTCTTCAACAGGGTTCACCTTAAAGCCAAATGAGAGAACCACTTGATGAAACTTTTGGTACCACTGACGAGAAGCTTGTTTGAGCCCATAAATGGATTTCTTTAGTTTACAAACCATTTGGTTTCCTTCTTTTGAAGCAAACCCCTCAGGTTGTGTCATGTAAATAGTTTCCTCAATGTCTCCATTGAGAAAAGTTGTCTTAACATCCATTTGATGTAGCTCAAGATCGAAATGTGCTGTAAGTGCCATAAGAATTCTAAAGGAATCCTTTGAAGATACTGGAGAAAAGGTTTTCTTATAGTCAATGCCTTCCTTCTGAGTAAATCCTTTAGCAACAAGACGAGCCTTATATCTCTCCACGTTGCCTTGCGCATCCCGCTTGGTTTTAAATACCCATTTACAACCAATCCGTTTTGCATTTGGAGGCAATTGGACGAGATCCCAAACGTCATTGTGTTTCATAGATTGGATTTCCTCATCCATGGCTTTTATCCAATTATGAGAGTTAGAACTTTCGGTTGCTTGGCGGAAAGTGAGAGGATCACTTCCCACTAAGTCAACATATTCCCCATGTTCTTGGAGAAATACAACATAGTCATCAGGAATTGCACTTCTCCTTTCTCTCGTGGATCTTCTTAATGGCACTGGATTCTCTTGATTTTGAGGATGTTGAATTTGACTTTCTTGCTCTTCAAGAATAGGTTGAGGAGCAATTGGATGATCTTGATGCACATTATGATCATCCTGTTGGGCAGGAATTATGACATTGTCTTGTGTTTCCATAGGATGTTGTTGAGATACATTAGGAATAATAACTTGATCGTATTCAACAACATCATTAGGAATAGGAGCTACTGAATTTTCCTCAAGAACAAAATCATTTAACTTATCTTCCCCCCCCCCCCCCCCCCCCAAATTCAATATCCTCAAAGAATCTAGCATTTCCCGTCTATAAGAAGGTTCGAGATTTTGGATCATAAAACTTATATCCTCTTGATCTTTTGGCATATCCTACAAAATAACTACTAACAGTCCTTGCGTCCAACTTCTTCTCATTAGGCCTGTAAGGTCTAGCCTCAGCTGAACAACCCCAAACTCGTAAGTGTTTTAAGACCGGTTTCTTACCCGTCCATAATTCATAAGGGGTTTTAATAGTAGCTTTTGTAGGAATTCTATTAAGAATATACATTGCAGTTTCTAAAGCATCTCCCCATAGAGAATGTGGTAAATGAGTATGACAAATCATACTTCTAACCATGTCTTTTAGAGTCCTATTGCGTCTCTCAGCTACACCATTCATGGTTGGAGAACCAGGCATGGTGTATTGAGGTACAATACCAGACTCGTCAAGGAATTTAGCGAAAGGGCCTGGTCGTTTTTCACCTGATCCATCATATCTACCATAATATTCACCTCCACGATCAGATCTCACAACTTTGATAGTTTTGCCTAGTTGATTTTCAACTTCGGCTTTGAATGACTTAAATGCTTCAAGAGCTTGTGACTTCTCATGTATGAGATAAAGATAACCATAACGAGAGTAATCATCAATGAACGTAATAAAATACCGTTGACCATTTCAAGAAGCTGTTGGGAATGCTCCACATATATCGGTATGTATTAGTTCAAAAACGTCACTAACTCTATTAGCACTTAAATTCCTCTTGTTAGTAATTTTTCCCTTTATGCATTCAACACATATATTGTCATCATGTTCATGAAATGCATCTAGAATTCCTTCTGACACAAGCTTGTCAATTCTCTGTTTAGAGATATGACCCAAACGCTTATGCCATAAAGTAAAAGAATTCTCATTTGGAAACTTACGCTTCATACCTTTAGTTTCAGTGTTATGGGATTCATTAACTGGATGAATTGTATCAAGTAAATATAGATTGTGCTGATCTGATAGCTCAGCACTACCAAGAAAAGAAGAATTTAAATATAAACTACATTTTCCATTCTTAGTCATAAAAGTATATCCTTCTTTATCTAATACAGCAGTAGAAATCAAATTTCTTCTAAAAGTAGGTATTATAAAAGTATTCTTTAATTCTATATACAATCCAGTACGTAATAATAATTTGAAGGTCCCAATGACTGCAACTTTAACCGGTTTTCCTGCTCCCATGTAGATGTACTTTTGATCATCCCTGGGCTTTCGGTAATTCAGGCAACCCTGCATAGATACACTTATGTGAGTTGTTGCACCAGAATCCAACCACCAAGTGTATCTTGGTACTGAAACTAAATTTACTTCAGTAATAACAAGAGCAAAAGACTGACCTTTCTTTACACGCCAAGCGTGGTATTTCGGGCAGTCTTTCTTGAAATGAGAAGCGTCCTTACAGAAGTAACACTTCTTTTCCTTCTTCTCATCCTTAGTACCCTTGTGCTTTTTCTTTGACTCGGAATTTTCAATGTATTTGTCTTTCCTTTTCTTGTTGGTGTTTGAAGTCGATGCAAAGTGAGCACTCTCAATCTTGTGTTGTTTCATCCTATCTTCCTCTTGCCCCAAATGTGAGATAAGCTCGTTAAGTGTCCATTTGTCCTTTTGACAATTGTAGCTTACCTCAAATTGGCTAAACTTTGATGGAAGGGAAATCAACACCAAATGAACAAGTAAATCAGTTGACAGTTCCAACTTTAGTGTTTTCAACTTGCTCGCAAGATGAGACATTTCAAGAATGTACTCCCTTATGTTTCCATTATCCTTGTATTTCATAGAGACAAGCTTCCTTAAAGTAGAGCTTGTCTCAGCCTTTTCGCTTTGTGCAAAGCGTTCTTCAAGGATATTTAGAAACTCTTTTGCATCATATACTTCATTTAAACCGTCCGAAAAGGTCTCAGGTATTGCATTTCTCATAATCATTAGACTAACGCGGTTAGAGCGTTCCCATCTTTCAAAAGTTTTCCTGTCCTCAGGAGAACTTTCAGAAGTAAGAGCAGCGGGACTGGGAACCCTTAATGCGAAGTCTAAGTCCATGCATCCCAAGACCATAGTCACTTTATTTTTCCAAGTCTTAAAGTTTGTGCCATTCAGCACTGGAATGCTATTGATAGTAGAACTAACAGAAGTAGCATTCAGAACATCGGCTGTATCATAAATAGAACAAATATAAGCTCACTAACATGTATACTATTGATAATCAATTTTAAAAGAAATCAATGCAAGATTGTATCTAGTCTTTGGACAAAGAGACAATATTGCAACATAGTTTTACCCAAAAGTAAAGTAATAACCTAATAATTATAAAATCCTATTAAATGTTAAGTCTTCCTTTGGGCCGACCTTTTACATTTAATGACGGATATTTATAATTATTATGTGTGATTTCTCAATGATTATCAATCTCTAATAACAATAATGACTTTCCTTTGGGCCGATCATTATCTTCTATAATCTTAAATCAAATAATTTTAATAATAATCCAAATCAAATTATTAACACAATAGAGGTTACTTTGGAAATATTTTGTGTTAAATAATTAATATGAATTATTATTAAAAACATAAAAGTGATTAAACAGTGTATTCATAGACATATTTAAATTTAAATCCCATATTAAAGATAAAAAGACCTTTTAAAGAATAAATATTATTTAATATTTATGAATTAATATTTATTAAAAGTATGATGGGATATTAAATTTTAATATTAATTATAAAAGATTTGTGATTCTCCCCATATTTAGAAATACGGTGGGTATCTCACGTTTTCAAGAACCTAGCCTTTGCTTTCTCCATACGCTTCCATCACATCTCTGTTTATTGGCTTCCCTATGCACCCTTACCGATAGAAGCATTCGATGGTTTCTTAACCCTTTCAAAAATTAGGGTTTTCCCCTGGTTTGCCATTCCCCTTGGTGGTTTGAGTCCAGAAAAACAGATGGTGGTTATGGCTCTGTTCTTCAATAAGAACTAGGGTTTTTAGTTCCTTTATCCGCCGCCTCGTCAGATCCATCGAGGGTTTTCCTCTGTTTGATCATTGCGTATACACCGCAAATCGTTGAGCCCTAGATCCCTTAATCGGACTCAAATTAGTGGGTGCGGCGGTTACGGCGGTGGCGGTTATGACGGTGTATCCAGAAACCGGCGAAGGCAAGTGCGAAGATAACCACCGTAGTCGGAGACCCAAAACCGGTGCTATAACTGTCGTTTCTTTCTCCGGTTGTCTTCTCCGGTTCGGGCACGGTAAGTTACCTTTTAAAGGATGCCGGCGGTGGCGGTGTACTATATGGCCGCCGCCGGGTATCCTACTTCCGATAAAGAAAACTAACCCTAAATGATATTTTTTATGGGTGTTGGTTCAGTCTCTTTATCGTTGTCGGTTTCTGAATTCTTCACTGTATCGGTTCTTGAATCTTTATTTAAAAAATGATAAATGATGTACATTTGGTATAAAATACCAAAAATCTGATATCATTGTGTTAATCGAATACACTGTTCAATCTTTCCCTTATATCATCTAACTACCGTCTATGATGATATAAACATCTGTAGATAAGTCTATTCTGTAAATCAGAATCATCAAAGTAATCTGCTTTCGTTTTCATTTAACAGGGAAATATCCAGAAAACAAATCTTAAAACTTTATAAAACCTTTTTCGAAAAACTTTATCAATCAGATTGATGAAAACAGAAAACTGATAATTTGATGATACTGTAATAGGACAAAAACTGATTCAAACAGAATCTGAGACATAAGGCTCTGATACCAATTGTTAGATTTTCATTAATATATCTTGATGCCTGTCCAGATTTTGTTTGAATTAAAGTTATGAGAATAGAGTAACATGCCTGTGTCCATGTTATTGAATCTGTTTGTGCTTGGGTGTTGTGATCAATCCGATTGTACAAACTCCTTATGATTCCTTTTGTTCCAAACTCACTGATGGCATATGAATCTGTTCAAAATCCTTATAGAAATCGTATGTATGTATGTTGTACAATCAGGGACCACACCCTGTGTATATATAGGTTTGTATATAACTGCCATAGACCATCATAATGACAGTTTACACCCAGGAATTCTACACTTGTCAATTTTAGTCCCTACACTTTCCTTTATGATACATATGTGTGTGTATATGATTTTAGTCCACAACCTAACAGTCAGTGCTAAGAGGAGATATATATATTGTGTCTTGACCAGCCATGACATTCCTTTATCCGTAGGACGTTCCTTTCTTTTTAATCCATCTTTTTTCATTGGTGTCAAACTTATTATATGGTTGGTTTCGGTTCTTCTTTCAACCCAATTCTCCTCTTGTAAATACTTTAGAGAGTTGAACCCAATTAGTAGTTCTCCTTTGTTTGTTTTTTTAATACAACTTGTTTGGCCCTTCAAATGTACCCTACAAATGTGAGATGGGTGCGGCACTACACTACCATCTACCATAACATAACATAACCTATAGTCTAAGGTTATTCCATATGCCTCCTCACCAAATAGTTCTCGGAGCCAAACCCCTAAGAGACGTCGTGGACTGATCACACCGCCACAAAAGGTGTCACACCATCTGTGCCCCCAGTGATATGCCTATGGTACCCCATAGGTGGATAAATAGCTAGATGTATCAAAACCATAATATATCCAAAACAATATATAGCTAGATGTATTTTACAAAGGAATATATATATTCATTTGGACGTATCAACCATTGCTTAATGCACTAAGCACTTAATTTGGGTGATATCGGTGTTTGCGTTAAAGCAAAACTAATGTCTTGTTTCTTAATTTGGAGTTCCACGTATATGATATGATCGTCACTACCATCTTGATAATAGATATTTCTAGCTTTGTTCGCTGTAGATTCTTGCAACCTTTGTTCTGGCAACAAATACGAGTTAGGAAGTTGGAATAGGAATACTGAATACATCTACAAAATATAGGAATTAAATGAAATATAGACTAAAAATAGGACATAAAAAATTATAAAATCAATTAAGTGGTTTATATGGGTTACAATTTCTCAAAAACATAACCGGACCCAAAGACCGATTACATATGGATTATCACTATAATAGATGCGCACAATGCGACAACATCGAATAGTTTATGCTTGACAACATGTTTTGTTTCAATAATGTAAGGGTATAGTATTTACGGAATATTATAGGAATACTTTCTTTCGACAAAATATCATTTTTCTTGTTTTTTCTCTTTTCTAGTTTGTTTATTTCTATTTTTTCTCATAAACCCTTTTATTCCGCTTTAAAGTAATTTTATAGAAACTCTAAAAATAAGAAGAAAAAAATATCTAATTATGTTTAATGAGTAACAATTACCACTAACTTGATGAGTTAAATAGAGAGATGATTGATTGGACTATTGCTTTGAGTATTTGTACTATTTACATAAAAATATATAATACTTAAAATTAAGTAGTCTTAAATTTTTAAGAGAGAGAGAATGTTAAATGCTTTATAATGTAGTATACATAATGATACATTTAAGTTTCTGAAAAAAATACTAATTTTAAATTCGCTTATGAAATGGTTCATGTTTTGATTAAAACGATTGGCTTACATGCATCCGAATATTGAATATCCATATGTCTAGAACTAGTGGTAGCTTACCCATGCTTCGCGTCAGAGATTAATAGGTTTTGATAATAAAAGGTGAAGTATATTCTTAATCATGATCCTAAGGACTGTTGTTATCAAAATCAAAGTCAAGATTAAATTTTAATTTAAGAAGAGTATGTAAAAAAATTTATCTAATTATTATGCTATATATCAATTCACATACTAAATCTTGAATTTATCATGAGAAATTAGAGGGTAGTTTGGTAATTTGCTTTAATATCATGAGAATATAATCATGTCATGATATTTAGCCAAGTGGATGGATAACTTGCATATGTTTAATACAACTCTTATTTTTTCTTTAAGTATGAGATGATTTAATGCTTATTTATTCTTTGATTGTGCATATATTTTTATTTATGTTGTAAACAGGATAAATATCAAAATCATAAATCTTTAAATAGTATTTATAATAATAGTTAGTTGAAGATTTAAATAAATCTTTCTCTTTTTAACTTTTAAAATTATTTAGATCGATTAGTAATGGACATTTATTAATATTCTCTTTTAGTGTTTAAAAAAATAAATGAATATATGATATTTTCATACTTTAGATGAAGATATAAACATGTTATTGGTATTATTTTATTTTTTATATGTAAATATCTTACTACTATATAAAACATTCATGTTTCTCTTTCTTAAGTTTTTTAAAACTTCTTAAATTTAAGTAGTACAATTTTTTCAACACAATGTATAACCACTTAAAGCAAGGAACAAATATTGATAAATGGAAACTCAAAATATTTATTTAATACATTTAATGCTATTGACTCCATAACTTATTGTTTATTTAAGAGTTAATTGTACAAATGGTCCCTAAACTTGACCAAAACTGCCGTTTTGGTCCTTTCAAAGTTAAAGTGGTACAGTTGGTCCTTTATGAAGCATTTTGTAGCCAGTTTAGTCCTTTCTAACGTTGACTAACAGTCAACTCTGTTAATTCAGGGTGAAATGGCCCTTTTACCCTTCTGTTTTATTTTATTCTTTTATTTTTAACTTTTATTAATTTAATCTATTATTTATTAATTATTAATTATATATATTAGATAATATAATATTATTATCTCTCTCACACACCTGATTCATCTCTCTCTCCATCCCACACAAATCCAGATTAACATATCAATCACCATACACCTTCAACCATCTCCGGCCAACCACCACCAACCTCCGCTACCTCCAGCCAACCTCCACCGTTTTTATTTTTTAAACTTTCACCATCTTCAAACACACACACACACATTCAAACAAACAGACACACACACACACATAATCAGATGTAAAGCAACACACACAATCAGATGTAAAGAAACACACAATCAGATGTGAAGAAACTCTCGCCGCCACCTCTGTTAGGGTTTTCAGATGTTTCAAACACACATCCACACACAATCGTTCAAACACGATCTAAAACCGACACCTCCATTCGTACGATTAGGGTTTTGTTGGTAACAATGAGAGAGAGAGAGAGAGAGAGAGAGAGAAAACATACGGCGATGGCTTACCATTCGAAGATCTGTATGTATCGATCATCTCTTACCGTTCGAAGATCTGTTCTTAGGGTTTCGATTTAGGGCATCTTTTTTAGATCTATTTTCAGATCTGTTCTAAAAAGACGAAGGGGGTGGTGGAGATGAAGGAGCTGGTGGTGGCCGAGGAAACACACGGCGGCGGAGAAAAAACATACGGCGGAGATGAAGGAGGTGGTGGTGGCATCTTTTTCAGATCTATTTTCTATTGTTATCGTTGGATGGCGGCGGCTAGGGTTTTCTGTGGGTGTTGGTAGTGCGAGATAGAGAGAGAGAGATAGAGAGAGATGACAGCGAGAGACTGAGGCGGTGGTTGAAGATGAGGAATAAGGAGAAGGGCGGTGGTTGAAGATGAGGAGAAGCGTCGGTGGTTGTTGCAGTTGAAGGAGAAGCAGTGGCGGTTGGCGGCTGCCGGTTGGCGGTGGCGGTGGCGGTGGCGGTGGCAGTGGCAGTGGCTGTTGGTTGCAGATCGTGAGGGAGAGGGAGAGTGCAGCCGGTTGCAGAAAGGAGAGAGAGGATGAGAGGAGGGAGGCGATGTAGAGAGAGAGAGAGAGAGGGGGGGGGGGAGAGAGTGAGGGAGAGTATATATTTTTATTTAAAAAAGATTAAATATTCTTTTAATTAATACAAAATTAGAAATAAGTGTAAAAAGTCCAAACTACCCCTAACTTAACAGATTTGACCGTTAGTCAACGTTAGAAAGGACTAAACTGGCTACAAAATGCTTCATAAAGGACCAACTGTACCACTTTAACTTTGAAAGGACCAAAACGGCAGTTTTGGTCAAGTTTAGGGACCATTTGTACAATTAACTCTTTATTTAATACTCTCACACAAACACAATTATTCACCATATTATAACAACTTTCAAAATTTTATTAACTTCTCTCCTTATTTCATAAATATAAATATTTTTTTTAAAAGCATTTCGTAAATATAAATCCTTTTTTTCTTATTTTAATTTCTTTTTTTTTTGTTTTTTTTGCTAAAGAAAACTTTTTGTGACGTTGAATAACGCGAATAACATATTATTACATTACTGAAAGCGACATATGGCAAAACAAAAATTATTCGTCGCCGCAGCATTGCGCGGGTCAGATGCTAGTATCATTTAAAGTATTTATACAGACAGTTTTTAAGTTTTACAAACTGAAATTAATGTGAATGATCACGTAAGTTCATTATTATCTAGATCAAATTCAGTAAAAGGGTAAATGATACTGAATTCGTTATTATTACTTGACATACTCTTATTAAAAGTACAAATTTACGTTTATAACCGAACGTATAAATTTGATGTCTTCCCGACGCAACGCGCGAGTCATTAAAAAACTATTTCTGGTTCAAATCAAAGTCAAAATTAAATTTCAATTTTAATTAAAATTGAATTTTATCTTTAACAAAATCAATGACAAAGATTTGATAGTTTAAAATTAATTTTATTTATGTTCGTATTTAGTCTATATTAAAAGATATTTATATGATAAGATAAGAAGAAAATTGATTTGCACGTTTACTATCATTATTACATATATCTATTTATTTGAGAGTTAATTGTTTAAAGGGTTTAGTTCCTAAAATTACACTGAAGTTGTTCATTTTTGTTATTGTGTATCAAAGTTTCTAAAATTACCATTTTGTGCATTAGGTTACCTCTTTATCAGATAGCTAGTCATACTTTCTTTTTCTTTCTTTTTATTTCATGCCACATCAGCAATAATATAAAGAAAAAATAAAAAGCTGAATATGAAGAACATTCATTTGAATCTTCAAGTTCAGGAAGAACATTTGAAGATCATCATACATCTAAAACTTGAATCAGAATGAATACAAACTCTAAAACTTGAAGATCAACATTTGAAGATCATCATAAACACTAACACAAACTCTAAAACTTGAATCATAAAAAAAAAACTTGAACAAAACATGATTCCAGATCTGCAGTAAATAACAAACCCTAAATCGAAGAACATAATTTGAACAAAACTTACTGTGATCGCAAAAACCCTAAATCGAAACCAAGAATCTGGAACAAAACATGATTTCTTTGTGGTTATTATCGAAAGAAACCCAACCTGGTGCAGTGCGATGATGAAGATCGAAACCCTAGATTTGGGTTCTCGAAGTCAAATCTAAACGCATTTACGCCGAATCACTTCGAAACCCGAAAATTCATTCGTGATATAATTGGTGATGATTTTATAATTTCCTTAAAATTAAGAAAATATTTGTTATTGTTGATGATTTATTTATTATGCTTTGTGTATCAAACGCATCTACATAATTTATGATATTGATGACTAAATTCCAAAACCAAAAACAAATTTTCATCCAAAATACTTGCATTTTCCAAAGGTTTTATTATGGTATTTAAAGAAAAATTATACATGTCCCTTCGGACATCCGATAAAAAAGAAGTATTATACATATAGTCATTAGATGTTTTAATTGGTCGATGTAGTGTTGTAATTCTGTTATGTTTTTTTGACTTTGTGTTCTCTTTTATAGCATCTTGCTAGTAGTTATTAATAAAATCTCGTAGTTATTTTGCTGGGGTGATGACCATGTCAAAACTCGGTTGCTCTACAATCCTTATTTGTTGTTAAAAAAAATTAGATGCTTTAATTTATTTCTAATTCTTCATCAAAAAGTTCAATTAAGAGAATCGACAATGATGACCGAAAAAATTGTATACTAATAATATCTGTGTAAATATTATATATTTCACTAATAGCTATTTATATAGTACAAATAGATATAAGGCAAACTTTAAAAAACGTTAATTCATTTATGTAATTGGGTTGAATCTCAAACAATAAAGCCGAAATCTGAATATATCTACACTCCCTCTCCGGGGTCCGGCCAATTAGAACGAAAGAGTGTGCATAAACATTAAATAATATGGTTAATGTATTACAAGGAGTTTTATATATATGTGTTTTGTGATGGGTAAAAATCATTAGATTGCTTTTTAGTTTATATATAGTTTGTTAATAAAAATTCAATATAAAAAGGAATATAATGTTGAAATTTTTTGCGTCAAGGTGGATGGGTCGTTATTAAACTGACTTAGTTTTCCAATATATTCATCATTAATGAGTCATGAATGAGCCAATCGTTAGTTATTGATAAGCTGCCAAAATTATTATCCATTGATTTATTTAATCAATAGCCAAAATTGATTTTCGGAGTGCTTGCAATAAAAATGGTTTTGTTTTCATGTACAACTGAAGAAAGTTATGATATTATATAATATTATAATGCATATCCAATTCTTTTTGTGACAATTAATACACACAAACCCTCTTAATTTATCTTCTTATTTTATAACACTAGCTAAACGACCCGTGTATCAACACGGGATTATATAAGTCAATTTTAAAGTTATATAGTTGTAAAGAGTCATAACACATATAGTAAAAATAATTACAAAACATAGATAGGAAAATAAAATCTCGTAAGAAAATAAGAAATGAATAACCATTACAGAATTTTGAAATCCATACATAAGATTATTCATAAAAAAATTTGTAAAACCTCTTTATAAACAACATTCATTGTTTTAGTAGTATAGTTTCCTTTATCATAGTAAATTAAAACTTTCAACCAATCCTTACTCTTCACTCGAAAAACCGTCACATATCACTATGCATGAGTAAAAACGTCTATTTTTAATACTTTTTATAAATACTCTTTTTAAGAAATATAAAGTTACATTACATGTTTAAAAGTTTTTAGTATAATATTAATGTGTTTCTCGTGATGGTGCTTTATCTCGACATTGTAAAGACATAACTATAATATTATTGTCAATGTTATAATATCAAGTGCTTTAAATACATTTTTATTAGCCAATTATATATTTGAATATTTGAAATTGTAAACTAAATTTATTAAAAGTAAAATAATGATGACATCCATCTAACTATACGTAAATTAGCCGCATAAAATAATATTCTAACATAGAATATAGGGTTTAGTTCCTAAAAGTACATCGAAGTTGACACGTTTTGCTATTGTGTATACCCATTTTTTAAAACTCCCATTTAGTATATTAAACTTTCTAAAACTCATGATTTATGCATTGGATAACTTGTTACCTACTAGATGATGAGGTGTAACAGGTAATAGCTGATGTGACAATGACTTGGATGCTTATGTGGTGTTCTCATATTTAGAAGATATTAAAAAAAGAAAAACAAAAATAAGCATGTGCTTTGTTATCAGATTGCAGCCATGTTCTTCAACGATTTAGGGCTTATTCAACGAGAACCATGTTCTTCATGTTCACAAATCTGGAATCGTAATCGGTAGTCGAACCCTAACTGTTGTGAACAACACACCAGATCTGGAATCATAATCAACGAGAACCATGTGCTTTGTTATCAGATCGCAGCCACCATCACCTTCGATCTTCATGTTCATCAATCTGTTGTGAACAGTTAGGGTTCGACCGCCGATTTCGTTTTTGAGTTCAGATTTGAACACGTTTTTGAGTTCGGATCTTATCTGTTTCATCATCAACGAGAACAATCATCTCCATCGCAGCCATCATCGCCAAGAACTCCATTGTCACCATCACCGGAGGTAAGTTCAGGTTAGGGTTAGGGAGATTTGGGTTTTTTTTACAGATCTACGGTTTTGATAGATATTGCTCGATGAGATTTCGGGTTTCGACATATATTGTACGATTTGTGTTTCTTTCTACAGATCTAGGCTTTTAGTTCTTCAAGTTTATGTGTTCTTCATCTTCATGTTCTTCATATGGGTTTCATGTTTCATGATTCTGGGTTTCGTTTTCAATTTAGGGTTCCGTTTTTTGAGTTTAAGTTCATTGATCTGTTAAGTTTATGGTTTATCTTGTTTCAGTTGTTATGGTTATCTTTTTTCAATTGTTATGGTCATGATTTTGAAGGATGAAGAACACACTGAATGTTGAATATGAAGACCTTCTTAAAGGAAGAACACCAAGATGAAGGTGTTCTTAATTATATGAGATGGCAAGATGAGGTGGCAAAATTTTATGAGGTGGTAAGATGAGGTGGTATAAAAAAAGTAAAAATAAAAAAATTACCGGTTACCTGCTGAGCAGGTAATCGGGTATACTAAATGGTAGTTTTTTAGAGTTCAGTGTATTAAATAGTAGTTTTGAAAGATGGGTATACACAATAGCAAAAAGTGACAACTTCGATGTACTTTTAGGAACTAAACCCTTAATTAAACGAAGGTGTCTTTTAGATTAACGCCATATGGAGCATAATATTATGTTACTAGTTTATAAACCCGTGCACGCACGGGTTTTACATATATGTAAAAAAGTGTCAAACTTTCATATTACAAATTTGTCAACCTTTAAACATGTACTATGACAACGGCTACGAACAAATATAACTATTAAAGTAATGAACTCAAATTAATAAAAGATGACTAAACTTATAAAATAATTTGGGTCTTGCGACCACAAATCTTATGTAATAGTTATTACAACTTATTTAATGGAACCCAAACGACTATAAAGTAGCAATAAGCTAAAACTTCATAGCACCTTTCTCTTCTTGTCCAAATCCATACATTGAATCTTCGAAAGCAAAATTTGAAAGATTTGATTACAAACTACAATAAGAAAATAGTCAAGTTAGCTTTCTATTTAATGGTAAAAATCAAAATTTTCAAATAATTTACTCTTAAAACCAAATCATAATATGCTTTTGAACATATTATTGAGTTTGGTTTTAAGGCTTCATTTGGTCTGCTACAATAACAATACATAATTCATTTGCATCAAGAATAAGGGCTCTAAGCATAATAAGAGAAAAGTTTAGATACACATGGTCAGCTAAATCGAATACACATATACATGCATACCATAATAGCATTGTCAAGCCAATGTAAAACATATAACTCTATCATCTCAAGTCTCAACTAATATACCAATGTCATCTCTGATTTTTGTGCCATCAGGTGTTTTACCTCTACAACCGGTTTCAACATAGAGTAGCATGTCCAAATGTAAGATGCACTTTTACTTGATTATTTTGTGAGCAAAGCTAGTAAAGATAAAGCCAGAGTAGAAAATGTTTCATTAAGAACTGACTACTCCAATAGTCAAAGATAAGGAAGAGTTGTTGAATTGTACACATGTTTGTTGAAAATAACACTACGATATTAACATGTTTAAATCATTTTGGAACTTGATATAAATATCCCTCATGGTCTTTTAAGATTTTGTGTTAATAACCTGGTACTTAGTGTTATACTGTTATGTAATAATATGGTTTTCTTAACATGTTTAACATATTAAGTATTTGCAAAAGTTCACCCTTTTTTCCACTTATTTTCTTGTATACCATAGATAGTAGGCTAAATGTACGAAATGAAAATCATGTTGTTTTCATTCATATTTTTCTAAATATAACTTCTAATTTAGATCAAGGCTTGCTAGGTTGCTGATACAGTAGAAATTAGCAAGATCATTCACTAACCTGGTGAGCACGAGTGAGGTCTTAAATAAGCAACGTTATCATGGTGGAACACAAAGGACACAAAGTCATGACACCAATGGCTTCTTCTGCAGAATATAGGACTCGTATTCATCATCTTAAGAGGAACTACACACAAGAGGGGGATTAATATGATAACAACATGGAATATATTGCGTGAATCAAGAGTTGAAGACTTTCATTCTTCGTAGGCTAATATCACTACTAATAATGCTTGGAGCTATCAAACATATATAAACAAAATAAATTTATGTTTATTACCTGTAGAAAGAAAGCAGTTGCACCATAACCAAAATTGCTAGAACACCCATTTGTTACAAAGCTCTATATGACAACACAAAACACGATTTGTATAAGTTATCTGTTATTTAACTAAGAAATAAAAATAGAAACAGCAAGACTAACATATTGAATGTTGTTTAACAACCAAAATAAGAAATTTTTTTAACCAACATATTAAGAAAACAAAATATTCACAATATAACCATGACCACTATTAGTCGCAACTTCTGCAAATCATAAAAAAGAACCTAATCTTGGATCACACAAGTCCGTGACACAATACCCATAAGTTCTAACTCCTATTTACAGTTCAGCTAATTTAATCAACTATATGTTGTTGTTTTGAAGAAAATTTAATAGGAAGGAGTAAACATTAAACTCTTCAAGATATGGAACTGCTGTAGTAATTTACTCTTAACTTACTTTGAGTTCTTCATTCTTTCTAAAAGAACTACTTTAGCTATCTCATAAACATTTACTTTTGTATAAGTACTAATTGTATATATTTTATATATTTCTTTTGTGTCTGTCCTATGAACAGATTTGCAAATACAAATATGGGGGTACCTAGGTTAATGCTATAAAGATGAATAAACACACACATTAAAACAACAATGGGGAAAAAAAAATTTGTTAAGAAAGATTATATCTTACAATACATGACTTTTATAAGCACAACATTCAGATCCAATTGTTTCATAGATTCTGATATATAATCTTAAAATATTTGACAACCATTTACCTCGGTAAACTGTGATGTTGCCCCACACACAATCTTGTCCATCTTCAAGCTTATAAATCGAACAAAACCTAAATCAAAACCCTTAATCATGAAAGAGACAGCGATGGAAGGAACGTAATAGGGTTTATGCTCATATATTAGTTGAAGATGGCTATGGAATGAGTGAAAAGGTAATACCTTGTCGTTAACCCAATCAATGGACTAATGAGTTGCAGGATTGTACCTTGCTGTTAATCGGAGATAAAGATTCCGATTGAAGCCTTCCAGATTAATCGAGACCCCCATTTCCGGATGAAAATCGGCCGATCGTAGGAAAATATTTAGGGTTTTTGAAAGTGTCTTGGCTATTGCTATATACGTCTTTGAAGAAGATTATTAATATAGAAATATATGAAGTAAAATCACCAACAAAGAATCTGTATGTAAAAGAATCAAACCATGTTGTGCGAGTCGAAGAAGCAGTCGAGAGCTACGGGTTGAATGAAGAAACGTCATAAGGAAGAAAGGGTGAGAATCAAATAAATCGGGTTAAGAGGGGTGTCCGGGTCGAGATTTTTAACCCGCGTCTATTCTTGAACGGGAAATTGGGTACTTACTAAAATTGTTTTGTAAATTAGAAGGATTGTGAAATTGAGGCCTGTGATTGGTTAATTGAAGTTGATTTATTGGTTAATTTTAGTAATTTGGTAAGCCTCTTATATATAGATATAGATAGATTATTGTAACTATATGTTTGTTATCATTTTTCTTTATAGTTTAATTTAAAATAAGTGGAAAATTGAATTACTTATTTTATTTATAAGTAATCAAATAAATAAATAGTTTTCATAATTATTTATAAAATAAACACATCTAAAATAGTTTAATTAAAAAGGATAATAATTTTTACACAATCATTTTTTTTATCATATACAACAATTAAGATATTTTTGTTCCTATTAACATACTACCTTTTAATCTTATCCATAAATTAATGGATAGAATGGTCTATGTGACAACTTTTTATTAAGTATGATAAAAAGTTGTAACTTAAAAATTATCACCTAATTAAAAATAAATAAATAGAGTTTTTGACCAGAATGTGGTCCTTGCAAAAAATATTTATCAATATAGGGGGCTTTCAAAAATATTTACTAAAATAAGGTAGTAGTTAAAATATTTATCAAAATAGGGTTATTTTTATATCTTTTTTACTTTCAGCTTTTTACTAATATTTTAACCTTTAATTTTTGTCATTTTTTTATTAAACTTTAAAGCTTCAGCTTTTTTTACTATTAGTTTTTTTTTTTTCATTTTTACCAATTTTATTTTACAAAACACTATTTTATATAATTTATTAAGCTATTTTAATATAAATTTTTATACTTTCACATGAACTATACAAGAACATCAAATTTTAAGATCTTAAATTTAATTACAAATCACACATACAATATCTGTTACAAATAAAAAGAAATCTCATGTTTGTTACAAATAAGAACTCCAACAATTGTTTGTTACAAATAAAAGAGAACAAAAACATCAAACTAAGCTTCAACAAGTAACCAATCTTCTACCTGCAAAAAGAAAGAATGAAGGAAATTAGATAATAGTCACAACAACCATAAAAAATGTATTATGTGATTGTATTTACCTTGGCTTGGACTGACATCGTTTTCGATTATGACCTTGCTGTCTACAAATTCCACAAAGATTAGCATTTCTTCCCTCTTTAATGTCCATTCCATTTTTTAATCTTGTTGAACGAGGACGACCTTTTTTATTCCGTAATAGTTCCAAATTTGGAAGCAATTCACTAAATGGTGATTGTGGCCAATACGCTTCATGAGGAAGCGGAGAGAACTCGGATGCCCAAGTAGCAATTCACTAAATGGTGATTGCTTATCGAAAGATGAAACCCGATACATACGGTCAAACAATTCATCAAATTTTATTCCATTGTTCACTTTAATTGCTTTACTTGGAGCTTTATTATATGCTAAGCCATCACTACCTTCACATGTTGTACCACCCTAATAGCAAAATAGTGTAACAGATTTCATCTACAAGATAAAAAACAAACTTATTAACTGATTTCATCCATAAATCAAACACATAGCTAATTAACAAGAACAACTAAAGTCATTTCTTTCATAAATCAAACAAATACTAATTTTGAAAACATCATAAATCAACAAACAAGAAATGAGATACATTTCATCTACAAAAACTCAAAACCAAAGACTAATTTATCTCATTATTCAACAAAATCAGAAAAATGTAACAAATTGTATCTATAAATGAGATACATTTCATCTACAAGAACCATAGGGTTACTTACAAGGTGGCCGGCGGTGGTGCGCAACGTGGCCGGCTGTTGGCTTCAGTCCAGGGGACGGGCGGTAGACGTAGGGGACGGGCGGCAGTCGTAGGGGACGGGTGGGCAAGCTGTCGCAGAGGTATCCTCGCCGTCGCACGGTGGCCGGAGGTCGTAGGCTACGGGCTTCAGTCGAGGCGGACTTCTTCGTAAGAGACGGAGGTCATAGCGCACCCAGTTGTCGTCGAAGGTTTTGGACGGCGAGGCAGGGCATCGATAAATTAGGGTTCCAATCTTGGCTCCCGTCTTTTTTTTCAAAATAAAGTCTTAGTCTCATAAAAATGACCTTATTTTTGTAAATATTTTTAAAAGCCCCCTATATTGATAAATAATTTTTATAAGGACCACATTTTGGTCAAAAACTCTTATCCCTTCTCATGTTTATCTTTTATTTAGGGGAATTGGGTCAAGTCGATGATGTCTACCCACACCTCAAGCAAAGTGAGTCTAACACGTCAACGTGGCAGTTTCATATTCATTTCCATGTGCGTATTGTTGGGGCTCAATTATAAACATTCATGTGATACATGTCCTTTTATTTGACTATTTATAGTACTAATATAAGATTTTAAATCAAATAGGTAAATGAAAAAAAAATTAGTACATATCAATGTCATCGTTCAGTAAGTAGAAGGATGAATTGGAAATATATAATCGGAGTAAATAAAACTTTTCTTTATATAGTTTTGTTCAATAACTTGTGTATTCTTAAAACTGTAGATATACGCCTATACGATATTCATGCAATACATTCAACAAATAGTTTTTGTTTGACATCAACATTTATTTAAGCTTCAATGAAACTAGTCAATGGCTCGTATAATTTAACTCAATTCACATTTAAAAAAATGTTAAAATTTGTATAAGGCGCATAAACGGAATTTGCAAGTTAACGTACCACTATCACTATCCTCGCCATTGTTACTCTATTCATGTACGATTCCCTTTTCTTCTGAAAGACCTATAACACACCCACACCCACACATCTCTTCTTAATCTCATGAAATTCAGTCTCTCTTTTTTTGTCGTAGGACCATCTTCTTGCTTTCTCATCCACGAGCGCCAAACACAACAGTCAGATTCAGGCAATTTTGTTGAATGAGACAGCATCATAGGACTTGTCCTGATGCGAGAAACCTAGATGGACTAGATTCAGCCATATGTTGAAGTTTATTACTCGTTTCGAAAGTGAGGGTTTCGTAAAAAACAACCATACTAATATATTGTACAACTATAAAATCGTATAAAAATATACAACTGATAATGGTGCTTCAAAATATAGTGTAAACAATCGGATGCTAATTTGATAAAAACATATGCTTACTGATTTCATTTTTAAAAGAAGTAATATAAAAAACATATTTCATTGTACGAAAAATATAGAAACTAATCTTAACCGTTGAGCACATCATGTGTCCTCGTCATGGCCGTATTGACTTGATGACGTCCATGCTTCCACTACTTTCTCCTGAAACACTTGATATGACAGTTGACATCATGAGCATTGCATGTAAAATGAGTTAATCAGACATTTTAATTAAAAAAATATACAACGTTTAATTTAAAATGGAACGGTAAAGAATAAATTGGCAGTAACAATAAAATTCATGATTAATATAAAACTTAAAAAAATATTTATGAATATTATGATGGAAAAGTTAGAGAATGTTAATGTATGCAACCTTTTTATAATTTGCTAATTATATACTGGTATTTCTTTCAATATTGTATAAACCTATATTAATTAAAAAAAATACATTAAAAAGTGATTAAATTAAAAAGGCATTACATTTATGTAATTTTTCCCTTTAATAAGGTTTTTATGGGTATTAAAATTTTAAACTAACTTTGTTTGAATCATGGTGAGGGTTTTGGGGTCATGGGGTGAGTGTGATGGGCCCACAACGAGGCATCCCACTCTCGCGAAAACTAAATTGAAGTTGTAATTTGATATTTGCCAGCTTGTTGATTGTCAATATGTCATTGTGTTACAATCCATTGTATTGTTGTTTCCTTCAAAGTCAATGGGACAAAGTCACATATTTAGTTTAAACAAATAAAAACAAATCATTAAAATATAGTCCGAAAAGAACTTGTAGTTTTTCTTCAAAATAAAAGATTATCATTCAAAAAAGATGTATGCCAAACACACCGTATAGTTTAATTTTCATATAATTTAGGATTATATTATGCATTAAAAACGTCTTTGTATGCCTTTTTTGTTTAAAAATTTTGTGTGGTAATATTATATTAAGTATTCTTGAAGAATTTCGGTTTAAAGTCATTATTTCCTATTATATTGAAATTAGGGAAGAAAGAACAAATTCTTTTTCACTTTTTAATCGTTTTTACTTTTACCTAATACTTTTTATTAGGGGTGTGCATAGAACCCGAAAAACCGAAACCAAACCGTTAAAACCGATAAAACCGAACCGATAAAACCGAAACCATTTCAAAACTAACGGTTCGGTTTTCAATTTTGCAGAAACCGATGGGTTCGGTTTGGTTTTGGATTTTAACTAGAAACCGCCCCAATAAGAAACCGACCCATTAATATTAAATATATCATATATATTTTTTTAATTTTATAGTTTTTTGTTAGAAGTCAATGAAGCCCATTAAATATTTTAAGGTCCAATTATTATGGTCAATTACTTTTCATTCCCTTTGTCGTTAATCTCTTTTCATATCGACGTTTATATTATAAATATATAATACAAATTATTTTTATTTTTTAAATATTTGATTTGGAAAATGTATTAAATGTTGAAGTGTGTTATTAGACATTGAATTTAATGCGGGAAAATAAATATTGTGGCTGAAACTTGTATATAATGTTACAAATATGAAGGTGGTACAAGAAATTTGATATTAATATTGAAACCAAACCGTTAATAACCAGAATCCGTCAAAACCGAAACCGTTAGAAACCAAAACCATTGGGTTTAAAAATCCTAAAACCGAAATTAGTGGATTGGGTTCGGTTTGAGCTTGAAACCGCCCCAAACCGCCCCATGCACACTCCTACTTTTTATAGATTATTATAGATGGTCTTTTTACATCTTAAAAGACATCAATTTCTTCTTGGTTCATTAAATGCAGGCCACTAAATCACTAACTAAATTCGGGTATGTCCTAAACCGAACCCATTCAACACCCTTAATTTTTTTCCACTCATTTTTACTCGTTAATAGTTTTTTCCCATTAGTTTATATACAACTTAATTACATTTTCATAGACTCAAGAATCATTACATTTCATCAAGTATTAATGGAGAATTCAAGTTCAAACCTCCCTTTGTAACTTGTGAGTGTTAGCAGTGAACAAGATGAAATGTTAATGGGAAAGACGATGGCCTGCAACAACAGGTTAAAATCAATAAAAAGCATATGTTAAAGTTTAAAGGATAATTATGTAAAAAGTTTTATATTGCATCAATTATAAAGGATTAAAGAAACATTTATATATTATACAATTGACATCCTCTTATCATGCTCTATGAACAGTGTATTGCTAACATACGCTGCTTTATTTATGCTACATATTTTGTGTAACAAAATATGACAAATATTAATCATAGATGAGTTGGTTAGTGAAATGTTACTCTATCTTGGTGGTCTCAAGTTCAAGCTTTCTGATGGTTACCTTTTATTGCATTTTTTTCTTTTTGCTTTCTCCCTATCTCAGACGTATTTCTTTATTCTTTCTTCTTTTTTTTAGCTTCATTTTTTCTTTTTTCAAGATAACAACAATTATTTTTTTGTATTTCTTTTTTTCCTGTACTTCTCTATTTATTCATTACAATAATTTATTTTTTATCTATTTATTTCTGTAACTGTAATGACATATATAATTCATGTTATTCTTTTTTTTAAATATATATACAGTATATTACATAAAGAAATATATAATTTTATTTGTATTATGTAATATGATAACATCCTTCAATGTAACATAAAACCAAATATATGTAAAATATATGTATATAAATAGATAGTACATTACTTAAGAGTATGATCTGAAACATTCAATAAACTTAATCTTAGAATACATATGACTGATACATGAATAAATTTATATTTTAGAAAATTTTGACTTTTTAATCTCGGTAAATAAATAAACAAAAAAGTAAACATACATAATCCTCGGCGAAGCACAGTTTTATATACAGATGGCTAATATATAAATAAAATTATATTGTAGAAAACGTTGAGTAATTATATAAATAATTAATCAAAAAGCTAGACATTACTAATCCGCAGCAAAACACGGTTTTATTACACTAGTTATAACTATTTCGCAACTTTAACCTATTGTTGTAACCATGTCAAATTACCAGTTATGTACGATGGTGAACAATTGCTACAATTGGTAACTAAAGGTATAAGGTACATATTTATGATTGTTTAGTAGTATGGGACATTGAATATGTTAGAACCTAGAGAGGGGTGAATAGGTTATATGTCCAATTTTTGAAGTTTTTAAGAGTTCTTGCAAGAAAATAAAAGATATAGAGTTAGAGAGATATCACCAATCACAAGTTGAACACAATCATTTATAGTGGTTCATGCAAGTGTTAACAAACTTGCACTATATCCACTCCTTGGCCTCACCCACCAAGAGTTTGATCCACTAGCTTCTCTCTTTGAAGGTAGAGATAAACCTTTTACACTTCTCTTTTTATACTTGCAAGAATTAATCTTCAAACTTGCAAATAAGGTAAAGATAACCTTTCTTCACTCTAATTCTCAATGCTAGAGTTGATCCTCACTTCACTCTAATTTGATAGGATAAAGTTGATCCTTACACTATTACAAATAATATGAAAGTATGGAGTAGTGTTTAAGCTTTGATGGCTTTGACTCTTGCTTGAATCTTGAACTTGAAAGATGAAATAATATTCAAAGATATGAGCTCAAGTATTAGAGAGTATTCTGAATGTTTTGTGTTTGCAAGAGGTGAGTAATGAATGAGGATTGGGTTGGTTTAAATAAGGAAAAAGGTCCAAGTGTCAAAACTGTCCAGACCCTCCACGGTCGAACCACGGTCGACCATGGTATCGACAGTCAGGCATCTGGCATTTCTTGTTCTTTGCAATAGAGACGTTGGACTTTATTTAAAACCACACTCAACTCATTTTTACCATAAAAATCACCTGAAAAGTAGATGTTCAAAAGGTTGGTTGATCTCATACTTCTAATGTTTGAATTTAAACACAAAAATGGAAGTTTGTAAACCAATACACAAAGCATGTTGGAATTTTACCCCTTTGGGAGATTCCTTTGCTAATTATGGTGGTATATTGTTTCAAAGTAGAATTGTGTTTGTTATTTACTTAAAATGGGAAGTCTTAGATTTAATCAACCAACACAAATGAGTTTTATATAATCTTTGTCATTTTTATAAGAGTTTTTATAAAAAATAATTTTACAAAAACTTAAACTACTTTAATTATTTAATTTATAAGCTCATATCATTTGAATTTATTCTTGTAGGAATCTTCGTCGAATGCTTCATCTTGAATGTTGATGGCGCTTTATCTTGGACGATTTGAATTTTGACGATTTATACGATGTAATTTGTAACAAATAAATTTAAGTATTTATTTGCTTGATTATATATGTATATGTGCACATATGTTAATGTTAGTGTATACAATTATATAAACATATTGTAAATCTTTGTATTAACAAAAGAGGATATAAATTATATTCTTATTTTCCCAACAATCTCCCCCTTTTTGTTAAAAACAAAAATTTTCAATTTGTGAACAAATTGTATAAACAACTTTAACATGTTAACATGTGCATTTATACATATATATACCTTCTCCCCCTTTTTTGTTTTAACAAAAGGGACTCCCCCTAGACTTGTGCTCCCCCTTGAAGAGAAACTCTCTCTTGAAGAAAAACTCACCCTTGATTGTAGAACTCGACTTATTGAATTCTATAAAATTGTATGGAGAAACTACCAAGGACTTTGTAACACTGTACTTTTTAAAACATATAATTAAATCGCATGCGGAAGCTAAATACATATAATTAACTTAATTACATAATAGTTACAAAATATTTCACTTGTTTGATGTACAAAGACCCTTTACAGTGTTAATACAAAAACAGGCTCTTTCAAAAACTTGACATCAGAGTTTGGTATGTCCACATTCCCAGCCCGAAGCATCAAGATCACCTCAGAGGATCTGCAAAACAATCTAGTGGGGAATTAACACAAAGCTAAGTGAGGGAACAAATATCTACACATACACAAGGCAAATATGCCCAAACCAAATAGCTCATGAATCCCAGGAGAACCGGCTGTGTTGCAAGCACCTACAACCATGGTCGGCCAAAACCAAGGTTTACCGATAGCCCAGCTAACAGTGAAAACCACACCAGTCTTCTTGAGTACAATAAATGCACCCCAAGAACTGATAAGTTACACCCCCAAGCAAAGGCCCAGACTACGCTGGTCTCCAAATAACATGTATATACAATCCAAACAAGAGCATTCCAAATAGGATATTAAATCCTGTATATCCGAAGATATAAATCCACTCACCAAAGTCTTCAAAACCTTGGCACACTCAGATGACTAAATTCACCGAGTCTTCTCAGTTCCTGAGATTGAAGTAACCCAAGTCAGTATTCAATTCATAATACTGATCCAATAATAAATATCATATTTATTCATGTTTTCATATATATACATTTATACATATACTCAACATACATAAACCCCAAACAGATATACAATTCATGTTTATCTTCAAATCTTCAAATCCGATTAAATCCAAATCCGATTATAGTCGGATTCCGAGTAGATGACCAAATCCGATTGAATCACAATTTAAATCCGAGCAAAGGCCGAATCCGAGCATGTGCACAATCCGAGTGAATGTTCAATCCCAAAGAATAGGATTCCGAGTAAAGTATAATCCGAGTAAATGTTTCAAATCCGAGAAAAGGTACAATCCGAGTGAATAAGCGGAATCCGAGTACATTCATAACAATATTCAACCGAGTCGGAATCTGATAGGAGATGCGGAATCCGAGTAAATCACTATCCGATTAAATGTAAAGGCATATCCAACAGTCGGAATCCGGGTTCAAGTCGGAATCCGACTCATTCAACCTCTACAATCCGAGTCCTTCAAAACTCAGCACATCATCAATTTCTACTTCATATTCTAAACTGATTTTCATGCATACAGGTTATACAAACTTCCAGGGGTCATTCTAACATATAACTAACACATATAGATCATGAAATCTAACATGCATACGTCCTATGATCATTAAATCATCATATATGCATCAATCGGATTTCATATAACATAAATACACAAATCTATAAAATCGAGATTTAAACTATAATCAACATCATAACATAGATTTTCTAACCTTAAGATGATAACAAATAATCACAAGTAGGCAAGCAAGATGGAAGTTTATTTCTTTCTTTTCTTCTTCTTCTTCTTCTTCTTCTTCGGCCGAGACACACAAAAGCACACACACACACACACACACTTTATCCAACTTGACAAGTAAAGAAGTACTCAAGGAGGGGTGGTGATCAAACCCACCAAATCGGCCATACCCCCCCCCCCCCCCTCAACAACCCAAATAAAATAATATAACTAAATTCCCCAAATAAACACAATATAATAACACCAATACTTGCCAATAACATATATTCACAAAATAAAACACACAACCCAATTAAATCTCAAGATTAATTAATTAATTACCTTAATTAATCTAGGCCGGAAAAGTGGGTGTTACAGACTTGCCATGGAGGGTGAGTACATAATATATATAAACCATCCAATTTGTATAATATTTTTAAGCATGTCAAACCTATGCAATAAGGCAAGCATACATGTCATTATAAAAGCAAATCATACAAGATCACAAGCAAAGATAGATAGAGGCATAAGTCATCCATGATCACACTCTAAAGTTATACAAGTCCAAAGCCATACATAAAAAAAAACATAGTTAATTGTTTTTAAAACAAACAACCCAAAGATAAATTGTTTTCATAAATATCAAAACATGACATAATCAAATAAATCATCCCCGGTGAGATGGCTCACCCGCGTCGGTCCCGGCGTTACATTTAAGAGCATTCATTATCGTCCTCAACATCCCTTTTATGCCCTTGACCTCCTTTCGTAAGGATCGGTGCTCATTGCGCAATTCATTAATATTGCGATTAAGAGCCGCAATTCTTTCATCAGTAGAGCCTTCACCTAGGCCATAATCCGGTGCAAGCGTGCTTTCCACCTCTGCGTCTCCTTCATCGTCTTCTTCAAAAAATCTCTCAATGTCCTCCTCCGTGTCATGAGAGGAGGAATGTGCCCTCTTCTTCCCTTTTCGGGAATGAGAATCCATCTTGCGTAGGGTAGCAAGATCGATCGGCAAGGAAGTACCCGGAGTTGGGTTGAGAGCCGGAAGGTTCGGAAGTTGTTGAAAGAGAAGTGTAAGAAGTCGACCATACGGAAGATCCCGTCGGTTAGAAGGGAGACCAACCATCCTTTTGGCAAGGATGTACATGATGTTAATCTCCGAACTCGATTTTAAGGCATGGAGGAGGACGGCTTGTGTTACACTTATTTCAGAGTGGTGGCTGGATTTAGGAAAGATGTTGGAATCAATGACTTTATTCCACACATTGCACTCACTTAAGAGATCTTTGCCTAAGATGTTTGTTTTATTAAGAGGGACATTTGAATGACAAATTGACCCTATGATTTCGTCAATGGTGAAGGCTGTTGGGAGGTGGTTAAGACTATGGGAGTCATGATAGAATTTCAACCCGGCAAAGGGGACTTGCAACATATCACCTAGTTGCGCAAGAGTGAAAGCAAACTCGTGGGTGGCAATTTTAAATGTGATTAAATCATTATCCTCGTCATAAGCATAAGATGCATAGAACTCTTGAATGCGCCTCGGGAAAATGTTGCTTGGTAGTCTTAGAAAGGTTGACCAATTCATTTGGTCAAAGGTGGCTTGCAAGTTAAACTGTTGCAAGTGGGCAGGTACGACCAAGCGTCCTTCATTAATGGGGCGCTTGTTGAGGTTAACCATGATATCCCTTGGAGAGGGAGCGGCGGAGCGAGAGGAAGATGTCTTTAGGCGTGGCATGTTAATCTATTGATGCAAAAATTCGTATATTATTTACAAATAATCGTAATGAGTGATAGGAAACCTAGTGTGTGTCTATGGTGTAACAAATGTTCATCCAAGCTTGTCAAGACACTAGAATTATAAAAGACACTTTGTTTTGCAAAATTTTGACAAGAGGATGATAATTCAATATATATATATATAACATATTTAAATAGTATAGTCAATTGATATAACAAACTCTATAGGTATATATTCATACATTGTGTGTGCATGTCCTAAACGTGAGAAGTTTTTATGAAAAGGAGGAATCATGTGAATACTAGTCTTAGTTAAACTATAATAAGCCTAAATAAAATTAATTTAAGAATTAAATGTCAAAAAATAAAAAATTTAAAAAAATTCCAGCAAGCTCACGGTTTTATCACGGTTTCAAACTATAATAAGCCTAAATAAAATTAATTTAAGAATTAAATGTCAAAAAATAAAAAATTTAAAAAAATTCCAGCAAGCTCACGGTTTTATCACGGTTTCAGCCGTGGATCGACCGTGAACCTGCTGTTCATTTTTTTTTTAATTCAGTACACGATGGTTTTTCACAAGGTCGACCGTATGTTGACCGTGATTAATCTGTTCGAAATTTGTACTTTTTAACACAACTGTTATCTAATACAAATATATCATAGATATTTGTTTTAAACAGAATTTTCTAATAACCCCACATTACACAAAACTCCCAACCACACTCAAATACTTCAAGTTCTTCACCAAAACCCAAAAAAAAGAAGAAGAACAAAACCTAGAATCACATGAGTTTTGGGTGCAAAAACGAAATCCTAACGAGAAAGAAAGCAAGAATTTTGAAAAATATACCTTTGGAGATGAAGATTTCGTGAAGGTGAGAAGAGAAACCGCGAACAAAAAATAGGAAAAAGAGTGAAGAAATCGCAACTTTTCACCGTAGATCTTCCGAGAAAGCTTCGTGGATTCGACCGGATCTTTAACCGTAAGTTAATCCTTAATTTTTTTTGTGAATTTTTGAAGACAAAATAGAATTTTTTGAGTTCTAAAATCGGCTATGGCGGCTAGGGTTTGAGAGAGAGAGAGTGGAAGTGGTAAAGTGAAGAGAGGAAAGAGAAAGAGGGCTTAAATAGGGTAGGTCTCGTCAGGTACCCGACGGTCGATACACGGTCGACCGTGTATTGACCGTATGTTCCTTTTATTATTTTAGACAGTAACCCCACGGTCGATACACGGCTTCGACCGTGGTTCGACCGTGAACATTCTGGAAATCGACTTTTGGCATTTTTCATACAATCATTCATAATTTTCTAAGGCATATGCTCCATCATTCCTAAACCAAGTCTCAATAGATCAAATGTTTCTCTCTTAAGTGGTTTAGTGAATATATCCGCAATATTTTCACATGAATCAACCTTTTCTAAGCTAATGTTTCCTTTTTGCACATTGTCACGTAAGAAATGATGTCTAATATCAATATGCTTAGTTCTAGAGTGCAAAACAGGGTTTTTACTTAAATCAATAGCACTTTTATTATCACACATAATAGGAATATCACTTAAGTGTACCTCATAATCCAATAAGGATTGTTGCATCCATAGTGCTTGTGCACATGCTTTTGCTGCAGCTATGTATTCGGCCTCGGTTGTTGATAAAGCTACGGATGTTTGTTTCTTTGAAAACCATGAAGTAAGGCAATATCCAATGAATGCACATACTCCACTTGTACTCTTTCTATCCAAGTAACATCCTCCAAGATCCGAATCCGCATAACACATGATGTCAAGTCCACCCATCTTTGGATACCACAAACCTAAATTGATTGTTCCCTTTATATACCGGAATATTCGTTTAACGGCCTCATAGTGTGATTTCTTGGGATTTTCCTGAAAGCGTGCAGAAACATAAACACTATACATAATATCGGGACGACTTGCCGTTAGATAAAGCAAGCTCCCAATTAAACCACGATATTTTGTACTATCAAATATTTCACCTTCTTCATCGAGTGTCAAGTGTGTGTTGTGGCCATAGGAGTACACATAGGCTTCACATTCTCAAAATCAAACTTCTTAAACATATCCTTGATGTACTTGGATTGGATAATTGATATCGGCTAAAATACACATATTATTTATATCCGATATCCTGTTCTTTGATTGCTTTATTACGATAAATTAGGTTAATTATCTACTTAATGTGTTTTAATATGTGTTGTAAGGCTCCTGGGAGAAGAAATTGAGAATTTGCTGAGAAATAGTGAAGAAAAGAGATGAATCGAGTGAGCTAACAGTTTTGACACTTCTTCAATGTTTGGATCGTATCTCACTCATACGAACTCAAAACAAGGTGATTCAAAAGGCTATAAAAAGCAGACAAAGAGGGCCACAATAATATCATGTTTGTGATACTCAATTGAGTCGTGATTCTTTGTATGTGGGGCAAGAGCTGTAGCTTACGAAAAAAAATTAAGTTGTGGTGGTAGTCTAGTAGAAGATTAGAGAATACAATCACCAGTAGGGCATTGGGCCATCAAATAAATCATCTCATCCGGGCTTCAAGTAATTTAAATGGAGTGAAGGAATTAATTTGGTCATCGGGAGCGAAGGCAACAAAAACACAAAACAAAAGGGGTGATATATATTTTCTTGGAGGTAATGTTTTTATTAAAATACGGTGGCTAGGAAATTAATGAATATTCAGATATATATTTCATACGTGGCTGCCATTGATTGTGTTATGGGCCTTAAAAGCCCAATAAACAAGGAAACCTCAATAACAACTACGAGAGGCGAAGGATATATATAATATATTTCAAACGGCGGCTACGAATATAAGGAGAACATACATCATATTCGAGAGGCAGTCGACGAAAAGAAAAGGAATGCGGCAGCTTTAGGAAGTGATCAGCGATGGAGAGGAGAGGCTACAACATCTGCAGGGTTAACTTGGGTTGCTATCATCGGTCTATAATGGTTTGCAATTTCAGTTTTACTCTGTATTTGTTTTTTAACTTGTCTATGAGTTAGACCTTTCTAATATTTACCATGATGAACAAACCCTAGTTTTGATTTGTATCTTTAATTATAATTTATGATTGGTTTTGTTTATGCTTAATCATGAACCTTGAGTTTTTTATCTTAACTTTTACCGAGTAATCTGTTAGATACAGACGTGTATTTTCTTCTGGATTATTGTTTGCTTGATCTGAGACAATGACGTTTGCATTCAATAGGATAGATAACTTTTCTGAGATAATGAGGGTTAAGATTATTCAGTAATACCATAGATAAAAGTTTGAGTCTAATTCACCATACAACGAGAGTTAAGTGTGTTTTGGAAAGATTAAGTCGTAATCGGATTAGTAGGACTGATGGTTGTTGGTTCGAACGCCCTTAGAAACCTGTCATATTATTTATGTTTATAACAAACTGAACCTAGGGGGAGTGATTCATTGGTAAATACATCTCTATCAACTGATTTCAACTTCTTAAAATTGTTTCTAGTTTATTGCTTTAATTTAATAATTCAAAACCTTGGTAGCGGTTAGCTACTAGTTTCAAAAAAACCCCTTTATACTTTAAAGCATTTTAGTTTAACTAGTTTATTTCATAATAGTATATTCCATAACTGTTTCCTGTGGAGACGATCCTGGTCTTGCCTGGTTTACTGCTATACGATCGGGTGCGCTTGCCCGTTAGTGTGTCAGTCAATACGGTTAGATTAGTTTATAAATTTAAGACTGATATTCACGTATCAATAATGAATGTTCCATCTTCATATTGTTTTATTTGAAGTCCAAGAAAATAATTCAATTCACCCATCATGCTCATTTCAAATTCATTATGCATAAGAGTTGATAATTCATCACATAAATCTTTACATGTAGATCCAAAAATAATATCATCCACATAAATTTGTACAATCAATATATCATTTTTCCTCCTTTTTGTAAACAAGGTATTATCAACTCTTCCCATAATATAGGCATTTTTCAACAAGAATGATTTTAATCTATCATACCATGCTCTAGGTGCTTGCTTAAGACCATACAATGCTTTTCTAAGTTTGTATACATGAGATGGATTAATTGGATCTTCAAATCCGGGAGGTTGACATACATAGACTTTCTCTTTTATAAAACCATTTAGAAAAGCACTTTTGACATCCATTTGATATAGTTTAAAATCATCGGCACATGCATAAGCAAGTAGAATCCTAATGGATTCCAATCTAGCAACCGGAGCAAATGTTTCATCATAATCTATCCCTTCTTGTTGATTATATCCTTGGGCGACTAATCTAGCCTTATTCCTAGTAATGACTCCATTTTCATCCACTTTGTTTCTAAACACCCATTTGGTTCCTATTATGGTATGACCACTAGGCAAAGGTACTAAGTCCCACACTTGGCTTCTAGTGAATTGGTTTAACTCTTCTTGCATTGCCATTACCCAACTTTCATCCTTAAGTGCTTCTTTAATATTCTTGGGTTCTATGTGGGACACAAAGGCAAAGGATGTATTAAGGTTTTGTGCTTGGGATCTAGTGAGTCTTTGGTTTAGGTCTCCTATAACTTGGGTTATTGGATGGTTCCTATTTTCCCTAACCTCATTTTATTCACTAGTGATCTTATCATTTACTATAGGATTTTGGTCACTAGGTTTATCTAAGTCAAGTCTAGAGAGTTGTGTTTCAATGGCTTCTTCTTCTAGTTTGTCATCATCTACTAGAGGTTGAGTCTTAGGAGGTGGAGATTCATCAAATGTAACATTAAGGGATTCCTCCACAACCATAGTGGATTTGTTTAGTACCCTATAGGCTTTGCTATTTAGAGAGTATCCTAAGAAGATACCCTCATAGGCTTTTGGGTCAAACTTGGTCAAATAGTCTTTGGTGTTAAGGATAAAACACTTACTTCCAAATACTCTAAGGTGACCTAAGGATGGTTTCCTACCTTTGATAATCTCATAGGTAGTTTTACCTAGCATAGGTCTAATTAAAACTCTATTGAGTATGTATGTGGCCGTTGAGACCGCATCACACCAAAACTTTTGAGGTATGGATTGTTCATTAAGCATAGTCCTACTCATTTCTTGTAATGTCCTATTTTTCCTTTCAATAACCCCATTTGATTGAGGAGTGCGAGGAGCCGAAAAGTTATGAGAAACTCCATGTTTATCACAAAATGCTCCAAATTGCACTTCATTGTCAAATTCTCTACCATGGTCGGTACGAATTGAAATAATCGTACAACCAAATTGGTTTTGAATTTTCTTTCCAAGAATTTTAAACTTGTCAAAAGCTTCATTTTTTGTTTTCAAAAAGGATGTCCATGTATATCTTGAAAAATCATCTACAACAACTAGTGTGTAGAAGTTTTCTCCATAGCTTTGAATTAATGAAGGTCCAAAAAGATCCATATGCAAAAGCTCAAGACATCTCTTAGAGGATATGACATTTTCAGACTTATGAGATGAATGCACTTGCTTACCTATCTTACATGCATCACAAAAATGATTATCAAGTTTTACAATAGGCATGTCTCTAACAAGATCACTACTAGACAATTTATGCAATAATATCATGTTAGCATGTCCTAGTCTTCTATGCCACAAAGTTGAGTTATCAACAATAGATGCAAGACATACTTGAGTGTTAGGATTGTCACCAAGTCTACATGTATAGAGTACATTCCTCCTAACACCTTTTACTAGCACATGATCATCTTTGCATATAACACTTTCATGCTTGGAAAATCTAACATTCAAATCTTTATCACACAATTGAACAACACTTATCAAGTTATAAGCTAGACCATTAACATGCTCAACATTTGTAAATTTAATATTTTCATGAAGGATGTTACCTCTACCAACCACCTTTCCTCTTAGGTTGCTCCCAAACACTACATGTCTTCCATCATACTCTTTGTACGATGTGAAGAGTTCTCTATTTCCGGTCATGTGTTTTGAGCAACCACTATCAAGTATCCATTCATGAGACATAATCTCATTTTTGTTGCAAGCCTACACACATGGAATAATCATTCAAACTTTTGGTACCCAATGTTTCATGGGTCCGGGATGGTTAGCATCAAAAACTCCTACTCTAATCCACCTTGGAGTAATCTTGAAGCCCTTATGATACCATGTGCTCATAGAGTTGATAGGTTTGATAGAATGCTTAGGTCTTTGAACCACATTTGATTTGGGTTTCTTGAATCCAAGTCCATGCCTTATGGTTGGAGTGTAAAACCTTTTTACTTGTTCAACACTTGCAACTTTTGGTCTACAAGTGGAAGAACTAGAGCCAAGGGACAAGTTTTGAAAATTAGAAAATTTCCAGTGGATCGACGGTCGATCCACGGCATCGACCGTGGTTCAACCGTGAGGTTCCTGGATTTTTTCCTTCCCTTTTTCTTTCACAAATTGGATTTGTGTCACATGGATCTTAGGCATGTTGTTTGAAAAACTTGAGAAACCAAGCCCATCCTTATCATTTGATGATTTTTGAACTTTTAGCATTTCATCCAACTTATGTGTGCTCTCTTCAAATTTTGACAAGGTGGAGTTGTCAAAGTTTGTCTTTAGCTTGGTCTCCAAACTTGTCAAGCTTGGAGATGGATGAGGAATAACTTGACTTTGTAAATCTTTAATAGTCAAGTTTAACTTTTCAATCTCCCTTTTTAAACTTTTGTTTTCCATTTTTAGTTCCTCATTTTTTGCAAGAATTTTTGAGCTAAAGTCACATAATTGATCATATTGGTCATTATCACTATAATAACTTGAATCGGATTGTACCTCACTTGTCTCAAATGCCATGAGACATGTTTCCTCCTTGATGTCATCTTGATTCTCATCACCACTATCACTCCATGCTCCTCCTAGGAATGCTTTGTGGTTTTCTCTCTTCTTTGAAGCAACTTTTGGACAATCACCAATGAGATGTGAAGAGTCACCACACCCATAGCATTCTCTTGATGGTTTCTTGTCTTTCTTTGCATCAATGCTTTGATTGTACTTCTTTGGGTCAAAGGGAGCCTTTACATGCTTACCCTTTCTCTTGAAGAATTTCTTGAAATTTCTCACCATCATAGCATATTCTTCATCATCATCACTATTGCCATCATCTTCCTCATCACTTGAGGATTCTTTAACATGTTTGACTTTGAGAGCAATATATTTTGACTTCTCCTTTAATTTGGCTATTTCATCATCTTTTTGCATGATAACCTCATACACCTTAAGGTTTCCAATAAGCTCATCCATTTGGAGTAGATTTAAGTCCTTTGACTCCTCAATAGCCGTCACCTTAGCTCTCCATTTTGGAGAAAGAGCCCTAAGAAACTTTCTCACAATTTTCTTGTTAGAATAACTAGTCCCAAGTGACTTGAGACTAGTGACAATAGTATTAAACTTAGAGAAAGCTTCATCAATGCTCATTTCATCAAGAATATTAAATTGCTCATATTGTTGTACAAGCAACTCAACCTTGTTGTCTAGGACTTGAGCATTTCCTTGATGGGTGGTGACAAGAGATTTCCAAATTTCATTTGCACTATCTAGCATAAAAACTCTTTCATACTCTTTTCTAGGTAGTGCATTGTATAAAAAGAGTTTTGCTTCAAAAAATTTTGAAATCATCTTCTTGTCATCTTGATCACATTTGTCCTTAGGAGTTGGTACATATGCATCAATTTTAGAATCAAAGGTTTTTGGCACATGATCACCATCCTCTATGATTTCCCAAAGATCAACATCTTTGGCTTTAACATATGTCATAAACCTTTGTTTCCAAAAGCAAAAACCTTCTTCTTCAAGAAGTGGAGGTCTAACCATAGAATTCCCCTCTACAAAGTTTTGTCCCATTTTCAACTCAAAGAATTTTTGAAAAATGTTTTAGAACACTTCAAAGCAAGTTTTCAAAAATTATCAAGAGCAACTTGCTCTGATACCAATTGTTAGAACCTAGAGGGGGGTGAATAGGTTATATGTCCAATTTTTGAAGTTTTTAAGAGTTCTTGCAAGAAAATAAAAGATATAGAGTTAGAGAGATATCACCAATCACAAGTTAAACACAATGATTTATAGTGGTTCATGCAAGTGTTAACAAACTTGCACTACATCCACTCCTTGGCCTCACCCACCAAGAGTTTGATCCACTAGCTTCTCTTTTTGAAGAGATAAACCTTTTACACTTCTCTTTTTATACTTGCAAGAATTAATCTTCAAACTTGCAAATAAGGTAAAGATAACCTTTCTTCACTCTAATTCTCAAGGCTAGAGTTTATCCTCACTTCACTCTAATTTGATAGGATAGAGTTGATCCTTACACTATTACAAATAATATGAAAGTATGGAGTAGTGTTTAAGCTTTGATGGCTTTGACTCTTGCTTGAATCTTGAACTTGAAAGATGAAATAATATTCAAAGATATGAGCTCAAATATTAGAGAGTATTCTGAATGTTTTGTGTTTGCAAGAGGTGAGTAATGAATGAGGATTGGGTTGGTTTAAATAAGGAAAAAGGTCCAAGTCTCAAAACTGTCCAGACCCTCCACGGTCGAACCACGGTCGACCGTGGTATCGACCGTCAGGCATCTGACATTTCTTGTTCTTTGCAAGAGAGACGTTGGACTTTATTTAAAACCACACTCAACTCATTTTTACCATAAAAATCACCTGAAAAGTAGATGTTCAAAAGGTTGGTTGATCCCATACTTCTAATGTTTGAATTTAAACACAAAAATGAAAGTTTGGAAACCAATACACAAAGAATGTTGGAATTTTACCCCTTTGGGAGATTCCTTTGCTAATTGTGGTGGTGTATTGTTTCAAAGTAGAATTGTGTTTGTTATTTACTTAAAATGGGAAGTCTTAGATTTAATCAACCAACACAAATGAGTTTTATAAAATCTTTGTCATTTTTATAAGAGTTTTTATAAAAAATAATTTTACAAAAACTTAAACTACTTTAATTATTTAATTTATAAGCTCATATCATTTGAATTTATTCTTGTAGGAATCTTCGTCGAATGCTTCATCTTGAATGTTGATGGCGCTTTATCTTGGACGATTTGAATTTTGACGATTTATAAGATGTAATTTGTAACAAATAAATTTAAGTATTTATTTGCTTGATTATATATGTATATGTGCACATATGTTAATGTTAGTGTATACAATTATATAAACATATTGTAAATCTTTGTATTAACAAAAGAGGATATAAATTATATTCTTATTTTCCCAACAGAATATCTAGTGAATATTCATGGATTAAACTATAACATATACCCTTTATGTAACACCAAGTTTCACGAGCTTAAAATCAGAGCTAATTTACACTTTTAAGTATGTTATAAAAAACGTACAGCGGAAACTAAACCCTGATTATAAAACATAGAGTGTTGTTATCCGACTTAGTAGTTAATAATATCAAAAGCCAAGTCTCAAAACAAACCGGTATTACACAACTATAAACCGACCACCGGATCACAAATAATTACAACAACAAAGTGTTCCATAAAAGCTAAATATTTACCCGCAAGCACCCGCCTCGCCGGGCAGCCTAAATCTTTACTTGTAAAGGGGTAAAACATGAACCGGTTAGCTACACTAGCTAGTGAGTACAGATTACACATAAGTATCAATAAGCATGCTGTCAAAACACAGGAAAACACACAAGGCTATCCTATCACATCGTGGAGTGCCAACATGTCAGAAGGAGTCATATCTTGCGGGGTTGCAAGTCCCGCTCAACAAATCCAACTTGGGAATCAGCAACACCAATTCACACTGGTGGGGGAAGCGAAGAGCAGCCCACCCAGCGCGTTACGGAGCCACCTGGGCTCAAACCAGATCTTGATCCTAAACCAAGACCCCGAGGTTGTCAAGGAACGGCGGTCCTGCAGAACCTGAGACACGGTGTGCACCACCGAGCCACCGTTGATCCCGAATAACCAGCCATCTAGGCCCTCAAGGGATCCAGCCGCAATATAGCCAGCTGACCTCAACCGTGTCGGGAACTGCTATACAGCCCCCCGAGTGTCCGGACATAAGTACATAAACAAATAGCTGATCCAATCAGGATCTATTTTTATGCGCGCATATAATCACAATAATTACTATTCATACTAGTAAACAAAGCATGCGAGTATATCTTAAGCGTAATATACACTTACCACATGATTCGTGTCACACGCATTCATTTACTTTCATAGCAAGTTCTAATCATCATAAGCATGGTATATCACATCATAACATACCTTTGCACGCGCACGTAGAAACATTAATCAAAAAATTAAACACATAACAGTTAGCACTACTTACTGAGCATCATGGAAACCGTTACTCGCCTTAAGTTCACGATTAGCTAACACAACGATCAACGCCTTTCGGTTCTTCAAGAATGCCTAACATGTCACACAATACTGGGTCATTGTTTAACACTCAACAACCTTCGTTTAAAATACGCGTCACAATTCTAACAATACTGGACAGGGTCTTACGGCCGCAGAAGACTAAACAACCCTACTACGGCCGTAGGGATCATCCCCTACGCCCGCAGAGGTAGTTCTTTAGGTTCCTAAGCCCGTATGTTATGTACCCACGCCTGTAGGCTTCGTTCCTTCACCCATAGTTGGTAAACCACATAAATTATCCTCCTACGACCGCAGAAACCTTTTCCTACGGCCACAGAAGGTTTAATTTCTATAATCCTGAAAAACACCCTCCTACGTCCGCAGGAGGTTTAATTTCAATAATCCTGAAAAACACCCTCCTACGGCCGAAGGAATAATTTACTACGGCCGTAGGAATAATAGGGTCTCTACGGCCGCAGGAACATTCCCCTACGGCCGTAGGAAGGTCCTGCACAGCAACTTCGTCCCTGTTCGCGAAACAGGCCCGTAACTCTCGTTTTTGACACATAAAGCGACCAAAACTTGATTCAAATAATTCATACACTTCACATATCATTGTTTGGAGCTTTCAAACACTTTGGACACCAAAACCCACCATAAAAACATGATTTACACCATTAATTTGGTGTATGTCCTTCAAGAACACAAAACTTGGGTTTAGGAAGAAGAAGACACTTACAATCAAGGAAGAACAACAATTAGAACTCAAATTTAACACTGGAATTACTTGCAACCTACTTGTTTCCCTTATTTCTTTTCCAAAAACTCAAAGCTTGGAGTGTATGTGTGTATACGTAGGATAGTGTGTGTTTGTATGTGTTTTTTGACAACCCCCAGAGGATAAGGGAGCTTAAAACCGACTTGGGTGTTTATTAATTAAACACGAGGTATTTTATTCCCCTTTTTTAACTTACAACTTGTCACACGATACCCGTTTCAACTAACGGGGATATCTACGGAATCATTACGCGAAACCGTTTAACATTTTATTACTTTTACTTATTAACCCTATCTTTCATATAACCCCTCATGTATCCACTGCAACTAACAAAATATCATTTAATCACTACAATACTTAATTAAAGTCAAGGTACAACCCCTTGAGCAAGAAATACAACTAGGTACTACTAGGCCTATTTTCATGATGTTACACTTTAACTCTAAGTTACATGATTTATCTTATTCACATAGTTCACTCTATGAAAACATTGAAAATATGAATTACCTTTTTTTGGGTTTGTACATATTTTGTGGTTTATAATTAGTTTAAAAGTAGGGGCTGAAATGAAGAAAAAAAAGAATATTATATAAGTTTGGTACCATTACGTTTTATTTACGTCAATTCGTCAATCACACTAAGGGATATCACATCGTGATATTTTTCTGCATTACAATACAAAACTACATTCTTAAAGATTCAAAATTTCATTTTCATTATATAGAAACAATCTATTGTATACAAAATATCTATAAATAAAGATACAAAAATACAATGTTAATGAAAAAACAAATTAATATCGACATCACTTTTGAACTTTGAATGTTTGTAAAATTTACTTCTAGAGGGCCATATATGCGTGACCATTATTATCTATACTATCAATTCTCGAACTAGATTACTATTTATTTTAATTTTTAATTTTAACTTTTAAATTTATTTTTTTCATTATACATCCTTAACCAATTTTCAGTTTTAACCTTTAAATTAATTTTTTTCATTATACACCCTTAACCCAAGTAAATTTTCAATTTTAACCCTTAATTTTTTTTATTATACACCTTTAAGTTTATATAAATACATTTGATCTGATACATTTGATCCTACGCTATGAATGGTGTTTTTCTAACTTACGCCACACTGTAATATATATTTGATGTCATAAAAAAGGGAAATGATATTTACACTTATAAAGTTAATTTATCCACTACAAAGTCATACTTTACTAACTTGTAACATAATTTCAAATGTGTTATACCTTTAATGAACGAATCAAATTTATAAGTAGAAAAATGATCAACCCCTCACAAAAAAGGCTCATGGTCAAATGTAGCTGAAGTGGTTATCAACATGTGCCCATATATATTTGGTCAAGGGTTCAATCCTTATCCAATGCATTTTTTATTTTCCTCCTCCATTTAATCTAACGAGTGTCTCGTTTTTTTTCCTCCTTAGTATTCTGTTTACCTTTTTTCTTTAGTTTCTTCTTTCGCTGTATTCCATTCTTTATTAATTAATAACAATAATAATTTATATATGCTTTAATTTCTTATAATAACATATAATTTTAACTATTTTTTTATTATATATAAAGTAAGTTACTTAAAGAAATATAGATTTATTAAAGGATCTCTATCCTAACGATATTTAGATGTATTTAAGATGTTTCACTTCTTTTGAGATTAAGGGTTTAGGTCATCTTATATACTTATTAAAAGAAAATGATGCTTAACTCATCATTCCTCTTCCCTAAAAAATCTCCACCAATTATTTAAAAAATAATAATTAAAAAAATGGAAAATAAAGCATTATGACATTACATGGGCTTCAAAGGCTTAAGTATTTACAATTCTTTCTACATAATTACATTAATTGAAAGGGGTTTAATGTAAATTGTTAAGAGTGTAGTATGAAATATGTGAGGGGGTTTAAAGAAAATTGTATATTAATGTAATTAATTATAAGTTATTTGAAAATTATGTTTAATAACTTCAAATATATTTGTTTTGAGAAAAAATAATTATATATTTGTAATCGTATCATTTTTATCTACGTTTTGATATAAATTTTATCGTAATATGAGTTTTTTTTAAATTAATATAATTTAATTGTTTTATCAACATCTAAGTAGTTATTGGACATTTTATTCATCTTTTATAGTTATTTCCTCTACATAATGTAGTCGATATAATCACTGATTTCTTGATATTTTGATAAAAGAATTAAAATTATACTATAACTAATGGTTAGTGTCATAAAGTTGTTTACAAAACTACCACTACCGTTAAAGTTTTCTAAAATTAATTGTTAATTGTGAGTAAATAACCCTTCAGAAACTAGAGCTCTATATAATTAATGGGTAGTGAAACAACTGTAATGATAGTGAGTTTTGTAATTACACATACAACTTGGAATTTTATATAATTTTTTTTTATTTTGTCTAAGTTTTCTTATTTTTGAACTAAGAACTTGATACATAAAATAAAAGTTATTATTACATGGATATTTGAATTTAGTGAGATATCGTGTTTTTATATTTAACTGAATAATAAATTACACATAAATGATTTACGTATGTATAGATATAATCTGTTCTATTTTATAATCTTATTTTTATGCGATCTAATTTGCGTATACTTAGATGGATGTCATCATAATCTAACTTTTAATAAATTTAGTTTACAATTTCAAATATTCAAATATATACTTGGCTAATAAAAATGTCTCTTAAAACACTTGATATTATAACATCGACAATAATATTATAGTTATCTCTTTAAAATGTAGGGATAAAGCTCCATCACGAGAAACATATTAATATTTCTTAAAAATAGTATTTATAAAAAGTATTAAAAATACACGTTTTTACTCATGGATAACTATATGTTAAGTTATTAAACATATTTTATAAACAACCTATAATTAATTATACTAAAGTTCCAATCACTTCCCCAGCTTACTATTCTGCATCTGCTTGTGATATTAAAGTTCCAATCACTTCCCCAGCTTACTATTCTGAAAAACCAAAATTGAATAGCTATTTACTAGAAATCGGACATGAAATCTGCACATAAACGATTATATACAATGAAATTGAGTCTCTCAAGCAATGAGTTTTGCATAATTGATAGGTTTATTATTAAGTAATAGAGTTAAAGTACTCTGTTAGTATTTGTAATTCTCTGTAACTCTAAGTATCTTAACAATTGTTAATATTCTTGTAACTTAGCAAGAAACAAATAAAAAGAGAACAAACATGCTATGGAAAGGCTCATCTGCATTCAATAAACGAAGGTGCTTTAAATACATTTACATGTAAAACAAACTTTTCTGCTAAGAGGGAAACTCAGTGTTTATAACATACAATAACTCAATTGTTTATAACAGTATGTTTTTTTATACCTTCTTTGTTTATAATTTTGAATTTGATCATGATTATTTAATTATAATCTTATGTATGGATTTCAAAATTCTGTAATGGTTATTTATTTCTTAATTTCTTACAATATTTTATTTTCCTATCTATGTTTTGTAACTATTTAAACTATACGTGTTATGACTCTTTAAAACAATATAAATTTAAAATTGGCTTATATAATCCTGTGTTAATATACGGGTCACTTAGATAGTAATAATAATAATTATTATTAATACTTAATTATAACTTGGGTTTGTAGAAATTTGAAATGGTTTAATAGCTTAGAGTCCACCCAGCCGTTAACTAAGCCCATAAATAGATCAGCCCTAAACCATTTTGACGGCTTTTTATCCAACCGAGAAGTAGAGAAACGACCTCCCCTACGAATCGGCGAAGATCACTTGCAGAACCCAACGAACTCACCTATAAGTACATATCAACTCATCCTATATCTGCATTCGAGAACCACATTCGAAATCGAGAGTGAGAGAGGGAGTTAGGGCATAGTTAGTGAAGGTGCGGCAGTACGAGGGCGAGAAAGGGAATCGATGCCTGGAAGCGTAATACAGCACAACAAGACTGCGATTGAGTTCAATTGAGAACCGAATTCACCTCTTGTCTTCCTAGTTCAACAACAATTAAGGTTAGTTTCCTTTCTTTGTTCACGAGATAAAAACACAGGAATTCGATTAGTCCCCTGTTGCCATCGCAACTACGCTTCTTAATTATGAGTCTGACCCACGAATTCTTAGTGAATTATACTCAATGAAGTGATCATCGATCAGTACAGACACACAGCATACATCAATAACTTCAATCTCATGAATTCAGTCAAGAAAATGGTAAACTAATCTCACATTATCAAGGAGTAAGTTGTTCATAAACAATTCTGTTATTTTTGACTCCATCAAGGACACAAGCAAACTTATGAATTCTGAATGTTACAATCAGTTTTAGTTAATTACAGTGGGTGGGTACCCTATGGAATAAAAACTCTTAAAAAAATCAGGACTCGATTAGTTGTACTGATGGGTTTTAAGTTGTTGTTTAGTGGAAATTTAATCACTTTCTTTTGTAAATGCTACACTAGTAGATTAGTTAAACTAAAGGTTAGTGTAGTAATTATATCCAGGCAAAACAATCTGTTGGTTAGCATGTAAAATACATATAAGTGATGGTTGAGGGTTAACTCAGGTAAGAACTAAAAGTCAAATCTGATAGTCTAATTACATGAAGTGAAGCACAAACAGTGACCTAATTGTAGTAAGAGATACCAAGGAGTCGAGTTAACAGCATTTGAGGTAGGTCCCTGTTCTATATGTAAGTTTGCTTCTAAGCCATAAAGTCAACTCAATGAGGTTAGTAATCAACATAAAATACTTGAGGAAGATGACCAGATAACAGTCTGTATCTGCATGCATTAGACTTATGGACAGCAGTGACTTGTAAACCTAATTAATGTCAATTTATTGCTTAAACTTGGTATGCACAGGCAATGGGTAGAATGGTTTGATTAATATATCATAATAACGATTAAAATATTGATAAAAACGGTTAATCTATTCTAAGTATTCAAATCCGACTTGTTGGAAGGTGAACTTTAAAATAAAGATAGTAATAGATGAAAGTTAAAGGAGAGAGTTGGATTCTTAGAAACCAAAAAGTAGGGTTGCTATTGCGGGAACTAATTTTAGGTGAACTATATGAATGTAGACTTTGTTGAAGGCTTAAGTGGAACTTCCCAACTTTAGAAGAACTTAGAGAGCTATCGAGGTACGGATTCTAAATCTTCTTCTTGTCGTACGGAATCCTGTTCTTAGAATATAAAATGTCGGGTTTTTTTTGAATTCTTATTATTCCTTCGTCGATGATCCTTGTCATTTGATAGTTGAGATCTTGATTCTTTTGATATGCTTCTATTGTCGGATTTATGAGAATAATTGATCTTTTAAACGAGTCGGAAAGGTCAAGTTTTCTTTTTATTAAAAGCGTTCCACATGATGCTTTTAAAACTTATTTTGACTATTATTTCAACTACAAATGTTTTTATAAAACTTGTGGAACACAAAACTATATTTTGATATATATGTTGTTTTGGATATTTTCTGTTTTGATGCATCGAGCTATATATCCACCTATGGGGGTACCATGGGCATATCATTGGGTGCACCGATGGTGTGACACTTTCTATGGCGGTGTGATTAGTCCACGGCGTTTCCTAAGGGTTTGGCTCCTAGAGCTATTTGGTGGGGAGGCGTATGGGTATAACTACATGTTAAATCTGTGGTGAATTATCCTTGTTTGGATAAGTAATGTTCTCCTTTTGGTGGTAGTTGTATCATTTTGCATCTCTAACAAAGAACATGTTGTATATGTGTTTTTTAGTCTGTGGCAATGTTCTCTAGCGGTGAAAGTGTTAATGTAAAAGAGGATGAAGACGTGATGGTTAAAACATGGTATCATGATGGTATTCTTCATACAAGCCATCAATCATTCTGGTCACAATAAGGGGCAATAAGGTTGAATCATAAATGGTTATAAGTAAAGAGAATTTTAAATAATAATAAAATATTTTAAAATGATAAACTACGAATTTGATTAAATATGATATTTTGAAATATTATAAAGGGTAAATATGATATTTGTAAATTAGAATAGTTATATACGATATTCTAAAGTATAAGAATAGCATATATTAAACAATGAAGCCCTAAAGTTTACCCCTTTTGAATTCGATATGAATCCCTCATGACTTCAAATATAGAGCGAGCGAGAGAGATTGAGGAGTGACGACTTGGAGCTGCAAGGGAGGGGCAGATTGATCCATCAAGGGCTGAAATTAGAGACCGAGATAGTGATTGCAATTACGTACGATTAAGGTAAGCATCGATTTTGTTTTCTGTTTCGTAACAAATACAAACGTACGACAACTACACTATTAATATATTCGAATCAATTTTCTGTTTTTATTATCTGCTCTCTCGGTTTCTTTCATTCTGACGATGTTATTGGTAATGTGTCACAATCGATTTATTTTTTATTTTAAATACGCTAACCCACCTACGTTCTCATATAATTCAGTAAACTTGTATTCGTATATTGTTTAAGAAACCCACATTATTTATTCGACACATTATGCCTTTTGGAATTTAAAAAAATTAAAAAATAGGATTAATGTAGGTCATTAGATAAATACAAGTATAAGACTACGATTGCTTCTCACACTTCTCGTAAAAACAATAATTCTCACATGAACCCTCCCCTGGGATAATAATTTTGAGAACGTAAAAAAACTTGGGAATGAGTGACAGTTTAATTATATAATTAACCATATTGATAAATTATGCATGTTTATATGTATATGCTGTTTTTTGTTTCAGGAGAAGCTCGATTTTATGTCTGCATTACTCATGCGACTTGATGATGGCAGTTTATATAATGAATCGAATTGATAAATTATTTAATACAAAAGAAAGCGCATTTTATACATATTAATTAATTTATATGATTTCTTAGATCGATGGAGATGGAGGAGGAGGAGATGGAGATGGAGAAGATATATTGTGACGGATTACCCGGTACTCTATTTACAAACAACCCATGGTTGGTTTCACAGAACCTGGATGACGACAGTGGAATCTTGAATTTCTACACCATTGACGAACAACCATCCAACTATGAGTGTCGAATCCCTAAGCTGCAGCAGCTGGGGAAGATATGTATCGAAGGGTTTTGCCATGGCTGGATGATTCTCTCTGACGTTCCACACAACGTAATGTGGTCTCTTTGGAATCCTGTCGCTTCAAAGTTAATCCGTCTCCCACCATTACCTGGAGATTCAGATCATGCGATCGGATATTCTTGTCTGTCGTCCCCTCCTGGTGATCCCGTGGGTTCAATCCTCCTGTTAACAAGATGGAAAATCCCTAACTTCGTGTTTTGTAGGTTAGACCGTAAAAGAAAGAGATCAAAATGGACTGAAATGTCATACGCTAAACAGCTCAAGAGGCTAACGGGCGGCGAAAAAATTGGCACTCTACATTACCTAACTTGTTGCAATGGCAAAGTATACGCCTTGTGTAAAGGTAACTTCTCTGTAGTGCAGATAGACATTGTTGTTACTGATAAACAAGTTGTGATCAATATATTGCCATTTCAAGAGTACCCTTTTCCTTACATTCATGATCTCCCCGACTTCTATGTGCTAAAAGGATCTGGTACAGAGTTATTTGCCATCACAGGAAGGTATGATGCATCTCCTGTTGTTTCTTTATTTAAACTAGACTTGACTACTACTCCGTTGTCAACATGGGAGGAAATCCATGACCTTAAAGATGCTGTGTTCTTTGTGGACTTACACGGTCTTCAGTGGGTATCTTATATCCCTGCAGTTGCCTCCTCCGGTTTGGGTGGTTATATACACATTCGTGGTCATCAATGTAGGGTAATAATATACTCGTTCCATGTAAAAGACAGAACCCTTTCGGTATTGCCTATGCGTTGTCTAGGGAAAGCATGGACAATGTTAATGTTGGAATGCTACAGGTATATATATATGTGTGTGTGTGTGTGTGTGTGTGTATTGATAGCTTTTTATTCGATTTGTGTTTCTTAATTAGAAATGTTAAAATTCACTTTCAAATCACAAATTAATTTTGTGTAGGGGGGTAGAGTCCGGTAATGATAGAGAAGTCAAGTGCGCAGATGATTATAAACAAGAAGAAGAAGACGACGACAAGGAGAATGATGATGATCAGATAGTAGTTTTGATGAGATCATCATCATCATCATCAAAGATAGAAGAAGACGATGAATCACGCCTTCTCGATGTTCCTTTTCATGTTTTGGAAATGATCATGGAGCATTGTGTTGGTATCGAGTACATGAACTTCCGTTCTACATGCAAACGTTGCTATTTAGCAGCACCTCAGATACACTGGAGGAACAAAACAGCGATAACGAAACTGCAGAATTATTCATTAGTTTCGCCATGGCTAATGGTGGTAGAAGACATTATTAACGGAGGAGGTATTATCAGTTTTACAAATCCAGTATCCGGTGACAAATACTTCATGAAATTACGATTACCAGCTGCATTATCTCTTAATTATGACGAACTTACCTCAGTATCCTGTTCCAAGTATGGTTGGTTGTTGTTTTATACTTGTAGTAATAATAATATTTTAGGAGACCACCACCAGCTAGTGTTCTTTAACCCCTTCACAAATGATGTCCGCAAGCTTCCACCTACGCCGCCTCATTATTTGGATAACTTATGTTTCTCAGCACCGCCTACTTCCACCAATTGTTTGGTGGTTGGATTTTCGACAAAAGGTCATGCGGCTTACATTCTTCGATATGTAGATCAGGGGGAGGAAGAGGAGTTGTTATGGCGTAGATTTGACGTGGATTATGGCGGCGCTTCATATGCTTTTCGTTTTCCAACATTCCATGGCCGAGATGTTTATGCCTTGTGTAACGAGGGACAACTTGTTGTTTTCAAAGATATGAGTGAAGGAATATTCTCTCAGCCGGAGGTTGTAGCCGAACCCCCAGAATGTACTTCGTCGCATCTACCTCAACATTTCCTAATGAAACGCGGCCAATTTCTTTTGCTAGTGATTGTGGGCAAGTTTGTTGGAGGAGATCCTGAGTTATTCCAGTTTAATGATTCAACAAAAGAGTGGAGCCAAATCAAGAGTCTAGAAAGGCACGCGATTTTTATTGGTGGTACAACATGTGTGTGCATTGAAGCCGAAAGGACTCCGAAAGTACAAAACAAGATCTACTTTCCGCGGTTAAAAGATGAGAAATTAATCTTTTATTCACTTGAAACATCCAAATATCACATGTTTGATGGTAAATTAGCTCCCGAGGCATGGACATCCGCATGCTTTAGTTTCCGCAGTACTATACATCTCTCCCTTAATGCATGGATTGAACCAAGTTGGTACTAGCTAGCTACACAAGTATTCATCATATAAGTATTATCAGATCTTATAACAGTATGTACTATTTGTTGAGTACGTATGTTATTATTATTAACTAAACTAGTTAGAGTTATTAAATTATTATTATTACTATACATGATTGTTGTCGATCATCATTATTTCTTGCATTAACTTTAGCGAGTTTTTTATAGCTGCATATAGCTTCTTACTGATTCGTGTTAAAGCTAATTGCTTGGATCCGAGGTGAGTACCAACTTAACCATTAATCGTACATGCTACTTACAGAATTTTTGAATGGCATTACTTACGTTTGAAAAATAATGATTTTTTTTGTATATGGGTGACCTAGATAGTAATTCCGAGTATGATAATTGGAAAACTAATTTAACCATTATATGGGTTGATTGGCACGAATAACCAGAAAGATGAATATTAAAAATAAATAAATTATGCTTATAATAATAAGAGCTAATGTTACGTATAATGGTATGATACTCAATTTAACGAGCAAGTATCAATAATCGAAGAATTCATGCTTGAAGTAATACAAAGCATAGATGCTAATGAAGTGTAGGAAAGCGAATTTGGAGTACTTTACACTTGTTTGTATACTATGTTTAAGATCATGATAATATGATGAATACAATGCCCATGTTGGCTAGGTTCACTATGATAGTGAATGAATGCATGTTTATGATTTATGCATTGATTCTATTCCAGGGCAAAGTTATACTCGTGTGTTCTACTCATCGTGTATCGATATTAGTTATTGTTGTATTTTTGCTTACATTCTATTAGATCCTGATTGGATCACCGATGTGTAAGTGATTTGTGCGGACATTTAGGGACCCTTTCTACAATCGTGTGGTTGAGGTTAACTAATATGGGATCTCGGTAGATTCTTCGGGGACAACAACAACAACAAACGATGATGACGACGACAGACATATTTTTATACTTCACCTTTTATTATCTAAACCTATTAATCTCTGACGCGAAGCGTGAGTAAGCTACCACTAGTTCTAGACATATGGATATTCAATATTCGGATGCATGTAAGCCAATCGTTTTAATCAAAACATGAACCATTTCATAAGCGAATTTAAATTTTGTATTTTTTTCAAAAATTTAAATGTATCATTATCTATACCACATTATAAATCATTTAACACTCTTTCTCTTAAAAATTTAAGACTACTTAATTTTAAACTTGCATCGTACCCGCTCAATGCTGCGGCGGCAAATAATTTATGCTTTTAACATGTCGTTATCATGAATGTAATGATATGTTCTTCGTGCAATTCTATGTCACGAAAAAGTTTTCAGTAATTGTCAGTTTTTTTTTCTTCAATTTTTCTTTTATTTGTATCAACTATTGTAAAAAACATTAAAATAAAAAAAGATATATATTTATGAAATATGGAGAGAAAAGTTAATAAGATTTTGAAAATTATTTTGATGTGGGTGGATAATTGTGTGTGTGTGAGGGTGTGTGTTAGTGGGAGAATATATTTTAAATAAATAAAAAGTTAAGGTTAATTAGGAGAGAGAAATGGTTAAGGATTGAGTGGTTGAGATTAATTTAGATAAAAAGAAGGGTGTAGATTTAGTGTTAATTGAATTTTAAGAAGTTTTAAGAGTTTGAGGAGAGAGTGTGTTAAATGGTTTATATAGTAGTATAGATAGTATATATTTTTATGTAAATAGTACAACGGGAAAGTGAGGGTGTGGCTATAGTGTATTTAACTTAGGTGTGTAACCCTCTCATACTACGTCGTTTTAAGCTTTTAAAAAAACCCACGTTTCTTCCTTCTCGGCTCAACATAAACTGCACAAAAAACCACTAAAAACCCTCTTTTTCTGGAATGTGCTCTAGTTTTGCTCTCGTTTGGACAGTTTCTAAATCTATTGAATATTCATCGATAGATTATCGATACTTGCGATTGTTTGATTGTTCATTCTACAAGTAATTAGTGGGTCTCTAATTGATCGAACTACTGAGTCTGCCATCAAACATATTTCCATTTTTTTCTTTCTAATTGGGATTTTGTCTTTGCATTTAACCTCTATTTCTGTCTTGATCAGTGTGTTTCTTATCCAGGAATATTCCATTGAGGTTAGTAACTGAAATATATTGCTTTTAGTTTTGATCATCGCATATTGATACAAAATCAAATCGACCCTTCACTTCCTTCATGCGACCCTGGTTCAATACTCCATCACCGTTTTGACATAGGGCTTCAAAATCCATTTTCACCTGTTGTCCCCGTTGGCATTCAATTCTCCATCGGCGACCACCTGTTGTCCGTGTCGGCTAAGTTTTTGAAATCAACCAGATGGTAAGTTCAATTATGCTTTATTTATAGCAGAGTTTGTTGATTTTTATGAATCTGAGATTCTTGAGCATATATATACCGGTCATAATATGTGCTGATTATATATAATGTGATGATGATGTATAGAATCACATTATGCCTTTTATATACACAATTACATATTTTGTTGATCTAATGACTTAAATTCTACTAAGGGTGTTCTTAATTTGTACAGGATACACATAACATCACAAACTTAGATGAACCGATTGAAATGCATTTAATAGAAGACATTGATGCTAATGGTTATTTGGTTAACTATGAAGATTCGGAAAATGAACTTCAAAGCGAAAGCGACATCGATGTGAATGTTAAGTTCAATGACGATGATTTTAATGGGGAAAATATCATGGGAAAAGTATTTGATACGCTTGATGATGTATATACATTTTATAATCGATATGCTTTTTTACACGGATTTGGGATACGTATTCACTGGGACCATAAAAATAAGATCACAAATGAGCCTTATCGAAAGATGTATGTATGCAACAAACAAGGTTTTAAAAATATGAAGATTGATAGTTCCGGTGTTGATACTACGAAACGTAGAAGAAATGTAAGGACCGGTTGTGAAGCAGTTCTTCGAGTATCGAAAATGAAAGACAGGAAATGGGTCGTTGACCAATTTAATGACATACACAATCATGAACTGACCACTACACCAACAAAAGTAATGAAGCATCGTTCTCACGGGAAATTCTATCGTTCCACGGAGTGCAAATCTCTTATGGTAAAACTTGGGCAGTCTAGGTTACGACCTCCACAGATAAGAAAAGTTGTAAATACAATGAAATCTCCATTTGAAGCTGATGTTACTTCAAATCAATGTTGTTGGTCCCGAATGGATATTACAACAACAAATGTTTGTAGAAGGGGGGTTGAATACAAACTTTAGCAAATTAAAATTTAAGAGACACACGGTTTACTTTTATATAATTCTTATTGATGTTAATCAAGAATTACATGAACTAGATGCGGAAAATCTAAGTTCAATAAAAGGTGGCAACTAGATTTGTCTAACACATAGACAATGCTAATCTTAAACAACTAATGTCTAAGATGTTCAACACATGAACAAGTTTGTTACACTGAAAGTAAAATGCTAACTCTTCTAATTCTCAACTAATGAGATTTCAGTGTTTTTCAACGTATTCGCATACTTAGCATGTTTCCATGCATGAGTATATATAAGCAAGGTGTGTCCGGGTTGATGAAGAGAGGAGACAAAGATACTTGGTTTAATAATATTATAATAGATAAAGTTAGTGGGTGAAAAAGTAAGTTAACTTTATACACAAAGTGTGTAAAGTGAACATACTTTTCAGTAATGAGTATACCTACTATCTATTATTATATTATTAAAGTACTACTTTTATATCTTGGAAAAGTAACTTCTCCTATCACGTTTGTGCTTTAATCGACACCATGCTTCTGATGATTTGACTTAACCAAGTATAGAGTTGCCAGCCATACTTATTTGTCAAAACATATCTTCGAGATCTTCTCTTCTAAAGTATCTTTCTCCCTTTCCAGAGGATAAAGATCTATCCTTTTTGTTTCTTTGCAGATACAAAAAGTGCTAAGTACTTTTACAAAGAAAGATCTAAGGCATAATAGAACAACACATGCTCTGCCTTTGACTTAAGAAAATATTACACTGAAAAGCTATTAGCTGATTAAAGACTCAGCTAACAGACACTGAACTGTAAATGTAATTTTACTCAGCTAAGGATAATTATGAAAGACTCAGCTGACTAGATTTGCTCAGCTGATTGAAATACTCAGCTGATAATACAAATCATGGCAACAGCTAATAAACTGATTAACTCAACTGTCAGCTGTTCCCAGGGGCTCAGCTAATCATTTGAGTAAAGTCAGCTTATGAGAAAAAGATAGGATAAGTATAGAATACCTTATCTGACATGTGGGAGGCATCAGCTGATCTATGTGATACTGTCAGCTGATCTTTGTTTGCTCAGCTGATAGAATAGATACTGTCAGCTGATCAAAGAGTAACCCTCAGCTGATGGTTTAGCACCATCAGCTGATGCTTTCTAGACGCATAGCTGATGCTTCGTAGCTTGTCTTTTCTTCTTAGCTGATCTTTCTGAAGCTGGTCCTTTGGCTGATACTCAGTGTTCAGCTGACACTTTGATTCGTCAGCTGATATTTCTTACTTAGAAATTCTTTAAGTCTGATATGAAAAACAACACATGTTTTTCATTGATTTAAGTCCAAAACTGAATGAATGGTTTTGTTAATATCAAATCCTATTTTACTTAATAGATAGGTTTGATTTAGGTTTGATATTGCTATCTCCCCAACAAATGTGCTGACATCGTATCTGAACAACGAAAGCAATATAAAGGTAAAGAGTTTTATGGGCTTATAAAACATTTTCAAGATAAATCATCAGTAGATGTTAACCAGTACTTTGTATTTTGATTTATTTGATGACGGGTCTCCTAGAAATTTATTTTGGGCCGATAGGAGATCGAGAGATTCATATATTAAATTTGGAGATGTGGTTGTGTTTGATGTCACATACATGACAAACAAATTTAAGATGCCATTTGCTCCATTTATAGGGGTGAATCATCATGGTCAATCTATACTTTTTGGAGGCGCATTGCTTGAAAATGAAAAAGAAGAAACATTTGAATGGTTATTTGAGAATTTTTTGAAGTGCATGTTTAGCAAGCATCCACATGCAATAATAACCGATCAAGATAGAGCTATGGGTAATGCAATAAAGAAAGTTTTTCCAAACACTCGACATCGCTATTGCACTTGGCATATTAAGAAGCATGAGTTGGAGCATCTTCGGCCATTTAAAGCCCATTATAATGATTTTGAAGAAACTTATAGAAAATGGGTGAGTGATATAATTGAAGAGTTTGAAACCCAATGGGAAGTTCTACGTGAGAAGTATAATTTTACAAGTAGTTGTTGGATGATGGAGATGTATAACCAACGAAAATTCTGGGTTAAAGCTTTCTTGAAAGATGTGTTCCTTGCTGGCATGACAACAAGTGGACGAAGTGAGAGTATCCATTCTTTTTTTGATGGATATGTTAATTCGAACACTATGTTAAATGAATTTGTAATTCAGTATGACAAGGCTGTTGAATGTCGAATGGCGGCAGAAGAAGATGAAGACTTCAAGTCAATAAACTCGAGACCTATTCTTTCGTCGGTTCATCCAATAGAATCAAAAGCAGGTTATTATATTTCTTTATCTTTAGTCACTTATTTTTGTTACAAAGTTACTATAAACATATAATTATGTATATTAATTTTGCAGGTACATGCTATACTAGAAAGATGTTCGAGCTTTTCAAAAAGGAATGGAATGAAGCAACTAAAAATCTAACGCATGAGACTCTAAGCAAAGGTACTGAACAAAGCACTTATAAGGTTGGGCAGGTGAATGTTGAGCGGAATTTTTGGAGAGTTGTTAAGTTTCGGTGCTTGAATGAGGTGGAGGTCACATGTTCATGTGCAAAGTTTGAAACATATGGGATTTTGTGCAAGCATGCTCTATATGTGATGAAGAAGAAACATGTACAAATCCTTCCTGATTGATATATTTTACCTAGGTGGACACTTGATGCTAGGTACAAGGTTGGTAATACCAAGCTCGAAGAGATGAATGGTGAAAGCGACGTTAGTGCCTTAAACTTATGGTGTGTTCATGTGAACTTTACCAAAGCAATCGAACAAGCAAAAGACTCACCTGATGAGATTAAAAGACTAAGTACTTTATTAGTAAATTTTTCAGCAGATCAAATGACCCGAAAAAAGGAAATGTTAGTTGAAAACCCATATGAAGATTCTTGTACAAGAACTTCTCAAGTCGACATGATGCCACAAATATCTATTAGGGATCCTATTGTTCATACTAAGACTAAAGGACGTCCGAAGAATGCAAGCAGAATCAAGTCTTCTTTAGAAGTGAAGAAAAAGAAAACTTGTTCTCACTGCAAGGGATTGGGTCATTATATCACTGGTTGTCCAAAAAAGAAGGTAATTGTCATTATAAGCTTTTTATATTATAGTACTTATATATGTATATCTAACAATTTATTTATTTATTTTTCTATGATAGGCTGAGGATTCTTCATCGCAAAAAGAATGATGCTTCTGATCCATACGTTGGTGTTGTTTGGGAATTTTAAATGGTTTTGTAACTTTTTATTACTAGTTTTAGTCAGATTGACTATTGTTGGTTTGGAATTATCAAATAAAGTCTGAGAATCTGAAAATTATATGTTTCTTGGTATTGATTTCTGATGCATACATACAGTTAAAATGTGTGATTTGAAGTAAATTTGGTCAAACAGGTCAAAAGTTAATGATTTGAAGTATAGATATATTGAAACAGGGTCAATAAGTGTCAAGAATGTAATGAATTGAATCTACATGTTCAACTGCAAAACCATCCACCAATTGTCTATAACAGAATAGAAAAGTTCATAAACCAAATACATTGTAACCCCCAATTTTTTTAAACAGAATAGAAAATTTCATTGATCAGAATTATCCCAAACATTACATTTCCACATGACCAGCTCATGGGTTGAAAACATCTCAAGAGAAACTAAGTATGATCCCTTTAACAAGAAGCACTAGATACAATACAACAATGACACAAAGGTGAAACAAAGTACATTTATCTTCATCTCTATCTCAATAACCCTGACTATAACAGCAGAAAAAACCATAATCAATAGCTGAAAACCAGATCCACGACCCCTTCATCATTGAGTTTTGTTGAAGCAACAATCTTCCATAAATGAAACAAAAAAAGTTGTATCGGCTGTAATAAAGAAAGACAATCAAGACTGAAATTTGACTCAAGTGTATTTAAAAAGCCATTTAAACTAGTGGCTTTTCAACATAATGAAGCTACCTGTAGCTTTTTTATGCATCTCGCTCGCACAGATACAAATATGGATATATCCAACAAGTTATCTAATCAAAAGCCTGCCTCTAAAGTGAGTGACCTGCTTGAAGGCACTTGTTCATTATTTAATCTGTCAACAAATTTAAGTTGAACAAATATGTGTAATGCAAACAGCCTGGTCAAGCATTTTATCGAACACCTGGTGTGCATTTTATAAATACTAGCCATCAACTCATATAAACAATCAAAATAATCCTTACAATCTACAGTCCTACGAGACCAAAAAGGACTACAAATCATTGCATATGCAAAACAAGAGGTGAAATCAAGAAAGAGTTTTGCAAGCTAAGTCAAAGCAACAAATAATTAACTTACATTTTAAACCAACAGGTGACCCATATTAGTCCATTTAATTCAAAACAACAGCATGAAAACTGATCGAGAGGTATGTAGCCACTTCAGATTGTCGATTTCGATGCTGGTCTTTGAAAAAGCAAGTGGTAGTTAGAAGATAGCAAAATCGAATTTGAAAAATATGATATAAATTTTGAGTTTTTTACCTCTTGTTTGGAGAATAAATGCCGACAGTGACTACATGGAGTTCGATGACGGAGAATAAAGGGTTCGTAGGAGAGAAATGTCAGGTCGCAAGGGAGAGGAATGAAGAACGGGTGTCGCAGGGGAGGGATGAAGAACGACGGATGAAGAACTGGTCTTAAATTTCCCCTTTTGTTAGCAGTCATAAGTGGGGTTTTTTTTTAAAGCTTAAAACGACGTAGTATGAGAGGGTTCCACACCTATGTTAGATACACTATAACCACACTCTCACTTTCCCCATAGTACAAATACTCAAAGCAATAGTCCAATCAATCATCTCTCTATTTAACTCATCAAGTTATGGTAACTATTACTCATTAAACATAATTAGATATTTTTTTTCTTATTTTTAGTGTTTCTATAAAATTACTTTAAAGCGGAATAAAAGGGTTCATGAGAAAAAATAGAAATAAATAAACTAGAAAAGAGAAAAAACAAGAAAAAGGATATTTTGTCGAAAGAAAGTATTCCTATAATATTCCGTAAATACTATACCCTTACATTATTGAAACAAGATATGTTGCCAAACATAAACTATTCGATGTTGTTGCATTATGCGGGATCTATTCTAGTGATAATCCATATGTAATTGGTCTTTGGGTCCGGTTATGTTTTTGAGAAATTGTAACCCATATAAACCACTTAATTGATTCTATAATTTTTTATGTCCTATTTTAGTCTATATTTCATTTAATTCCTATATTTTGTAGATGTATTAAGTATTCCTATTCCAACTTCCTAACTCGTATTTGTTGCCAGAACAAAGTTTCCAAGAATCTATAGCGAACGAAGCTAGAAATATCTATTATCAAGATGGTAGTGACGATCATATCATATATGATAGAAGATTCTAGAAGACCGTGAAAAACGCTGTAATGTCCTAGAGTTATCTAGAATACGATAGAAGATTCTAGAGACATAGAATCTTGTAATACATATAGAATGATGTAGAATGTTCTAGTGTATATGAAGATCTAGAATCTTCCGAACGAGGAGGTGATAAACACCTATAAATAGAGCTCATTTTCTCCATACTATTACCAACGACATAACAAACCAAAAACCTAAGCATCCAAACACAATACAAGAAAGCATACATGTAGTAGTCTCTAGAGAAAAGTGTACGTTCTTCTTAGTTGTCTTAATAAAAAGAGTGTTTGCTGTCGCAAAATAAGTGTCACACTCAACAATCTCTCGAGTCTCGATCACTCGGTGACTGATCACGATTAACGATTTCACGAAATAGAAACACAGAAATAGAGATACTCGGATTTAGATGGTAGATGATTGATTCACGAAATTATGAAACAAAAACAACAAATGCCCTAACCTGTGTAAGTGTGTAATCGCCGGTTCGTGAATGCATTGAGAACTCCAAACAACTTGGTCTCGCCTCGTTGCCCTCACCCCGTCACCAGTAGCCTCGACATTTGACCAACTCCTCGTAATCGTGCCCCTCGAATCGCTGACTACGCGATAGTCAGCTATTCGAGAGGCACGATTACGAGGAGCTAGTCAAATGTCGAGGCGACTGGCGACGGAGTGAGGGAAACGAGGCGATACCAAGTCGTTTGGAGTTCTAAATGCATTCACGAACCTGCGATTACACACTTACACAGGTTAGGGCATTTGTTGTTTCTGTTTCATGATTTCGTGAATCACTCATCTACCATCTAAATCCGAGTATCTCTATTTCTATGTTTCTATTTCGTGAAATCGTTAATCGTGACCAGTCACCGAGTAATCGAGACTCGAGAGATTGTTGAGTGTGACACTTCTTTTGCAACAACAAACACTCTTTTTATTAAGACCACTAAGAAGAACGTACACTTTTCTTTAGGAGACTACTACACGTATGCTTTCTTGTATTGTGTTTGGATGCTTAGGTTTTTGGTTTGTTATGTTGTTGGTAATGGTATGGAACAAATGAGCTCTATTTATAGGTGTTTATCACCTCCTCATTCGGAAGATTCTAGATCTTCCTATACAATAGAAAACACAAATCCTATTTTGTTTACCATTTTGCTCCTGTTTTAATAGTTAGTTAGAAGTAGAAGTCATGCGTATTTCATTACCATTTGAGCTATTCTCTTATAGCACGAGTGACCATGTACGACCAGAAGCCTCTTAAGAAACCGAAACTAGTTCTATACCCGTCAATTGGTCGGGTTCGGATATATATATATATATATATAAACAACTGATACCCCTAGAGTTCAACACGTGTCCATCTATATAGTTTGAGACTATTACCCTGCTCCGATGTTGTCTTTCTATTGCTTCTGCTACACGCTTTGGAAGGTAGAAACGTAATCCTTCTTCTATACGATTGGAAAGTATAAACCATTAATTTCTGAGTCTCCTTCCTCTACACTCTACAGTCACTCTCTCCTCATACGATGATTGCTGCTCACACATGCCTCTCTCTTTTCTTCATGGATTTTTTAGAGCGTTAATTTCCAGCTAGGTTGCATATTCTTTGAATCTGAAGTTGGGAATCAAGGGTTAGTTTCGATTTAGGGCTTCAAAGTTATAAATCTAAATTTCTTAGCTCCTTCTTAATCTTCTACCCACATGATTCCATATGATTAAGACCCAGACCCAGTTAATTTACAGGTTTCGCATTAGGGCTATCATGGTGGTCAAGCATGCTGATTGAGTTTTAGACGCCGAAATTTTCCTACAAGAAAAGCCGATTGAAGACCGTAGGTATTATAAGGTTTTTGCTGGAATCTAGAATCTTGTTTTCTTTTTCCTATTCATTTATCCAATGACATCTAACCCTTAGGTTTCTCATTAGGGTTATCCTATGACTTCTGTTTCTTTTGATTTGCTTTTCTCCAAGGTAAGCCACATGTACCTCTGATTTCTCTTGTTCTTTTTCTTTTGTTTTTTCTATCATGGCTTGACATTTTTTGGTTCAATTTGATTTTGTTTGGTCTAAAATCTATGATACTCTTGATTTTGTGCCTCTGGTTTTCTGACTTTCTCACATTTAGCTGTTATACTTTGACTTGTCGAAAACCAAAATTTAGTTAGCCACTTTTGCATTTAGGAATAGTCTTGCTGATTCTTCCTATTTCACCTGTTAAATTATATACATGTAGAGCTTGCACTACATTACTAAGGATTTTTAGTTTTTTTACTGGTAAGTAATGTTTGAGATTATGAGATGTGGATCTTAGCCGTTTAAAAAACAAAATTATATTATGAATACAAACAAAAATAAAACAATGACAATCTATATGCTTTGACGACGAATGCTACAGAAAGAATATATCACGAGTCATGAGTTGTGAACGTAGATGTGGACGGTAAAGTTGGTTGAAGGGAACATAGGTTAAAGGAGGGTGAAGATACTACTCAATAGCTAAAGTAGATTAATTATTTTTGTTTTACCAATTTAAAAGTAGATTAAATCCGATATGAAGCACGGGCATAACACAACTAATTTAAAAAAGAAACAATATAGTTTACAAATATATTTTGGGAACAAGATAACATAATATAGATATATCGCGATTAATAAATAGAGGTTTTTATAATTCATTCGAAATAAATAATTAATTAAGCTATTAAAAAGAAGAGTTTAGTTTTAAAAAGTGTATCAAACTTGTCACTTTTTGCTATTGTGTATATCCATATTTCAAAACTATCATTTAATGTAACCAACTTACTGATACTACCATTTTATGCATGATAACTTATAATAGTAGGTTAATGATGATGTGGCTCGGGTTTTGATGATGTGGCATTTGTTTTAAGTTGTAACATGTAATTTTTTATTTAAAAATAAATGAAAATATAATAATAGTTATAATAATAATAATAATAATAATTAATAAATAATAATAAGACTATCATCTTCAACGCACACCAACCCCAAACCACCTGCTTTCATCTTCGATTCCCAACCTTAAACCACCTGCTTTCATCTTCGATTCCCAACCTTAAACCACCTGCTTTCGTCTTCGATTTGGAAGTTGTGTCTATCACCACCATTGACCTGCTTCACCATAGACCGATGATAACATCGATAATAACAACAAACACCCCTGATTCAATAAAATCGCTTCAAAGAAATCGATTAGGGATCTCATGAGATCAGGGGGTTTCGAACTCGGATATGATGTTGGGTTACGATCTGGCTTACTAAGGGGCGGTGCTTCATCGATCTGGGGTACGATCTGGATTACGAATGGGACTGCCCTTCATCGATCTGGGGTACGATTCAGGTTAGGAAGGGGCAGCGCTTCATCAGATCTGGGTTACGAAGGGCATGAAGGCGATTGCGGCTAGGGTTCTTCATGGTTCTTCACAGATCTGAGTTACGAAGGGTATCGATTCATCTGCGTTTTAGAGCTTATGATGTTGACGGGTACGATTCATCTGCTCTTTGATGGGTAAGATCTGGGTTCTTCATCAAATGTGTTCTTCTTAGAGCTTATGATGTTGATGGGTACGATTCATCTGTTTTTTAGAGCTTATGATGTTGATGGGTACGATTCATCTACTTTTTAGGGTTTCTGTTCATATTCATGTTCTATGTTCGAACATAGAGTTTTGATTATAGATTTGGTTCCTTACGATACGTTATGTTTCTTGTTTATGTGTTCTTGTTTATGTGTGAATATGATTTAGGGTTTCGATTTAGTGAAATGTTGGTTTGATTTCTGTTGGTTTGATCTGAGGTTTCTTTGAATCAGATTTAGGGTTTCGATTTAGTAAAATGTGTTTAAATCAGATTTAGTGATATGTTTTTGAATCAAAGATTTAGTGAAGATGTTTTTGTTGAAGATGTTCTTGAATCAATGAAGGTATTTTTGAATTTTGATGAAGATGTTCTTGAGGATGGGAAGAACAAAGAACATATCTTCATGTCTTCATCTTGTTGAAGATGAAGATTGTTGAGGTGACAATTATTAATGATGTGTCATTTTATGGATTTAAAAAATAAATAAAAATATATAAATTACAGGCTACCTGTTTAGAAGGTAACATGAGGTACTAAATGGTAGTTTTTGAAAATATGATATACTAAATGGTAGTTTTTGAAGTTGATTATAACTAGCTTTGAATGATAAGTTACAAAGCTTTGGAAAAAACGTAATTAGGTTTCATAACCTTTTCATTGATATTAGTTTCTAACCAATTCCAAATTATGTAATTTTGATGTTAGAAAAAATTTGAAAGTTTTTTTATGTAACAATACCGAATTTAGTTACCATTAATAAAAAATTGAGTTAATTACTGGTTTGGTCCCTATGGTTAGCACATTTATACTGGTTTGGTCCCTAACTATGAAAAACTATATGGATGGTCCCTACTGTAGCAAAATTGTTGCATGGTTGGTCCTTCTTCAACTTGAAATGACCAATATGCCCTTACCCTTTTAATTTTTCATTTTCTTTAATTATTAATCAAAATTTAAATATTATTTAATATTTATTTTCTTTAACAAATTTCTCTCTCTCTCTCTCTCTCTCTCTTGTTTTCAACAGCGGCTAGGGTTTTACACTACCACCGTCACCACTGTCCCTCTTCAAAGAAGATGTGTTTTACGGTAAACCACCGTCACCACCGTCACCACCGGTCACCTCTACTACCGCCCCTATCTTTTCTCTCTTACTCTCTCTCTACACGTCTCACATTCTCTTCTCTCTTACTCTCTCTCTACCGTTTCTTTAACGAGATAAAAATATCTGTTGTGATTAACAAGATAAACAAGATCTGTAATAAACAAAAACAAAACCTAAAAACAAAAACCCTAAAATCACAGATCTGAGAGGTATCGATCGATACCCTAAACATGAAAACCCTAAATCGAAAAAAGAGCAAACCTGTTATCGAAATCGAAGAAATCCAAATGTCAGTCGAAGCTCTAATCGAAACCAAGAATCTAGAATGAACGATGGTGTTCAAAACGAAGCAGATCCGGAACGATGGTGTTCAATCGAAGAACAATTTTGATTGAACGGTCTGGAACGATTTGATTGAACGATCTGGAATGATGGTTTTCAAACGAAGCCCCAACTCGTATGGTGTTCTCGATTTGATTATAGATCTTGGTTCTCGAAGACCAGATCTGGAAAGGTCGGAGGTGAAGGTTGTGCTGCTGTTAAAGGACGTGGTGTAGGCGGCGGTGAAGGCGGCCGGAGTTGTTGAAGGCGGCGGTGAAACGGTGATGAAGGTGGCCGCTGTTGAAGGCGCTGGTGAAGGCGAAGTGTCTTAAACGATGGACAGGATAGAGAGAGAGAGTAAGAGAAGAGAAGAGAGAGAGAGAGAGGGGGGGGGAGAAAGAGAGAGAGAGAGAGGGGTTTAGGGTTTTATTATTCAGTTTAATTATTTTTTTAAAAATAATAAATATTAAATAATATTTAAATTTTGGTTAATAATTAAAGAAAATGAAAAATTAAAAGGGTAAGGGCATATTGATCATTTCAAGTCAAAGAGGAACCAACCATGCAACAACTTTGCTACAGTAGAGATCATCCATGTAGTTTTTCATAGTTAGGGATCAAGCCAGTAAAAATGTGCTAACCACAGGGACAAAATCAATAACTAACTCTAAAAAATCTAAAGTAAATTATATACATATAACAAGCTAATGTATTAATTTATTGTTATAAAAAAACTCGTTAAAGTCCGTGCAAGAAATAATGATGGTAAAGACAACAATAACAATAATGTATCATAATTATAATTATAATTATAATTTAACAACTCAACTAGTTTAGTTCTAAGATGTGATAATACTTATATGATAAGTACTTATGAAATTGTGTAGCTAGCTAATACCAACTTGGTTCAATCCATACATTAAGGGAGAGATGTATAGTACTGCGGAAACTCAAACATGCGAGTGTCGTCCATGCTTCGGGAGTTAATTTACCATCAAACATGTGATATTTGGATGTTTCAAGTGAATAAAAGATTAATTTCTCGTCTTTTAATCGCGAAAAGTAGATCTTGTTTTGTATTTTCGGATTCCTTTCGGCTTCAATGCAGACACATGTTGCACTACTAATAAAAATCGCGTGTCTTTCTAAACTCAAGATTTGGCTCCACTCTTTTGTTGAATCATTAAGCTGGAATAACTGAGGATCTCCTCCAAACTTGCCGCAAATCACTAGCAAAAGATATTGGCCGCGTTTCGTTAGGAAATGTTGAGGTAGATTCAACGAAGTACATTGTGGGGGTAAGGCTACAACCTCCGGTTGAGAGAACCTTCCTTCACTCATATCTTTAAAAACAAGAAGTTGTCCCTCCTTACACAAGGCATAAAGATCTCGGCCATGGAATATTGTTGGAAAACGAAAACAATAGTAGTAGTAGTAGTAATAATAATAATAATAATAATAATAATAATAATAAATCAACTATAATAATCTTCTAATATATATAAAAGACTAATTAGAAAAAAATTATTAGATAATCTTGACCTTTCATTTAGTAAAATATTTAATCTCAACCGTTTATTCTTATAATTTTAAAATTTTGATTTTGACTTTTAAGAGTCAAACTAATGTGACTAATCCATGTGAATTAAAATAAAGATAACCCTTAATTAAATTATAATATTAATATAACAATTAAATTGAAGTTCAATCGTATTTACCCATGATTTGTACATTTAGTATTTTGATTTTAATTTTAAAATTTAAGACAACCCTTAATTTTAAAATTTCATCTTATTTTTTATAATTGTAACGAAAATAATCGGCGTCTTGTACAGAAAATACAATCACGTCTCTTCATATTATAATACCATGTTTTTGCAATCACTTTGTCGACGCTTCGATCATTGTCTTGACATCTTTTGTTTTCGTTTTTTTAAACTCTCAAATATTTCGCGTTTTATAATTTTTAATATTTTTATTAAGTTTTAACATTTATTATTTTTTAAACAAACCTCTGTTTCACACAGGTATTTATCTTAACAAATGTGAACTATTATGTTCGTATCTTATAATTATTTAATATTGTCTATTAATTTTAATATTTATTTTTTGAAACAACCCGTGTATCACACGGGAATTACTCTAGTAATAATAATAAATAAATAAATAATAACGTACTCAACAAATTGTGTTGATTATAAGATTTGATAATAATCAAATGATTACTTATGAAATTGTGTAGCTAGCTAGTACCAACTTGGTTCAATCCACACATTAAGGGTGAGATGTATAATACCGTGAAAACTCAGACAACAATATTTAAATTTAAATTCTTCTTCTCTGGCAGCTAACTTAGCATCAAATGTATGATATTTGGATGTTTCAATTGAATAAAAGATTGATTTCTCACCTTTTAATCGCGAAAAGTAGATCTTGTTTTGCATTTTCGGAGTTTTGGCTTCAATACACAAGCATGTTGCACCACCAACAAAAATCACATCTCTTTCTAAACTCTCAATTTGGCTCCACTCTTTTGTTGAATCATTGAACTGGAATAACTTAAGATCTCCTCCAAAGTTGTCCCCAACCAGTAGCAAAAGATATTGGCCACGTTTCACTAGGATACATGGAGGTGCGTGGATACATCCAAGTACGTAGTGGGGGTTCAGTTCCGGCTGAGAGAACCTTCCTTCACTCATATCTTTGAACACAACAAGTTTGTATTATGGAAGTTCCTCCATGAATAATTCTGCAGTTTCCTCAATGCTGTTTTGTTCCTCCAGGTGCTGCTAAATGGCAACGTTTGCAGGTAGCACGGAAGTTCATGTACTCGATACCAACACAATGCTCCATAATCATTTCCAAAACATGAAAAGGAACATCAAGAATCGTCTTCTTCTATATTTGATGATGATGATCTCATCAAAACTACTATCTGATCATCATCATTCTCCTTGTACTCTTCTTCTTCTACTTTATAATCATTCTCCTTGTCTTCTTCTTCTTCTTCTTGTTTCTTCTTGATCGGCCAAACCGAGCTTCTGCAGCTGAGGGATTCGACACGGTAGTTGAATGATTGTTCATCTATGGTCAGAAGATTTATTGTGAAGGATTACCCAGTACTCTATTTACAAACAACCATGGTTGGTTTCACAGAACCTCGATGACGACAGTGGAATCTTGAATTTCTACACCATTGACGAACAACCATCCAACTATGAGTGTCGAATCCCTAAGCTGCAGCAGCTGGGGAAGATATGTCTCCAGGGGTTTTGCCATGGCTAGGAGTTTGGATTTTATCTCTTTCTTGGTTACTTGCAAGTTACAACGGTAGCTTGATGATGACCTAACCATTTCGTCTCAGGGACGATCCGGAATTCTCTAAGCAATCGGTACCAAGCCGATAATAACTTCTCGTCTCCAAATCCCAATACAGTTGACACCTAAGCGCATGGTCATCGACTATCTCTACTTCTAAGTGTACTCCTAGTTCCACCAGTGCTTACTCAATACAAACACAAAGATATAATAATGTACTTGTTTTAGGACCGGTTACACGAATACAGATACTGAGTTAACAAATGAATACATGCGACCTCGTCGGGCTCTGCTTCGGCTGATTCTACCCTGTAATATCCATTTTCTAGATTGTATCACATGGAATATTGTGTTTAAATTATTAAGTATTATGAATAAGTAAACATTGTTGCTAGTGTTGATATTAGTGTATTAAACACCTAGGTATTAATTATATTGGTTAAATTTCTTGTGCGCTTAAGTAATTCTATATGATGGACTAAACTAAGGTAGGCTCAAGGTTATAATTAATTGAGATTAGTTCTTTTATTTGAGTTGGACTTGGGTTATAAGTCATTGGGCTATGCATGTTTAACCTAAGTATCTAATAGAGTAATAGACCTAGAATGAAATTGAGATTAGATGGATTTAGGTTATAATTAGTTGGGCCTAGCTTAAGTAGTTCTTGGGCTTATTGTGGGTTAGTGGAATTTATCAAAATAAAAAGACAAAGGAGAAAAATATGAATATATATATAGAATATTAAATTAGGGTACAAGGATCTAGGACCCCTGCCGGTTGATTTGCCGGCTGTCTCTACTTCGCCGTAGCACCACCGCAGCATCGCCGTGCACCGCACCGCCGGTGCCGGATTTCGAAGAATAAAGTTGCAGGTAATGTTCCCCTCTCGTTGCAAGCTCTCACACAAACAAATTCCGTGTCTATCGACCCTGATTTCGAAAGATTTATGAGTTGCTGTTGCTCCACCCTTAACTGTAGCAAAACTCCATTTGTTGATTCACAGGTTGCCTCTCCACCGTCGCATCTCCGCCGTGGGTCGCCGCCAACCGCCTTATTTCGAGAAGAAATCAGCAGGTAACCCTTACTCCCTTATGAGCAAATAACCACTTTTTATGTAGATTGATCGGTTTGTTTTTTAGGATTTCGTGATTTGCCCTGTTTGAGATAAAGAATTAGAAACCGGAAACTCCCATAGCATAGGAAATCTCTTGATTTATAGCAGGGAGGTGCTGTGTGTGTCGTTAGAAACGACGGGGTGTGTGTGTGTGTGTCGTCGGAGACGTCAATGAGGAGAAAGCAGATAGTATGGGTGTGCGTGCGTGGGTTGTGTCTGGCGGTGGACGCTGGTCCGCTTGGGAGCTCATCGCCGGCCAAGTCCTTAGGAGAGGGGAAGACAACCGGTACAAAGACGCAAAGAACCAAAACATAGCATAAATTAGGGTTTCAATAGATGCGGTTTAAATGACTAACCGGATTTGGTGACGGATGTCACACGGGACTAGCTGAATTGGTAAATTGCCATTAACTGAGACTGAGACTGAGACTACGGGAAGGTGAGTATTTGTAACACTGTACTTTTTAAAACATATATTATACTGCACGCGGAAGCTAAATACATATATTATCTTAATTACATAATAGCTACAAAAGGTTTAACTTGTTTTATACACCAAAACTTCTACAGTGTTAAACCAAAATACAGGCTCTTTCAAAATAACTTTGACATCAGAGTGAGGTCTGTCCATATTCCCAGTCCCAAGCTTCAAAGCTCACCAAAAATAATCTGCAAAACAGTCTAGTGGGGAATTAGCACAAAGCTAAGTGAGGGAATCAATATCTAATCAAATACAAGGCAACCATGCCTAAAAACAAATAGCTCATGAATCCCAGGAGAACCGGCGGTGTTGCAAGCACCTACAACCAAGGTCGGCCAAAACCAAGGTTTACCGGTAACCTTGCTAAAATGGATAACAATACCAGCCTTCTTGTGTACAATAGATGCACCACAAGATCTGATACGGTAAATCCCCCAAGCAAAGGCTCAGCCTAAACTGATCCCCAAATTAACATGTATATACAATCCAAACAAGAGCATTCCAAATAGGATATTAAATCTTGTATATCAAAAGATATAAACCCACTCACCAAAGTCTTCAAAGATATGAAGCACACTCAAGTGACTAACTCACTGAGTCTTCTCAGTTCCTGAGATTGAAGTAACCCAAGTCAGTATTCAAGTCATAATACTGATCCAAAATAGATATCATATCTAATCATGTAAGTCATGTATGATCAGAATTGAATATACACATATATATCATACATAAATCCCAAACAGATATACCATTCATGTTTATCTTTAAATCATCAAATCCGATTAACCAATTCCGATCAAATGGGAATCCGAGTAAAGGTTCGAAATCCGAGAAAGTCCAATTCCGATGATACCAATTCCGATTTTACCAAATCCGATAAAATCATATTCCAAATCCGAGCATAGGCACAATCCGAGCAAAGGCTAAAATCCGATCAAACTAAATTCCGAGAATAGTCAAAATCCGATAATTCACAATCCGAGAAAGTAAATCCGATATAATTGCTAAGGCAAATCCGATAAAGGTCCAATACCGAGAAAATGGAAATCCGAGAAAAGAGTTAAGGCATTTACATGTCTGATTTCATACTTAAAGTCATAAATCCGGTCAAATGTTCAAATCCGATAATCCAAGATTCCGATAAAAGAGTTAGGGCCAAATCCGATATTAAGTTATCGGATTCCGATCTAATTCCGATAAAATTATCAGATTTCATTAAATCCGATCAAATGTTATCGGAATTCGCTCAATTCCGACAGCTTCATCATAAATCCGATTAATTCATGAGTTCATCCCCAATTTCAGTTTCTAACTCAATTCATCACTGATTATAAGCATGCAAGTGTTCCATGATTCCAGAATTCATTCTAATCATTTAAACAACACATATCAATCATAAAATCTATCATGCATACAACCTAATTCAACAATTCATTAGCATGCATCAATCGGAATTCATACCATGTTCAAAACCGAATACAAATATTAATCTAACCAATTCAATTTAGTAATCAAACCTTAACAATGAGCTGAAATCAGAACTCTAATTGCATATAAGATCAAAATCAGTTTGTTGATTCCTTCTCTTCTTTTCTTCTTTCGGCCGAGAGTGTTTAAGAACACACACACACACACTTAATTTGGTAATTGCATGCAAATGACTAAACAACTATGTGTGGTGACTAACTAAGCTAAAACCCGCCACCTCACTATCCATTATCTCCATTTAATTAATATTAAAACAATTAACCAATTAATCACAATTAAATCAATTAATTCACATAATTAATATAAATCCAAATATAAACTTGATTAATTACCTTAATCCTACTAAGCCGGGAAAGTGGGTGTTACAGTATTCTTACTTATACTTTAGATAGAAATCAGTGTGACATGTGATACACAGTTATTATTCCTAGCAATGGACAAATCCTCTAATACGGTGATAATAGAGAATTTAATAAAATAAAACAAATCCAATCAGCGTTGCTTCACGAGTTTTCCTGAAACAAAACAGAAACAAAGAAAAACTACTCACGTAGCTTACATATAGGGAAAATAAACATCTGCTATTTTGAAAAGATCAACTAAAGACTGGGCCATCGCCACCGTCACTTCCTTCACAGTTGCCTTTTATTTGCCATTGCCGACTGCTCCGTTTCATATACCCTTGGCCCCCAAAACCTTCCCTTTGAGATTTATTTATATGTACATTCCCTTTGAGATTACATATATATGAATGATAAGCTTTTGCGGTTTGTTTTTAAATATTTGTTTATGCATTTGTAAACATGTAATTATCTTCTCTTATGTTGTTATGAAGAACCTCATTTTTCGTAGATTTTGGTTGACTTATTCTTATAAATCTTTTGCATCGGTGAGATTTGAGTTTTTTATATCATACATTGGTAAAGATAAATGAAACTAGGTTTGTTTATGTTGTTCATTGGCGAATAGTTATGATTTCGGGATGAATAACTACAAGTTTTAGTAGATAATATATAGTTCACTAATGAACTTTTGTGAGGAATAAAATCACAGCAGAGGAACAATATTAGATTATTAATCACTGAAAAAAAAATGATAGATTTCAAATAACTTAAAATAGTTGTTCAGTAGTTAACTTAAACACTATAGTCTATCCATCTCTTTCTTTCCAAAAAAATTCTAATCAATTAACCGTGAAAAAAATTTGTATACTTTTTTTGTCTGGAAATCAAAATTTAAAAACTAATCTTTGGAGTTTGGCTGTATTCACTAGTGATCATCGTGAATTAATAAATTGTTAGTAATTGTTTTAAAGTTATTTTTTCATTTTAAATTTAGGAAAGAGAACCATAAGACATAAGAGAGAAATAGATTTAAAAGAGAATTTTTTTACCATTATGCCTTTTGGAATTTAAAAAAATAAAAAAATAGGATTAATGTAGGCCATTAGATAAAATATAAGACTACGATTGCTTCTCGCACTTCTTGTAAAAATAATGTTTCTCACATGAACCGTCCCCTATATGTATGTATACATATGTGTTTATATGTGTGTGTGTGTATATATATATACATATTAGGAGCTAATTATTTTGACTTTTGAGAACTAAAAAAGCTTGAGAATGAGAGATGACAGTTTATATAATGAACCATATTGATAAATTATGCATGTTTATATGTATATGCTGTTTTTTGTTTCAGGAGAAGCTCGATTTTATGTCTGCATTACTCATGCGACTTGATGATGGCATTTTATACATATTAATGAATTTATATGATTTTTTAGATCGATGGAGATGGAGATGGAGGAGGAGGAGGAGGAGATGGAGATGGAGATGGAGAAGATTTATTGTGACGGATTACCCAGTACTCTATTTACAAACAACCCATGGTTGGTTTCACAGAACCTCGATGACGACAGTGGAATCTTGAATTTCTACACCATTGACGAACAACCATCCAACTATGAGTGTCGAATCCCTAAGCTGCAGCAGCTGGGGAAGATATGTATCCAAGCGTTTTGCCATGGCTGGATGATTCTCTCTGACGATCCACACAACTTAATGTGGTCTCTTTGGAATCCTGTCACTTCAAAGTTAATCCGTCTCCCACCATTACCTGGAGATTTAGATCATGAGATCGAATATTCTTGTCTGTCGTCCCCTCCTGGTGATCCCGCGGGTTCAATCCTCCTGTTAACAAGATATAAAATCCCTAACTTTGTGTTTTGTAGGTTAGACCGTAAAAGAAAGAGATCAAAATGGACTGAAATGTCATACGCTAAACAGCTCAAGAGGCTAACGGGCGGTGAAGAAGTTGACACCGTAGATTACCTAAGTTGTTGCAATGGCAAAGTATACGCCTTGTGTCATGATAACTCCACTGTAGTGCAGATCGACATTGTTGTTACGGATAAACAAGTTGTGATCAATATATTGCCATTTCAAGAGTACCCTTTCCCTTTCATTCATGATCTCCCCGACTTCTATGTGCTAAAAGGATCTGGTACAGAGTTATTTGCCATCACAGGAAGGTATGATGCATCTCCCGTTGTTTATTTGTTTAAACTAGACTTGACTACTACTCCGTTGTCAACATGGGAGGAAATCCATGACCTTAAAGATGCTGTGTTCTTTATCGACTTAAAGGGTCTTCAGTCGGTATCTTATATCCCTGCAGTTGCCTCCTCCGGTTTGGGTGGTTATATACACGTTCGTAGTCATGAAACTAGGGTAATAATATACTCGTTCCATGTAAAAGACAGAACCCTTTCGGTATTGCCTATGCGTTGTCTAGGGAAAGCATGGACAATGTTAATGTTGGAATACTACAGGTATATATATATATATGTATGTATATATGTGTGTGTGTGTATTGATAGCTTTTTATTCGATTTGTGTTTCTTAATTAGAAATGTTAAATTTCAAATTACAAATTAATTTTGTGTAGGGGGTTAGAGTCTGGTAATGACAGAGAAGTCAAGTGCACAGATGATTATAAACAAGAAGAAGAAGAAGACAAGGAGAATGATTATAAAGTAGAAGAAGAAGAAGAAGACAAGGAGAATGATGATGATCAGATAGTAGTACCGATGAGATCATCATCATCATCAGATATAGAAGAAGACGATGAATCACGCCTTCTCGATGTTCCTTTTCATGTTTTGGAAATGATTATGGAGCATTGTGTTGGTATCGAGTACATGAACTTCCGTTCTACATGCAAACGTTGCTATTTAGCAGCACCTCAGATACACTGGAGGAACAAAACAGCGATAACGAAATTGCAGAATTATTCATTAGTTTCGCCATGGCTAATGGTGGTAGAAGACATTAACGGAGGAGGTATTATCAGTTTTACAAATCCAGTATCCGGTGACAAATACTTCATGAAATTACGATTAGCAGCTGCAGTATCTCTTAATTATGACGAACTAATTAACTCAGTATCTTGTTCCGAGTATGGCTGGTTGTTGTTTTATACTCGTATTAATAATTTAGGAGACCACCACCAGCTAGTGTTCTTCAACCCCTTCACAAATGATGTCCGCAAGCTTCCACCTACGCCACCTCATTATTTAGATAACTTATGTTTCTCAGCACCGCCTACTTCCGCCAATTGTATGGTGGTTGGATTTTCAGCAAAAGGTCACGCGGCTTACATTCTTCGATATGTAGATCAGGAGGACGTATTGTTATGGCGTAGATTTGATGTGAATTACAGTGGTGCTTCATATGCTTTTCGTTTTCCAACATTCCATGGCCGAGATGTTTATGCCTTGTGTAACCAGGGACAACTTGTTGTTTTCAAAGATATGAGTGAAGGAATATTCTCTCAGCCGGAGGTTGTAGCCGAACCCCCAGAATGTACTTCGTCGCATCTACCTCAACATTTCCTAATGAAACGCGGCCAATTTCTTTTGCTAGTGATTGTGGGCAAGTTTGTTGGAGGAGATCCTGAGTTATTCCAGTTTAATGATTCAACAAAAGAGTGGAGCCAAATCAAGAGTCTAGAAAGACACGCGATTTTTATTGGTGATACAACATGTGTGTGCATTGAAGCCGAAAGGACTCCGAAAGTACAAAACAAGATCTACTTTCCGCGGTTAAAAGATGAGAAATTAATTTTTTATTCATTTGAAACATCCAAATATCACATGTTTGATGGTAAATTAGCTCCCGAGGCATGGACACCCGCATGTTTTAGTTTCCGCAGTACTATACATCTCTCCCTTAATGCATGGATTGAACCAAGTTGGTACTAGCTAGCTACACAAGTATTCATCATATAAGTATTATCAGATCTTATAACAATATGTACTATTTGTTGAGTACGTATGTTATTATTATTAACTAAACTAGTTAGAGTTATTAAATTATTATTATTACTATACATGATTGTTGTCGATCATCATTATTTCTTGCATTAACTTTAGCGAGTTTTTTATAGCTGCATATAGCTTCTTACTGATTCGTGTTAAAGCTAATTGCTTGGATCCGAGGTGAGTACCAACTTAACCATTAATCGTACATGCTACTTACAGAATTTTTGAATGGCATTACTTACGTTTGAAAAATAATGATTTTTTTTGTATATGGGTGACCTAGATAGTAATTCCGAGTATGATAATTGGAAAACTAATTTAACCATTATATGGGTTGATTGGCACGAATAACCAGAAAGATGAATATTAAAAATAAATAAATTATGCTTATAATAATAAGAGCTAATGTTACGTATAATGGTATGATACTCAATTTAACGAGCAAGTATCAATAATCGAAGAATTCATGCTTGAAGTAATACAAAGCATAGATGCTAATGAAGTGTAGGAAAGCGAATTTGGAGTACTTTACACTTGTTTGTATACTATGTTTAAGATCATGATAATATGATGAATACAATGCCCATGTTGGCTAGGTTCACTATGATAGTGAATGAATGCATGTTTATGATTTATGCATTGATTCTATTCCAGGGCAAAGTTATACTCGTGTGTTCTACTCATCGTGTATCGATATTAGTTATTGTTGTATTTTTGCTTACATTCTATTAGATCCTGATTGGATCACCGATGTGTAAGTGATTTGTGCGGACATTTAGGGACCCTTTCTACAATCGTGTGGTTGAGGTTAACTAATATGGGATCTCGGTAGATTCTTCGGGGACAACAACAACAACAAACGATGATGACGACGACAGACATATTTTTATACTTCACCTTTTATTATCTAAACCTATTAATCTCTGACGCGAAGCGTGAGTAAGCTACCACTAGTTCTAGACATATGGATATTCAATATTCGGATGCATGTAAGCCAATCGTTTTAATCAAAACATGAACCATTTCATAAGCGAATTTAAATTTTGTATTTTTTTCAAAAATTTAAATGTATCATTATCTATACCACATTATAAATCATTTAACACTCTTTCTCTTAAAAATTTAAGACTACTTAATTTTAAATAGTATATATTTTTATGTAAATAGTACAAATACTCAAAGCAATAGTCCAATCAATCATCTCTCTATTTAACTCATCAAGTTATGATAACTGTTACTCATTAAACATAATTAGATATTTGTTTTCCTATTTTTAGTGTTTCTATAAAATTACTTTAAAGCGGAATAAAAGGGTTTATGAGAAAAAATAGAAATAAATAAAAGAAAGTATTCCTATAACATTCCGTAAATACTATACCCTTACATTATTGGAACAAGACATGTTGTCAAGCATAAACTATTCGATGTTGTTGCATTGTGCGGGATCTATTCTAGTGATAATCCATATGTAATCGGTCTTTGGGTCCGGTTATGTTTTTGAGAAATTGTAACCCATATAAACCACTTAATTGATTCTATAATTTTATATGTCCTATTTTAGTCTATATTTCATTTAATTCCTATATTTTGTAGATGTATTCAATATTCCTATTCCAACTTTCTAACTCGTATTTGTTGCGAGAACAAAGTTTCCAAGAATCTACAGCAAATGATGCTAGAAATATCTATTATCAAGATGGTAGTGACGATCATATCATATACGTGGAACTCCAAATTAAGAAACAAGACATTAGTTTTGCTTTAACGCAAACACCAAATTAAGTGCTTAGTGCATTAAGCAATGGTTGATACGTCCAAATGAATATATATTCCTTTGTAAATGTCAAGCATTAGTATAGGTATATGGTGAAGCGGACCAGATTTTAAATTAATTTTTTTATATGTACAACACAATGTGGGACCGGACCTACATTTAGATCGTTTTTCGTCAATTTTATAGACAAAGTAAAAATTTTCAACTATTTCAAAACAATGTCACTAGTGAAAATTTTTAGTGGCACCATTTTTTAATGTCATCAAAATGTAATGAAAAATTAAATATTTTTTTAAATGATAAAATATAGCTTAATGTTCGATTTATACCTTTGTCAGGCCCTAAAATACCTTAACAGTTAACAGCAACTAAAATCTCGTTAAACCGACGATTGACTAGAAACCTGTAGATCTGGTTTTGTAATTGAAAGAGAGATAGTAGTGTCTTTATTAAGAAAAGAGGTGATGGTTCATACTATGTGTGTTTTTAAGGAAACTGAAAAAGAAGGTGAACAATATGTTGTCGAGCATGAACAATTTTTGGAAACCGAGCATATTATTAAATACAAATCATTCACCGCTGCAACATTACACGGGAACATGCTAGTTTAAGATTGAAATAGGTATGAACGATTAGAAAGAAATCCAAAAGGCTATAACCAATTAGATTTCATCTAAAAAAGACAACTGCAACTTTTTTGTTGCTTGGGTTATACTAGAAAAATTAGGATTTGCGACGGCTAAATCAGTCACTAATCCGTCGCTAATCGCGGTGCGACGGATAAAACGAATCTGTTTGCTAATATGTTCCGCGCATCGATTTTTTGCGGCGAATTCGATCAAAGGAAATACAGGCTTCGCTAAAAGGTCGGAGATTAACGACCGATTACCAACTGCTTTTACGACGGATTAGCGACGGTTTTAACAAACGCATGAAATGTGACTTACCGACGATTTACTGATGGAATATATAGCGACGGACAACTTACTGACAGAGCGACGGAACTGAGCATTAGCGATGGAATTTGTCATATTACGACGGATTTACGACAGATTTCTAAAATTAAAGCTATATATTTTTGTATTTATTTAAAATTCCTCTTTTCAATACAAATATAATCATAACACTAAAATCTTAAATTCATTATTTTTATTAATTAATATACAATGGTCACAGGCTAAACATGCTGTGAACAGTTGCATGCTAAAATGCGCCACACTCATATTTTATTAACAATCCATAAAAGGGTGCTGTAAGTTTTATTGATGGATTTGGTAGATGCCATGCAGTCTTAGCTAAATGTTAATTACGAGTTCGAAACTTTTCATACACTTTTTTTTTCATATATATTCAAGTTTGAAGGTATCTTTCTTCTAAAAGACAAAACATTAAAACAACCGACTTAGCTTTATAAGTCATTTATGCAGTTCAATAAAACATTTTATATTTTGTTTTTAGCCTTTCTTGAATTCAATCCTGACTTTTTTAATTTAATATTTTTTTTGTCATATCTTTTAAGATAATTATGCTGAACACATGGAAATTAAAAAGCGATTTGTTATACAGTTATTTACTTCACTAATCATATCATTTCTACAAACAAATTAAACTAACTCTATATAATATAATTTATGGACGTATTTACATAATAGTAATTATTTTTAAAAACTATTTCATTAAGGTTACCACCATTTTTTTCATATTATAAAATTTTCTATATGACTTTACAGATGTGCTTATATCCACCAGTATGAGATATGTTGGGAATTCTTACCTTTGTGGATTCAATTATCTTGATAAACATAAAGTGTATATTTACTATTTAGAAGTAGGATTAAAGAGTATTTGTTCTTTCTTTTAAAAAAAATAGAGTTGTAACTTTTTATGTAAACAAAATTAAGCTAATTTCTGATTTTAATGAACAAAAGACTTATATAGTCCGCAGCAACGCGCGGATTACTTAAATTCGTTTATTTACAAATATAAAATAAAATAACAAAACTACATTATGTAATATAGTCACTTATATTACAATTCAATCATCTTCCACGATATACTAAAATGAAATGTATATAAAGTTTTAAAGAAGTCTAGATGTCCCCTAAACTATCAATTATGTGAATAAAAACTGGAAACTTCATTCCTCATTAGTCTCTTTGGCGAACTTCATGCTTGTTAGATGACCCTAATGTTAAGTTTTACTTTAAAATAGTACTTGCGATTACCTGATAGAAAAGTTAGAGACTTCTTAAGATGCATTTCACAAATCCTATAATAATATGTAAAAGACTTGCTACCTTGTTACAAGTGTAAATAGTGCAACTATCCTATAACAAGTGGAGTAGCCGGAGGTGGTGAAGTCGCCGGAGAAGAGGCAGTCGCCGGAGAGGGGAGCAGAGTCGAAAGGACCCTCCCTATAAGTTTGAGCTACTAGAGCCTATTGACCATATAACCGGCCCAAATCAGAAGCCCTACAACTTTTTTCTGTGGACTGCCCAACAGCGAGAGATGGAGTAACGTTCCTCCCGAATCGGCCACCACTTTTCCTGTTTAATCGGCGACCACTCCTCCGTATCTTCAACGAACTCGTCCATATATCCACTGATACCATCGTTCAGCCCACATCATTAGCAGGCCAGAGTGGGGAGTCCATTGCTAAAAATAGGCCCAAACGTGAGCACCAGAAGCCCATGCGATATCATTGAAGCCTTGGTCAAAAAGTCAGTCTGCCATTATTTTTTGTTTGTTGCATGCATTTCCCATAATTTAGGATAGCAGTAGTCCCACGTTTCCATGTTTAATTTCCAACTTTAGTATTCCTTGTTTTTAGGTAGAAGTTGTTATGTTTCCATTATTTAATCGTGTAATCTGCATTTCTTCAATCAGATCAGAAAATTGCTCCAATTTCCAGTATTTGTTTACTTACTTTGTTTGGGAGGTTGATCCCCTCGAATCCGATCGTAACATCCACCCATATGCTCTCAATCGTGAAACCACAGACTTTATTCACCGGAAAAAGGAGAGAGAGAGATTGAGAGTGGCGATTGACGGCAACAAGTGAGAGTCTCCCATGAAACTTCAAATATGTTCAATCAGCAGCGATTAAGTTCAGTTAAAGGCGTGAACTGCAATTAATTTTGATTAAGAGTCCGAGTTTGGTTCCGTTGAGCATCAATCGCTGGTTAGTCTTTCCCCTGTCTACTCAAACAGTTTCCAACCAATATGGTTTGATTTCTGCGATTTAGTAATGCAATCTGTTCTCTTTCTTAAGTAAGTTTAATTCTCCCATCTGATGCTTCTGACTCAACACATTGCTTCTACTAATCTGATTTCCATCGGGTTAATCTCTTTTATTGAATTGAATTTTGACCTTCATCGTCACAGTTTTGAACCCAATCGATGAACTTATTATGAGCTAAACTATATTGGATTAAATATCAAAATCTGGATAAGTAAGTGCACTGAGTAAACCTTGTGTTGCTGTTATGGTGGGATTTGAATCAGTTTCTTAAGAGAATGGCTAGCTATATTGATATGTTTCTGTTAGTTTCTCCCTTGAAATGTAATAAATTGGTTCTTGAATCGGTAGAATGGATCTCATGATTAACAGATAGGTTTGTTAGTGTTCTGGCAATACTTATAGGACTGAAAGAATATAGGTTTTCATGGATTTAGAATTTACCAACAGTAACTGTAGTGTTCATATTTTAAAAAAGCCTTGATGCTGGTCTAGTCTAAATACATTGTAGCAACTGTTTTCTCTCAAGTCTTGAACTAGGATATGACTTAACTCTAATGTAAAGTGTTACTAATCAGAAATCATGAACAGCTAACAACATCAATCAATAACTAGAAATTGGAATCAATCTGCTATTGAACTGAAAATGAAATGATATAGTAATGAAACAAGAACAGTGATAACTCAATGCACCCACAGTTGGATGATTGATCCAGGGCTAAGCCCTCTCTCAAAGGTATAACCCAATGAGCCAAATCTCTCAAGAGACTAAACCTAATCTGTAATTCAGCCTACCTACAAAAGAGAGACTATTCTCTATTTATATAGAAATGACTAACAAACTAAGACCCAATATTACCCTTTACCCCCTTTAAGTATTAGATTATGCTATTTCCTATCATAAAGGCTTAAGGTGGTCATACTACTATTTAATATATGTTAGTTAACTGAGTGAATCATTTAATGTCCAGAAGAAGAGGTATGTTAAATTAGCAGAGTAAAACTAAAAGAAAATAACGGAATAATAATTATACTAATGGTAAATTATACATGTTTAGACGGAGAAAACAGAAACTAAATTCGAAGCTTCTAGTAGTGTTGGACTTCGTTGATCGTGAATACAAGGTATGGATTCCTACTTTTGCTATTACTATATAGTCTTTTGTACGGATATATTATCTATACTTTCGCTATTGTTAAATATCTGTGTACGGATTTTTGCATCCTTTTGTATCCGTCTATTCTTTTATGATTGGTACGAATATCCATCTCTTGAATAGAGAATTCTTATTGTTTGATTCATATTTATTCGTATGGCTTCTTCTTTGATTGTTATGCCTTATTTCTTTGGTATTGGTACGGATATCTATTCCTTCGCTATTGTTATATAGTCGTTTGCTATAATGCACGGAAACGTCATGCATGGTGCTGTTCCCGTTTCTGAAACGTGGAGGATACGGATACGTGTGTGATACGGACGGAAACGTTTCATTGGGACGGAAACGTTTCTAATTAAGTTTCGTAGAAGTTTCCGATCAGGTTTCGTTTAGGTATCGGGCCCGTTTCGTTTTTTTAAGGCCTTTTATGGGCTTTTTGATATCGACGAATAGTATACATGCCATGTACGTAGGCTAATATTCGTAAACCTACGCTAAACCTAATCGACTATCGTACGTAATTCTACGTACAGTCGTTAGTCGTACCTTCCTCGACGTCCAGTCGTCCAATCCTCAGACCTCAGTCAATCACCGTCACCGATCACCGATTCTGAACGTATACACTATAACACCTTATTAACCTATCGATTATGGCTTCTTCTCAAGAACAAGAAACAGGATCATCATCAACCGACCAACCTCCATTGTGGGACAATGTGACTAAATTGGAAAAACTTACCGGAGCAGGAGGCTGTTGGAAATTCAAGTGTAACTTTTGCAGTGAAATCCGACAAGGATCATATTCTAGAGTTAGAGCACATTTGCTTTGTATCAAAGGTAATATTCTAATCTTTGTATGTGTTTAATTTGATTCTTTAATTTCATAATTTCATAATTTGATTAGCATTATCTTTTGATTAGCATAATCAGTGATAATCGTGATAATCTGTTGAATTTGGTTAGGGTGCAAAACAGATCAATATTGATCAATGTCAAATGCCTACTGGCTAAACTGATTTTATTTATGATTCAATAATAAAGATACTTACGTTTAGGATTATAAGATATATTGATCAATGTCAAATATATATATTTTTTATATTTCATATTTGTCGTATCTCTGCCGTATCCGTATCTTGAATTTTTGAGTTTTGTCGTTTCCCGTATCCGTTCCGTATCCGTTTCCCCGTGCCGTATCCGTTTCCGTGCAACTTAGGTCGTTTGTACGGGTTCTATCTCTTAACTAATAGTTCTTGATTGTTTCGATCCATAGTTGGTTGTAAGGATTCTTGGTCCCTTCCGTATGTGGTTATTTTGGTTATCGATTTTGATGTCTCTTTCATGTTCTTATTTTGCTTGAAATCCTGATTTGTTGGTACGGATCCTTACTTCCTTTCGTATCCGTCTATTCTTTTGTGGTTGGTACGGATATTTATCTCTTAATAGAAATTCCTATTGTGTGATACATGTTCGAAATTATTATTGTTTCCACTTCGTTTGTTTCATACTCTTAACTGGCCAAAATTCTTTTCTTTGTGTTGACCCGTTTGCTATCGATCTTTGACATTATAAATGTCCCCTTTGTGACCTTTCAATTTATATCACCCTTTTGACTATGCTTAGTTATTGCCTATTGTGTGACACTTTGTTATTGCTTATCGTGTGAACCTTTTGCTGTGTTACTTTGGTCTTTGTTGATTACACTATGTTATGTATCGTATGCGTTACATTAATTATTTTAAAAACTTAAAAAACTTGAGAATCTGAGTGACAGTTTATATAATGAACCAAATTGATAAATTATGCATGTTTATACGTATATGCTGTTTTTTGTTTCAAGAGAAGCTCGATTTTATGTGTGCGTTACTCATGCGACTTGATGATGGCAGTTTATATAATTTATGTATACATATTAATTAATTTATATGATTTTTTAGATCGATGGAGATGGAGAAGATTTATTGTGACGGATTACCCACTACTCTATTTATAAACAACCCATGGTTGGTTTCACAGAACCTGGATGACGACAATGGAATCTTGTGGTGACGAACAACCATCCAACTATGAGTGTCGAATCCCTAAGCTGCAGCAGCTGGGGAAGATTTGTATCGAAGGGTTTTGCCATGGCTGGATGATTCTCTCCGACTATCCACACAACGTAATGTGGTCTCTTTGGAATCCTGTCACTTCAAAGTTAATCCGTCTCCCACCATTACCCTGAGATTTAGATCATGAGATCGAATATTCTTGCCTATCGTCCCCTCCTGTGTTAGGATCGAGACATCTAAAACCAGCGTTAGAATAGTGCGGAAAACAGATAATAAACGAACACGAGATTTAATGTGGTTCGGTCCAAACACGACGTACGTCTACGGGCAGAAACATATACTTATGTATTATGACTCCAGAGATATTTCGATATACATGTGACTTCACCCTAACCTTGGTATTTATAAGAAAACAAACTAGAAATCCTAATCTATCTCTAAATTAAATACATAGAGATAAGTATTAATATAATCTCGGCCGTAACATATGATAAACATTATCCAAACTTTGAATTCAAATCACTCCCACGACTTGCTCCAATAATCCCCCACGTGGCACCCATTTGAATTAATTCATCAATGCATCAATGAATTCTCATGCAATCTTTAATTCAAAACCATGTCATGCAATAATACATCCATGCACGTCGCATGTAGTTTTCCGGAATCCAAAATAGTTTATCTCTTCGTATACGTCGAGCACCAATTCTAGTTTCAAATACTTTTCCGCTAGTCAAGTCACACCCAACATCCTGGTGATCCCGCAGGTTCAATCCTCCTGTTAACAAGATGTAAATTCCCTAACTTTGTGTTTTGTAGGTTAGACCGTAAAAGAAAGAGATCAAAATGGACTGAATTGTCATACGCTAAACAGCTTAAGAGGCTAACGGGCGGTGAAGAAGTAGGCACCCTAGATTACCTAACTTGTTGCAATGGCAAAGTATACGCCTTGTGTCAAGTCGTCAAGATAACTTCTCTGTAGTGCAGATCGACATTGTTGTTACGGATAAACAAGTTGTGATCAATATATTGCCATTGCAAGAGTGCCCTTTCCCTTTCATTCATATTGTCCCCGACTTCTATGTGCTAAAAGGATCTGGTACAGAGTTATTTGCCATCACAGGAAGGTATGATACATTTCCCATTGTTTATTTGTTTAAACTAGACTTGACTACTACTCCGTTGTTAGCATGGGAGGAAATCCATGACTTTAAAGATGTTGTGTTCTTTGTGGACTTAGAAGAGAATCTTCAATCGATATCTTATATCCCTGCAGTTGCCTCCTCGGATTTGGGTGGTTATATACATGTTCTTAGTGAATGCGGGGTAATAATATACTCGTTCCATGTAAAAGACAGAACCCTTGCGGTATTGCCTATGCGTTGTCTAGGAAAAGCATTCAAAGTGTTGATGTTGGAATGCTACAATCCAAGAATACTCTAGAATATCCTAGAATATTCTAGAATGTCCTAGAATATAAGGATCTAGAATATTCAAGAATGTCGTGGAAGGCCCTGGAAGATTGTGGAATATTCGAGAAGACCATGGAAGACGCTGTAATGTCCTAGAGTTATCTAGAATACGGTAGAATTCTATAGACATATAGAATCTTGTAATACATATAGAATGATGTAGAATATTCTAGTATATAGGAAGATCTAGAATCTTCCGAATGAGGAGGTGATAAACACCTATAAATAGAGCTCATTTTCTCCATACCATTACCACAACATAACAAACCAAAAACCTAAGCATCCAAACACAATACAAGAAAGCATACGTGTAGTAGTCTTCTAAAGAACAATGTACGTTCTTCTTAGTGGTCTTAATAAAAAGAGTGTTTGTTGTTGTAAAATAAGTGTCACACTCAACAATCTCTCGAGTCTCGATCACTCGGTGACTGATCACGATTAACGATTTCACGAAATAGAAACACAGAAATAGAGATACTCGGATTTAGATGGTAGATGAGTGATTCACGAAATCATGAAACAGAGACAACAAATGCCCTAACCTGTGTAAGTGTGTAATCGCCGGTTTGTGAATGCATTAAGAACTCCAAACGACTTGGTCTCGCCTCGTTGCCCTCACCCCGTCGCAAGTAGCCTCGACATTTGACCAACTCCTCGTAATCGTGCCCCTCAAATCGCTGACTGTCGCGTTAACGTTTGATCGATGAAGCCTGATACCCTGATGGCCTGATGGATTGAGGAAATGGGCTACTGGGATGGACCTAAATGAACCTAGTATGTAATAACTAACCCACAAAAAATGATGCCCCCTTGAAATATGCTGCTTTGTACCCAAGCCCAGCCTGCACATGGCTTGGGCCGGCCCTGGCTTACATTGTTCTACTTTGAGGCGTTCACGGGGTTCTCAGGGCAATCAGTGTTTGATGATTGGTACAAACTGTTAAAGATAAAGCCCTAACCTAAACCCAAATCCATTTGAGGCTTGAACAAGAGAAAATTATTGAACTACGATCTGACTCAAAATCTTTATTCAAGTCTAAAAATGTTTACATGTACGTAAAAAAAATCTGAATTACGTGTACAAAGCATTTACACGAGGATTAAAAATTTGAAGATATAGATCTGAATTATGTGTCACGGCCGGCCACTGGTAGAGTCAGTGGAACCACAGTCGCGATCAATTCTTGTATCACCGGCGGAATCACGGGCGGCAGGAGGTGGAGCGCTATCGGCGGCAACGGAACTGGAACCAGAAGCGTCATCTCTATCGGCTTCTCTCAAAGCCTTTGTCCAGTCACCCCTATCTTCTTGCAGTAATCTGAGTGGGCTTTTGCAGCCTTTTCATCCTTGAATATATCTGAACAATGAGTGCAAATGTACGTGATGTTTGTATCCATTTTGACTATGATTTGACTTAAGCGTGACTTATGGGAGGCTATTATATAGCCATATGATAGGCGGGAAATAAGTGTTACAGTTATGAGTTTGTTAAAAGTTAAAACAAGATTTGATTTACATGGAGTTAATTATTTACATTTATGAGTTTGTTACAGTTATGAGTTTGTAATGTGGAATTGTTAATATTATTTAACTAATGTAATGTTAGACTCACAAATTACTTAATAAAGGATATTTTAATCATTTTCATTTTACTTATTAAACTGGTTTATGAGTTTAATCAATACACGAATGTGAAATAATGATTTGTTTTATTTTGTTTTTGTTTTTTGAAGGATGATAGTCATAGTTTTTACGGTTGTTAATAAGAATAAAAAAGCTATATTACTTGTTAAAATTGGTAATCACAACATATGTCTCTATAATTAACTTTTCATATTTTTAATAGTCACTTTTTATTTAATTTTTAACTTCCAATAAATGGAACAAGGTTACAATTTTTAAAAACTCAAAATTAATTTATTTTGTTTTTAGAACATCTATTAGAGCGTTGGTTATTAAAATTCTTGTTTTTTATACGTGTGATAGGGTGTGAGTTTAAAGTGATGAATGAATTGAGCTTTATAAAGCTCAAGATTGGTATAAAACTGAATAGTGAACAGTGCTATCACTTATTGTTTTATAGGTGATAGAGACTTAAATGAATTAGAGATTTTTTAAAGCCGAAGATTGGTATATTATTCATGTAACCTCGTAATATTTTTTATAGGTGTGATAGTGTGTACTTTTGATAAATATATAAAAACTCCTAGTTTACTAGTATATTGTGTGTTATGAATTTTTAAACTGGATATGTAAAATAAAAATAGAAAATAACTAAAAACAATCAAGAATTATAAGGATTGAAATAACGATTCCAAAATATTCTCGTTAATAATTCGAATATTTTAACGAAGTATTGTAACTCGATTAAGGGGGCGAGATACCTACTTTTGAGATTATATGCCACTAAGTTGGTCTTTCATTTCTCTCTCTTCTCCTAACACATACACACATACACATCTTCTGTAAATCCTCGTTTAAAGTCAAAGCATCAAATCCAAGTTTTTATAATTTGTTCTTACCTCATCTTCTCAATTGTAACTATTTCTTTCTTGTTCTTCATGTTTTTTGTGAATTTATAAGGTAAATTCTTCAAACTTTGAAATTACAACCAAGAAGTGATTTCGATGTTATAAATCTATTCCTACAACCTTTGGAGATTATGAATCCAAACTAGTGTTATGCAAACAAGACATGCTAGTTGTGTTTCATACCCGGTTAGGGTCTTGACGTGGATTAGCTATCCCGCGAGATACGATGCATACTAGTCTTGTCATCACGCCCCACTATGTGATATGATAAAATTATTTGTTTATCCATATCATATGATATGCTTTATTGATAGTAATATGTGCTTACTAGATATTATAGCTAACCTCGTGTACTTCCCTATGCATAGGAAATGTTTAGGTTGTTTGATGGCGAAGAGTTACCTACTTGAGTTGCAAGAAGTCTATGGAAACACTTTTATTACGTTGTTTTTTATTATTATGTATATGGTCGGTTGATAAGACATAGTAACATCACTTGGTATTAGACTTCACAAGTTTTGATGTGTAATTATTCGTCAAGTCTTTACAAACTTATTTGTAGTTTGTAATTAAAGGTTAAAATTTCACTGGTAGCTTTTGAACCGGATGTCTCAAACAGGTTTTGATTATATCCACTTTACAAGCAAACCCATGTAATTTGAAAACTCGAATAATAGTTAAATATATTTTACTTTTAAAATACGGTGTTATAAGAGCTGATGTATTATTATTATAAAAATGAATGATTCTATATAACTTTAGATAATTCTTAATATTTTATTTAAATACTATAAACCTAATTATATTATAACATGTATCATTAGAAAATCATCAAAAATACTCGAAAATACCAACATATTTTTGAACTTTTTTTCCCTTCAAAAATTATTTTATATTTCATTATTTCCCTCCACAAAATTAGCATTTCCCTCCCATGGTGTTAATAACTAAATCGGTTACCACTAAAATTTCTAAAATTCACATTTTCCCTCTCTCCCTCTACATACATACAACTATATCACAAACACCGCCACCTCTATTGGTTCTCGAACCCTGATGCCGCCCTCTAGGTCAAGAACCGCCGCTACCGACCTCTTGATCACGAACAACCCTTGCCGCTCTATTTCAAGTTTCTATCTCTATTAAACTTTAAGTTCTTTCCCTCGCCATACATGTATGTTGGGTTTCTATTTTATCCTGATATCAAACCCTTCTTTTAAATTTGAGTTATTTACTGAAATGGTCGCTGTACTTTGTAAAAGTATCTGATTTAGTTCCTAGACTTTAAAAAATACATAGACACTCCATACTGTTAAATATAAGTCCCATGGGCAGTCCCTAAGACTAACATCTGTTATCTTCCACCGTTAACCTCCTTTTGAGGAGGAGTAGCAGGGCCATTTCACACCTAATGAGACCTACTAACCACCTTATTTAACCCACTATTCATCTTCTTAAAAGTTTAAGTCTTTAAATGAAGAAGATGAATAGTGGGTTAAATAACGTGGTTAGTAGGTCCCATTAGGTGTGAAATGACCCTGCTACCCCTCCTCAAAAGAAGGTTAACGGTGAAAGATAACATATGTTAGTCTCAGGGACTACCCATGGGACTTATTTTAGTAAGGACTGTCTACGTATTTTTTAAAGTCTAGGGACTAAATATGATACTTTTTGCAAAGTACAGGTACCGTTTCAGTAATTAACTCTTTAAATTTTTATGATTTTTTTTATTTTAGGTTTTGGGGAATATGGATTCAACCGAAAGAACCGATTAGATGAGATCCATTGCAAAGGTTTGACATTTTCTATTGTTTTCTCCAGCATACTTTCTATTTCTTTAGTTGGGTTTCATCGACTTCCGTCGATTGTTAAGTTTCAGTATCTAAAAGATCACTATCTGAGTTATGAGGAAGTATTTAATCTCGAAATTATAGGGTACTATCTGTGATGTCTATGCTATTTAAGTACAATATTTTTAAAGTCTGAGGGGTTAAAGGGCTTCTTGTGGATAGTTAAGAGTGACATGGATAGACTTGATAATTTTACTTAAGAGCATATCATTAATAGTCTTTTTTTTATATTAACGAACTCTAATATTAGAAGGTGAACAGAGAAGAAAGTGGGTTGCCATAAGCGACGATGACCAATTTGTTTTTTGTGTTGGTAAATTTGAAGTTGTTGAGCTGTACTAGGTAAATGAAAATCAAGTATCAGTCAAGAAAAAAGGATAATCACTTCTTGTCCACTATTGTAGCATCGTAACTAATCTTGTAAGTGGTAGATCTTAATTTTCTATAGTTCATGAACTATATGGAATTACTATAAGTTTTAGACTCTGACCCTTAATAAATATTTATGGTATGTAACCGTTTAAGCTCGATAGTTTTCTCGATTTATGATCATTTTAATGGGTGATCTTGTTTATAAATCATATTTCCTAGAACTCAGTTTATCATCTCATGTCGACTTCTTTGTTTCCTAACATACTTTCCTTTTCTTTCGATTGAAAATAGAAGCCAAAAGGGAAGAAGCACAAACATTAAATCGAGCTCATTCTCGCTTTATTTATTTTTGTCTCTAGGTGAGTAATAAGCTTACTGCTTATGCTTCTCATGCATGTTCTAATTTTTTTCAAGTCGTAAAATTCTTACATTTTACCCTCACAAAAATCCATGTAAAAGTGTTTGCAGCAACCTTGATCTGTATATAAATTATAAAGGAATACTTGCAGTAGACTGTAGACCCAACTTTATATATTTCTAGACTCGAATATAGACAATCTATAAGTGCTAGGACTTTATATTCGATGGTTTAATGAAAAAAAATCATTGACTCAGATAAATAATATTAAACACAAAACCATCAACCAGGTACATTACAACTCTCATTTTTTTTCTTTTGATGCTGCTTGGAATAGGAAAATAAGCCTAAATTTAGGTTGGAAAATCAAATCACAATCGATTTACCAAATGTCCAGTAAGAAAAAATGGGGGATAGATATTGAATTTTATGAAAGAAAAAAAAATGAGAGCAGAATTTATCCATCAATTCTAAAATAATAATGCCTACTTTTATAAAAACAAAGAAGTGGGAATATGTTTACTTTATCGTTTATTTAGATATGATGATACATTTTATATGGTGGATTTCTTTTAGTATAAAAAACAAGGATCAATATAGAACTATCTTATATAAAACACCTAAAAAATATATCTCGGTCTTTAGATTGGATAATCAATGGTTGAGATTGTGACTGCATATTCAATCTATGTCAACTCCATATTTAGTCGTAATCTCAACAACTGATCATTCAAATCTAAATGTTGAGATTGGTTATGTAGGTTTTGTAGATAAATCTGATTCTGTACCGAGCCTTAACTTTAGTATAATTTTTTTTCATGTGATTTATGTGAGTGATTAAGCAAATAATGGCAGAACTGTAGCACATTGACTTGATTTTGAGTATGACCTCTTTGAGCTTTGCAAAATGAACAAATAAAAGGAATTATGGCGAGGGTATAAATTACAAGCGCCTTTATGCAGACTTGCAGTAGTGTGTATATGAGGGTCTATATTAGTAAATTGGCTTTTGGTGATGCTTAACACCCCGTGTTTGTGGTGAAATTACTGAAAGCGGGGAAAATTTAATACAATGTGTTTATATACAATTATTTGTATGCAGTTAATAAGTTGTTTGTCAAAATTAGCCACCAGAAAGGAGACATTAAGTTACACTAGTGGGGTACCCGCGCGATGCGGCGGCGGCGAATACACGATGATGAATTTTTGTTTTCACTCGCAAAATAGAGGACAAAGAAAGTAGTGACAGTTGTAAATGATGTCCAATAGTAATAAATATTGTTTTGATATATTTGAAAGCATGGGATAAGTCGATAAGAGTACTAACATAGATATTGAATTTTGAATTGCTAATGTAGCTTACTACATAAAAAATTGAAATTTATATATAATTGATGGTTTTTTTTTGTTATAAGTATTATGATAATGACGTGTAAATAATCATTTAGCATCAAAAATAAAAAATAAAAAAAGGAAATCTAAGAGATTACAATCCCATTCCATGAAAAACGAAAATTATCGATGTCAATATATCTTAAAAACATCCCCGTGCCCACCAGGAAAAAAACAAAAAACACACTAAATACGTAGTAGAATTAGTTCTTCCGCTTCCTGCATCTTCGGTTCAAACTCTATCTTGGACAACTCCGTGCAAATCAAAATGTTAACTGTAAATCAAATTTATATAATCAGTTAACTATAATATAGAAGTTACATATTAAATAATAAAGAAATCATTATAATTGTTAAACATTGACTAAGAACTTACTATCACTTTTGTGCACAAGTTTAACTCGAGAAACAAATATTATTTTGTTATAACGTATTGCTTTTGCGATAGGTACCACTAAAATCCCCCGATGAAGATACATCCTCATTATCATTTCTTGACCCCTAGTAAAGAAGTACGATAATTAGTTCGAAATGGAATTCATGTTTTTTATTATTTTTATATATAATAATCTACACATGTTATTTAAACTTACGTTGAATCCTTCAAAGCTATTTCTATGTAGCTCGGTCTATGACCATTCCAACACTTTTGAGAATTGTGAAACTTTCCCTGCACGATTTTTTAAATAATATCTAAAATAAGTTATAGAAAACATCAATGTAATGGTAAAAATGTTTAGGTAAAATAAAAGATTGAAATGAAAGATGAATATACCAGTCAATATTCTTCTATTGGTCATGTCGTTAATCAACATTCGGAACGTAGGTAATTTAGGACGAATGGGAATATCCAAATTAACATGTGTGTTATTCAATGGAGAGAATTCGGATTTTTGGTTGATCCAAAGTAACCATTCAGAACGATGGATTGAATAGCCTTCGTATCTTGGAAAATCGTCATAGCCAAGGCCATAAAAATGAAAGCGATCGATTGAAAAGATAGATCCCTCTAGATTAAGTGCTTCATAACGTGGAACCAATTCAGGACAAACAACGGCTACAGCTCCATCTCCCTACCACACGTAATATTTTACAAATCCATAAATTATATTATTAAATATAAAAACAAAAAATAAATTATAATGACTTACATTTCGGTCCACTAAAAATAAGTACAATTTGTTATCCTTGATGTCTTTGTATGTGGAATAAACTCGGACAGCAGTTACGAAGAACAAACCATTACGCGGATTGAATTGAGAAAAAACTTCATATACATTTGGATTTGTAAACTATCAACACAATTAAATAAGAAATATATTAGCATAAATAGATAGATTAATAAAGAAAGTAATTAAATAAAATAAATTTACAGGTTGTTAATTATAAAATAAATCAAAATAATTGATCTGAAACTTCTAGATATATCTTTTTAATAGGTTTAGGGTTTTTAACTTTAGTCATTCTCTTCTAGTCTTCCTCCCGTCTCCACTCTCCAGAGCGCCGGCCGACACCCCCCACCCACCAGTCCACCACCCACCTTCAAGAGACGATAGCCAGCGGCTAGCAGCAACAAGGACTGGACTTCGGCCAGCAGCAACCACGATAGCCACCCCCAGTCCCCACTCACCTTCGAGAGTTCATCGACTTCGACAGATCGACTCCTAGCAACGACTATCGAGTTGCAGGTCACAAAGGGGTATCGATTGGCCGATTCCTGGCTCTAAACTCTTGGCCGATTGACACGAAACGGCAGATCGCATATGGTACCTTGCGTATTTGCCTCTCCAGTCTCGATTTCGGCTCAATTCTCCTCCACCTTCAACCCTAGTTCAGTAGTTCTCGAACTGAAATTGTGATTTCTAAAATCAATCCACCAACGATGACGAAATTGATGCCGCTGGTTTGCAGGCTCTAGTTCTTGTCCCCGTCTCTACCAATCGTTACCATGTTTGGGTTTGTACCCCTGATTCGTACGTTCTTCATGCTCTAATTATTACATTCATTCAGTATACACAAATCTTCACCTTTTTCGTTCAAACCCTATAACTGTTAATGGATCACTTGAAATGTGTGGTATTTATGTCATTTACTCATTTGCTCATTTTGGTGTTCAATGGTTCAACTGTTGAAGTGACACGTGAGTTAACAGCACATAAGTAAGTCAGCAACACATGATTATTCTGTAAAATTAAGGGATATATGTATTTCATAGATGTTTCTGTGATTGATCAAAAGGTTTTAATGGCTACTTTTTCCATCTCATACAGTTAGAGTTCAATTTGGATTAATGGAATTATAACTAAGAAGAAGAGGATCTCCCAAGTTCTGTTATATTTGTCATGATGGTCATAAAAAATGCTATAGTAGCATGATGAGATAGCTTTATATTTATGTTATTTTTTTTGACAATTTACCATCTATTTATTTATTGTTTGCATGTGGCTTGATGAGATAGTGTACGCTCTTTGTCTGTCATTTTTCTAATTTGAGTTGCTTCAATGCCTTTTTTTTAGTTTTCGTCCAGGGCCCATAAAATGGTTAGACCGGCCCTGATTTCTCTATATGAATTGGATTGAAGTAATGTTGATTAGAGTTGTTTATGTTTGTTTGATTTTGATCTGTATCTATATGTAGAAATTTGGACTTACATATATAAATCCACTTCGTATAATCAGTTAATAAGAATTTTGAATTTTGTTATTCGCATTTCATACAAGTGTTTATTTGTTGATCCCTGATTTTCTGCTGACTTAAAAGGAATAAGTCATTGCTACCTGCTTGTGTGCTTATTTTCAAAGCAGATAAGTTTTTTGTAATATCTTGTCTAATACACTGTGTTAGTGCATAAAATTGCTACTGGTGCCTAAAAAACTTGTAAGAGTATAATCAAATAATAGTTAAAAAGGTAACTTTTCCTAGTTCAAGTTTGTATAAATGTCTTACCATATGGTTTTGATATTATATTGATCTGTTGCAAACTACAGGCAAGCTGATTAGCATATCTAACAATTGCCCTCCTTTGAGGAAGTTCGAAATTTAGTACTACGCTATGCTTTTTTAAGATCTATGTGGTTTAATGTCTTTTGCTTCTGAGCCGGATTAGGTCTATGTGGTCTAATGTTTTTTGCTTTATTAGATATGATAAAAACTAACTGATGAATGATTCGTATCCTGAGATAAATAAAATTAAACAAATTAAGAAGCTAATTCGTCCTCTCATATTTTGGTGTATAGTACAAACCTCAAGAAAGAAGACAAATCTATATGTAATTAGTGTTTTGTAGTTTACTCTTCTTTTATAGATTTTTTGCCTTATTCTGTTGGGATTTCTTGTTCTGTAGTGACACAAAATATGCCTTGCCTTGTTTACCTTGACAATTACAACTCCAAAGTTGGTTCTTGTAGCTGATCTTTTGTTACACAAATAACAATTTCAATACTGAAAATGTTAATTGGAGGGTTTTTAGGTGAAACAGAAAATTGGATTTTGAAAAATCTATGGATTTTGGTTATTAACATAATGTGACTTGTATTCACAATTATTTTATTTTATTTTCAGATCTGATTTCAATGATTTTGATCTCATCAATGTCTTTCTCTCTTGTTCTATAGTATATTCACAGTTATTTTATTTTATTTTCAGATCTGATTTCAATGAAGAGACTGTCAATCAATCTGTTCGTCTCGTCAATCTTCACTGGTGAGTTATTTAACTAATGTTCTATGTTTCCTTGATTTTGGTGGTTTCCTGTTGTTTTTTTTTTTTTTTTTGTAGATTTATTTGTTTATTTACTTGGATGCCATGTAATCATCTGATTGATTTTCTTTCTATTTCCTTGTTTTTGGTATTCAATGAATTAAAGATATTATCAAAAGCATATATGAAGTAACTATATTACAATTTGTGGTTCAATAGGGTAGTGTGCTTAGCTAGAAATATGCTATCAAATAGTTCTTTGGAGATAATTCATAATCAGTTTGCAGTTTTTAAGTATAGAAAAGAATTGTAGTTCTCACTCAACTTCAACTTGATTAGTTGATTGTACAAAGTGTCCCAATTAAGTCTTTATAAACTCTTTGGATCTCATTCATGCTCTCCACTCCACTTCCATCATCTTATATGATTTTTTTTCCAATCTTTCAGTTAGTAGATGACCTTTTCATATTTTTTGGATGAAGTTTTTGTGGAAGATGAGACATGCTCCTGCAGGTATGTTCTCTATTTTCATTCATTGCTTTGATGATGAGCAAGTTACATGTATTGTACATTTATACAAAAGCCCTTGTTATTTAATTGGGATATTAATTAGATAGTTCATAGGAATCTCATAAGATAGTTTTCACTAAACTAAGAAATGATTTATGCCAAACATTAATTACTTAGGCGGGTCCTAGAATAACAAGAGCCAAAAGTATTGCACAAATTATATGCCTCTAAAACATTTCTTAGTTTTGGATATTTTTTTAGTTTTGGATATTTTTTTCTAGAACTCATGAGTGTCTACAAGATTATTAGGAAGTACAAAACTATTATAAATAGTAACTTAAAAAACACAAAAGGTGTTTTATTAATTTCTATAATAGAAGCATTGCAAAAAGACATAAAATCAAAACTAATTATCACAAAGGAGAAAGAAAGGAAATCGATTTTAAATTTTCTTCTCTTTTTCGCTTTTTTGTTATCTGTGAAAAGTCAATATAAAGTATTAGTTGATATTTTATATCAATATCGTTTTTTAAAATTGAATTTTGAAGACACGCAAAATGGAAAATGCTGTATATTTAAAGTAAGTTTGGGTGATGTACTGAAGTTATGGACAATGCATGTGATTAGTAATTTTTTTTGTTAGTTATCATAGCAGAAAAATAAAAATAAAGAATACACATCAATGTAAGCTCAGGGACAATTCATTTACCTCGTTGGTCATTGGGACCGGGTCATCATTTTCCAAGTCATGAGCAATGTCCATTGGAACAGGGTCATCAACGATTTCCATGTTCTGTTAATTTTAAATAAAACCAAAAGTTATATAAAAAATTTCAGTTTCATTGTTAAGATTATGGATGATGGGTTACCTGCAAGAGGACTTCAGATGCTGCAACAAACAAATGATTCTCTGCAATGGCGGCAGCAGTTTGCGAGTTGGGAGCAGTTTGCGAGCTGGGAGCGGTAATGTTAGAGTTCATTTTGCTAGCAGTAAGTTGAAGGAGAGTTTACAGAAAACAATGGTCTTTTTATAGGAAAATTTGTAGAAATCGTTTCAATTAATTTGTAATTATGTTGTGCTGTAATTAAGCAGAAATATGTATCTACTACAGTTATGTTTTGCTGTAATTAAGCAGAATTATGTATCTACAGAAAATATGTTCTCTGACTAAAATATGAAGGAGAGTTTACTAAAATAGTTGTGTTGTATTTATGTTCTGTAACTAAAATTAAGCAGAATTTGTATCTACGGAAAGTTTTCTTGTACAATGCATGCATTTAACCAGAATTTACAGGATGCATTAATTTGTAGATTAAAGCTTAATACAGAATTTACAGGATGCATTATGCAGATTAAAGCTTGTACCTTGTGTATAAGGATTTGTACTACTTAATATTAAGTAGTCTTAAAAATTAATAGGAGAGAGAAACTTAAACCAATTATATATTAGTATAGATACCCGATAACTAATGGATCTTTGCTACAACTAACAGTACACTCATAAACTGCTATGACAGTTCACCTATCTCCTTTTTTTCATCTATTTTCTCTCTCACTTTTTTACCAAAGTTAGCTGACAATCTATTATTTAATCTTAACAGTAAGGCCTATATAATAATGGGCCCGTCGAAGTGGGCTTAGGCCTTCGGCCCTAGTTGTTATTAGCTTTTGGTTATTTGCCTATTTATATTTGATTCTTGTAATCTTGTTCATTAAGAAATCATAATAAACAATTATCTCTGATATTCAATATGGTATCAGAGCCATATCTTTTCCCTGTCTTTTAAAATTTTCGGCTGATTCTTCCTCCTTCTCCTCCCTTTCTCGATTTTTCCTACCTTCGAAAATCAGGGTTCCTCCTTTCTTCATCATGGCCGGCCCTAGCAACCAAAATGAAAAACCATTCGGTATTGTTAACATTAGATCATATGTTTCATTGGTTCTTGACTTGGATCAATTGAAATATGACGCATGGTGCGAATTATTTACCACCCACTGTTTTAGTGTGGGTGTTCTTGGTCAAGTCGATGGCACATCAAAAAAGAAAGATGATGATGATCAAGAATGGATCACCTTGGACTCCTTAGTCAAACTGTGGATCTATGGCACCGTCAACAAGTCCCTTCTTCAAATGGTCGAACGCAACGGCTCGGGAGGTATGGGCAAATCTCGAAACTCACTTTCGAGACAACAAAGATACCCGTGCCATTCAACTTGAAACAAAACTTCGAAACATGGATATTTGTGATCTTTCAATTGGTGCTTATTTCAGCAAGATAAAGGTAATAGCCGATCTCCTCTCTAATATTGGTGAACCGGTTGCGGATAAAACACTTGTCACAATAAGTATTCATATTTACCTCTTTATTGAAGATGCTCGTGAAATTTGGAAGGTCTTCAAGCCTCAACTCCTCTAGTTGTGGTAACTCCATTACACCAATAGCAGTGAGAGTCTCACTGGAAGTTACTTAATTTGGTAGCTTTTTCAAAGACAGAAACTTTAACTTTGGAAACTTAATCACCCATGCACCATTACCTGCTAGTGATTCCAAAACAGGGCACCAGGAAACCATAATCTCTTCCAAATGAGTTGGTGATCGAATGGGATTAACTTCCTCCTCACTATCACTACTACACCACCATATCTTCTTCAACTTCTTCATATTTTCTATTTGCAATACCTCCAGCTTTGAAATCAAAACCTGCATAGATCGAATGTAAACTTGAATTCATATAAAATTTTGTATTTTTATACGGAATCAATTAATAAGATCAAAACAAACTTAGGTACTTACCTTTTTACTCAAGAATAGTTTTGTTGAAGAAATATCACTGTCGTTCCCCGAAAAGATGCTAGTAATTTATGGAAGGTCGTCAAGCCGCAACGTCTTGAGTTGTGGTAACTCCATTACATTCATCACAGACTCGCACAAACCTATCAGATCTGGTAGGTTCTCCAAATCCAGACTCTTTAACATGGGAAAACTAGTCTCCCTGACACCATTGTTCTGTACATGTATCAGTGATTTCAAAACAGGGCATGATGAAACTCTAAGTGTCTCAAGTTTCTTCATTCCATTTGACACAAGAATCGTGAAGAGGTATTTCATGTCAGCACAATCTGAAACTGAAAGAACTTTTAAACTGCCAAAGGAATGATGAGACGGATGCGGTAAAATCTCTTCAAGATAATTCAAATCTCACTCTTAAATAAAGTTCCTCTGTTTTTGCAAACAACACATTAATTTTGCATTCAAGAAGTTCCCTGCTATTGGTTTAAGCCCACTTAGGTGTTTATTTATTGGTTTTCGAGTGATATCAAAGATGGTCAGTGGAACAAGGTTGCTTTAACGGTATTGACCTTAGTTTTTATGAAGATTACCACAAAACTATACGTCGGTATTTGATTAAATATGACTATTGTGATCATCTTTTTATGTTCTAAGTGGGCTTAAACTCATAGCTTGAAGTTAAATATATCAAAATTTTAACATCATTTGACTTAACTTTTGAAAGAAAATGTCATTTTTTGCTATTTCAGTATCCTTGTTTCAATATATCCATTTGACATCTCTCTATTTACGGACGCATAGCGCGGGTATACTGCTAGTATATATATATATATATATATATATATATATATATATATATATATATATATATATATATATATATATATATATATATATATATATATATATATAAATTGGATCAACTAAGGCCCCCCTCTTAAACAAAGCCTTCAAAGTCCAAATTTAGACTATTAGATTTATCAAATCAGTGGTCAAGATCTTATAATGGTATTATTGTAATTAATTAAACAATTATAAGATTTAATTATAGAAGGAAGGGTATTATGGGAATCATTAAGAATCGCAAAATTGTTTATAAGCCACAAATTCTTCCAGCCATCTCAAAGCCCCTTTTTTTATTTTTTTACCCCGGGGAAATCATCCGTAATGTTAACATTACGCAACTTAGGTGATGTTACACTCACAATCTACTTTAATGAAGGGTAGTTTAGTCATTTCAGTATATACTCATTTAAATGATTTGTGAGTGTAACATCACCTAAGTTAGGTGATGTTAATATTACGGATCATTTTCCCTTTTACCCCTTAGATTTGTAAATGACCATAACTATTTTAATTTTTAGAATTTGAGCAAAAAAATTATACTAATCTACTCATTTTTTAAACCTCTTTCAAATAAGACCACTATTCCTATATTTCTGAAAATTTTACTTTTGACGAAAAAGATGAAAACTGGCTGACTGTTATAGATATGAAAGTGATGACGAAAATGATAAAAACTGGTTGACTTTTATAGATACGAAAGTGATTACAAAAATGATGAAAACAGGTAGCTTTTTGAAAGGTATATAGATGAGCACAATGTGAATCAAGTAGAGAGAATATGCACAAAACACCTTTAAGTGTGTGTTTGTATATTGATCAAATGGCAAAGGGTTAGCTTACATCACAATGCTAACCCTATTTATATGTCTAGTACATATTACATTCAAACATGACATATATGATATTACTAATACAAAAACTAGACTAGATCTCAAACACAACTTTAAGATCTAACAATTGAAGGGTTTTGTAGGGTATAAAAAACATGCACAGTGGAATAAAACCCCCTCCAGTGATCTCATCTAACTCGTACAGAAATCAAAAGAGAAAAAGGATTAGAAAAGTTATACCTTGATGAAACCAAAACTTTTTCTTCAATCCTCTAGACAGCTGCAGGTTATCTACCGCTACTGCACCACCTCGAACGGGCTGCTAGACCGCCTAAGGATTAAACATCGGATCAAACCGTGACCCGCGATGTGTGTGTGTGTGTGCTTCGCTGCGTCGCCGCTGGCCACCGTCGCTCGGTGGTTGGACCTCGGCCTTGCGCCGCCGCCGAAGAGAGAAGAGAGAGAGAGGAGAGCCTTTAGGGTTTTGTTATGTGATTAGCTTATTGATTAATGAGGCTTAAACAAGATTATATAGTAATCCTTATTAGGCCAAACCCGTTTAATTAAAGCCCAGCTTTAATTAAACTATTAATCAATTACAGAATATACCCTCGACCTTTCTAATTAATTAATAACTATTAATTAATTGGTCCCGTTAATATTTAAACTAAATATTAACTTCTCCTTTTAAATAATAACTTTTATTATTTTTCTCTTTCTCAATAATTAATTAAACTATTAATTATTGTGATACACAAACATGTAAAATCCAACAGGTTCTAATTGGGTGTGCAGCGGTGTGATCCTTTAGTGTCATATAGTATTGGACACGATAGTACATGTTATCTATCTCTGCACATAATCTAACAGACTCCCACTTGTGCAAGATAAGTAACACTCCTTGTACGTCGTTGGCCTAAGTAGGTCCCTAGCCAGACACTTAGGTTAACCAGACTATGAGATCTCTTACATCTAGAGATATAATCCACACCTTGGATTATCTAGGCTTTTCCTTTTGCATCGCGATATTTTGTAATGTGAGTATTTGAGATGGAGCAGGGATCTCATCTAATACTCAGATTTTCTCGACTCTGATTTCGACACACTGTAGTTACGGTTTCCCGAATGAATAACTATCATTCTAACCGAGCGCGGCCACGCATTTTCAGTAGTCTTAATCATCGAGGAGCTCAGAAAATATCTCTCCTAAAAAGGAGGTGCAAATTCCATCTTGACTATTTGCAATTTGAGCACATGGCTTCCGCTGCACCTAGACAAGTCCCTTATGATCACCCTGTTACGGCGTGACGTTAGAACATGCTAAAGTACAGAAGTTACCACGCCCCAAACCAAATATCTCAGGTCTAAGGACAACCTATCAAGTTTACTTATGTTAACGCTCCATGAAGTAAACTCGATGCGGATCACCCCAATATTTATCCCCTGATAAATATCTATGAATACTTGGTCACAACCTTGTGCTTTTATTCATACCCGAATAAATCATCAAATATCCATAATAGCGTTACCTCCCTAATGTAGCTCCCACTACATTAAGTAGCTACGGGCATTTAGACAACTCATCACTTGACTTGTCATGGATAGGTTAAATATGCTAAAAATAGACAACTAGAAACAATTATGTAAAAACCTCCTATTTCAATCCCATGAAATGTAATTACATAATAAAAGAGTCTCAAGTTATATCTATAGTAATAATAAAAAACACGAACTAGCTGCTATGTTCCAAGTACTGCATTCCTATAGAACTCGCATGTCTCTCATGCTTAGCCCTAGCTAGCGGCTTCGTCAACGGGTCAGCAACGTTGTCGTCCGTCGGTATCTTTTGCAATTTAATATCATCTCTTCCAATGATCTCTCGGATGAGGTGATATTTCCTGAGTACGTACCTTGTCCGCTGATGCTCTCTAGGCTCTTTAGCTTGCGCTACAGCCCCTGAGTTGTCACAGAATATATCGATCGGTCTAGAGATACTGGCAACAACTCTAAGATCCGAGATAAAATTCTTCAGCCAGACAGCTTCCTTTACCGCATCACTTGCCGCAATATACTATGCCTCTGTAGTAGAATCTGCTATTGTATCTTGCTTCTGACTCTTCCAAGATATGGCTCCTCCGTTTAGGGTAAAGACAAATCCTGACTGCGACCTGAAGTCGTCTCTGTCGGTCTGGAAACTAGCATCAATGTAACCAGTTACACTGAGCTCATCCATCGAACCTCTATATACTAGGAATATGTCTTTCGTCCTTCTCAGATACTTGAGAATATTCTTGACGGCCACCCAATGAGGTTCACCAGGATTTTGCTGATATCTACTCGTGACACTGATAGAATAGGCAACATCGGGTCTAGTACATAGCATGGCATACATAATCGAACCAATTGCCGAGGCATATGGTATCAATTTCATTTTGTCCTGATCTTGACTAGACACGGGACACTGAGCCTTGCTCAAAATCGCGCCAGATTGCATAGGAATAAATCCTTTCTTGGATTCATCCATCTTGAATCTTTTCATGACTTTGTCAATATAAGTACTTTGACTAAGTCCGATAAGCCGCTTAGATCTATTCCTATAGATCTTTATACCCAGTATATAAGCAGCTTCTCCCAAGTCTTTCATCTGGAAACATTTACCTAACCAGGATTTTACTCCCTGTAATACTGGTATATTGTTTCCTATTAACAGTATGTCGTCTACATACCAGACTAGGAAGGTTACCGCGCTCCCACTGAATTTGGTGTAAACACACGACTCGAACTCACTTTTGGTAAAACCAAACTCTTTGATGCGCTCATCAAAGTGTAAGTTCCAGCTCCTAGATGCTTGCTTTAGTCCATAAATGGATTTAAGCAACTTTCATACTTTATTAGGGTTCTTTGAATCTGCAAAAACCATCCGGTTGTATCATATATACATCCTCTGTTAGTTTCCCGTTAAGGAAAGCGGTTTTGACATCCATCTGCCATATCTCGTAATCAAAATATGCTGATATGGCCATTATAATCCTAATAGTCTTAAGCATTGCCACTGGGGAAAAAGTTTCATCATAGTTAACGCCATGAGTTTGCGTGAAACCTTTTGCCACTAGCCTTGCTTTAAAAGTATGCACCTTTCCATCCATGTATGTCTTATTTTTGAAGACCCATTTGCACCCAACAGCTTTACTGTGTTGAGGCAAATCCACTAACTCCCAAACTTGGTTGTCATACATGGATTGCATCTCTCCCTTCATGGCTTCTAGCCATCTCTCAGATTCTAAACCTGAGGCAGCGTCTTGGTAGGTAGTGGGTTCTAAAAGATCCCCTTCGTATTGAGCAACTAGGAATCCCAGATACCTATCTGGCTCAATACGAGGCCTACTAGACATGCGAATGTCTTGTGTTTGCACCTCTTCCTCAACCACAGACTCGGGTTGAGGTTCAACAATTCTCTGTTGAACTACAGGTTCAACTATCGGTGGTGGTGTAATCTCCTCCTTTTCAACTTCTTGAAGCTATATTTCTTTTCTTGGAGTCTCTGAGTTTAGAAACTTCTCCTCCAAGAATACCCCTTTACGAACAACAAAAACTTTGTTCTCATCTGGGTTGTAGAAATAGTATCACATGGTTTCCTTGGGATAGCCCACGAAGATACACTTATCTGATTTGGGATTGAGTTTATCCGTGAATGTTCTCTTAACATACACCTCACATCCCCAAACCTTTAGAAAAGACATTTTGGGCTTTTTCCCCGTCCATACCTCGAACGGTGTCTTTTCAACCGATTTGGTTGGAACCCGGTTCAGCATGAACGCTGCTGTCTCGAGTGCGTGTCCCCAAAACGACAATGGTAGTGAACTTCGACTCATCATTGATCGTACCATGTCAAGCTGTGTACGATTCCTCCTTTCTGACACACCATTCATCTGAGGTGTATACGGAGGTGTGAGTTGTGAAACAATCCCACATTCCTTCAAATGATCGTCGAATTCCTGACTCAGATACTCGCCACCTCGATCCGACCGAAGCGACTTTATCTTCTTGTCCAGCTGATTTTGTACCTCATTCTGAAACTGTTTGAACTTGTCAAAACTTTCAGATTTAAGTCTCATGAGGTAGACATAACCGAACCTACTGAAGTCGTCAGTAAAGGTTATGAAATACCGGTATCCTCCTCTAGCCTCCGGAGTAAAGGGTCCGCAGACATCTGTGTGTATAATCCCTAATAACTCGCCGGCCTTTTCATTCTCACTGTTGAAAGGCTGCTTTGTCATTTTACCAGACAAACAAGATTCGCAAACATCATATGAATCCAAGTCAAATGGTTCTAGAATTCCGTCATCTCAGAGCTTCTCTATGCATTTCTCGTTTATGTGTCCTAAACGACAATGCCAGAGGTAAGTTTGATTCAAGTTACTCTTGGATCTCTTACTTATATGATAGATTTCATTGTTATCTAGATTTAGCGTATATAGACCATTTTCTGTAGTAGCTTTAAAATAGAAAACATCGTTTTTAAAACAAGAAATAGACTTTTCATTTAAAACATAAGCAAATCCACAGTCTACAAGCAAATCAAACGAGATAACATTTTTAATAAGTCTTGGAACATAATAACAGGGTTGTAGTTCTAAGACCATGCCTGAGGGCAAACTAAGACAATATGTCCCTACAACTTCAGCACCAACCATGGAGCCTTCGCCTACCCGCAGGTCCATATCTCCTTGTCTCAGTTTCTTACTTCTCTTGAATCCCTGCAAATGATTGCATATGTGATGACCACATCCGGTATCCAATACCCATGATTCATAAGAAGTAATAAGACAATCTATCATAAAGATACCTGTATTATTGGGCGAACCAATGTCCAGCTGATCTATGTCGAGTGAGTACTCGCATGAATCCTTGCTACCACAGCCTGGGCAACAAATTTCTCCAAGTTCTTCCAGCCAGTCATCCTCCTGCATAGGGTCCACAACTGGTGACTCTAGCTGCTTTGGGTTCAGCTCGTCGCTAATGCACATGAGGATTTCGTGCAACCCTGCGACAGTCATCTCAAAATCACCGAGGACATACATTACTCTTTTCTGGTAATAGTCCGACAAGGAACCGAACAAGAGCATAACTAGCTCATGTGGTTTTGATTTTGACCCAAAACTCTCATAGCAATCTAAGAGCCTTCTCATGTTAATGAGATGATCACTAATAGGCTGACTTTCTTTCATCTTGGCTGAAAGGATTTCCCTCATCAACAGCATACGACATATCCGCTCACTAAACTTGAACTTCTGCTCCAGTCCTTGAACAACCTCATAAGACGACTTCTCACGGAGATCATCCGTAAACTCGGATGATGCTGTGAGAATGAGAATCGACATAACATCAGATTCGTCAGCCAGATACTGATAGTAAGTGTCATACTCATTATCCTGGGCATCTACTCCTGGTCGCTCTGGAGGCAATATCTCAATGATGTGAAGCTTTCCCTGTGCATCCAAAACATTTTTCAGATGCATCTTCCATACAACAAAGTTTGGACCTGAAAGCTTCCACTTGCTAGTGGTGAGACTTAGAGACTCTCTTGGTGAATAAAACGGAATAACAGATATAATAGACATCTACAGAAAAAGAAAAAGATAAAACCGATTCAGTATTGATTATATCTTCTAATAATTATTACCTTTTAACAAAAATTTATTAAACCAGGATCCATATTTCACATTTCCTGATGCAAGGTTTGGGCACTTCCCACCGAGACAATGCTATTTCTGGTAGGTAAGAACTATACCAATCATATCCTAACTGGACACGACTCCTAGATCCGCGAGACATCGGTTATAGGAACCATGCATGTTTAGTCCCTCTAGTGCATTTTGGACCGGGACTCCCGATTATCACCAAAATAGATTGCACCACCTAAGACAGCATGAATTCTGGCCGGGACTCCCGATTATCGCAGAATATTTCATGCCCCTTCCCGCAATGGTTTGAACCCGGATGCCCAAGGTTTGGGCACTTCCGACACCCGAGTACCGTTTAACAGCAAGGGTGTACCATTAGGTGGGTAGCACACTGATCTAAGATTTTTCTAAAAAGGATTTCCAAGTTTTTAACGAGAAAAACTTTAAAGCCAGTTTTCTTTAAAACATCTGTTTCAATAATTAACTATTATTAAAACCCTTGTTTTATTTCATCGTGTTAATCACAACCACGCATATATAAAATATGTAAAGAAATAAAACAACCACAAACAACTATGCCTTAGCCTTGCCCTTAACTATTGTCGGTTTCGTGAGCCACACGAAAAACCCGACGGTCAAAACCTAAGTGGAAATACACAACACACATGTCATGACCTTCTGAAGATCCCACTGGCTCCAGCATCCAATCCTGCTCCCTGCTCCTTGGTTCTTGGTTCTTGTATCAGCTTCATATTTAGTCTAATAATCTATTCTATTCTAAAGTCTAAAAAAAACTAGAAATATAAAAATTACAAGATTGATCAAAGGCACGCAGACCCGCTAATTATAGTACTTTTACAAAATAGAATAGGGGTTGTAAGTGGCACGCAGGCCTCCCCACACCATAGAATAATAAAACCAATCACAACCACAAGTGCGAGAAATTAAACAATCCACAAGGTCTAGGGCTCGGCTATAACATCCCAAACATGTACTAAACTAATACATGAAAGTAAAACAGCAACTGATTTCTAATTATTCACCTTGATGAAAAATTACTGATTTTAACAACCTGTTAAAATCCCTATATTGTTTTTCTGTTATTTGCAGTAAATATATATTTCAAGTTTCATTCTTGATAATTAATCAAAAACTCATAATAATATTTAAACCTTAAATTAAAATAACAGCTGTATTTCAATTTAATATTGACCACAAAATATCTGAACCGCGAGCTGGGCCAAATATTTAAACTGGGTCATTGATTGGAAACCGGACCGAGAAATAAAAACTGGGCCGAGGCCCAAAAACCTTTAGCGCCGCTAACCCTGGCCGCTAAACCCAAACTGGGCCGCAGGCCTCCTGGGCCGTGGTTCTCTGGGCCGAAGCCCACCACATAGTTGGCGCCGCTAACTGGGCTGGTAACCGCGGCGCTAACGCGTCGCTCTCAGCGCCGCGTACCCCCACAACCACCGCAGACCGCCGCCGATCATCGGCAGCCAGAGACTGCCGTCCCAGACTTGAGACCACCGCCGATTAGGGTGGTGTTCATGCTCTCGGTTATCGCAAATAACAACAATAAATAAAAAAACAGATTTAATTAAAAATTAAATCTAACAATCTTTTTATCCAAAAACTAATTAATCTAATCCAATAAAAATCATAAACTTGAATTCTATTTACTTGGATGATCAAAAAATTTTCTTTCTGGATAAAACAGAATCATATTTCATCAGAATAAAAAGAAACCTACCTAGTCTCCTACGAGGTTAGAAGTGGCTCTGATACCACTGAAGGGTTTTGTAGGGTATAAAAAACATGCATAACTGAATAAAACCCCCTCCAGTGATCTCATCTAACTCGTACATAAACTAAAAGAGAAAAAGGATTAGAAAAGTTATACCTTGATGAAACCAAAACTTTTTCTTTAATCCTCTAGACAGCTGCAGGTTATCCACCGCTACTGCACCACCTCGAACAGGCTGCTAGACCACCTAAGGATTAAACCTCGGATCAAACCGTGACCCGCAATGTGTGTGTGTGTGTTTCGCTGCGTCGCCGCCGGCCACCGTCGCTCGGTGGTTGGACCTCGGCCTTGCGCCGCCGCCGAAGAGAGAATAGAGAGATAGGAGAGCCTTTAGGGTTTTGTTATGTGATTAGCTTATTGATTAATGAGGCTTAAACAAGATTATATAGTAATCCTTATTAGGCCAAGTCCGTTTAATTAAAGCCCAACTTTAATTAAACTATTAATCAATTACAGAATATACCCTCGACCTTTCTAATTAATTAATAACTATTAATTAATTGGCCCCGTCAATATTTAAACTAAATATTAACTTCTCCTTTTAAATAATAACTTTTATTATTTTTCTCTTTCTCAATAATTAATTAAACTATTAATTATTGTGATACACAAACATGTAAAATCCAACAGGTTCTAATTGGGTGTGCAGCGGTGTGATCCTTTAGTGTCACATAGTATTGGACACGATAGTACATGTTATCTATCTCTGCACATAATCTAACAACAATCTCCCCCTTGGTTGAATCTAGTCTATGTTTCTTTTTCCAAGTATTCTCAGCCACCTTTTGAGAGTGGCTCTTTCTTGCATCTTGGCTTCAATGAGTTCCATCACTTCTGTCAGGCTTACTCTTGCAGACTGGTCAAACTCATCTTTGAGACTGAAACTATGTTCTCTGATCTTGATCAACCAAACTCTAAGAGAACCATCTGAATAAGCATTGAGTTCATTGGTTCTCAAGAAGAACTTCTATTTCTTGCCGTTGAACAAGATTATCCCGTCATCTTTTTCTTCTCCACCCTCTTCATCTTTCTAGATTGTTTGATACAATTCCAGTTGATCTAATCTTGGGTGATTAGTGTTTGGCTTGAGAAGATTTATCTTTGATTTATCTGCCTCAGCACCCAATTGGAGATCAATTCTTTCAGCAACTCTTATTCTTTGTCTCATGAACTCTTGTAGAATCTTATAACCAGCTTGATTTGCACGGGATTTTTCTCTTCTTGGTTCAAGTACATCAGCCATGTATTCCACATCTTCCAGACTCAAATGTATTAAGTCAACTTGACTGAAACCATAAGTCTTCTGATCAATCCTCTTCACAGTAAAGTACACTCATATAACATTCAAGACTTTCCCAAACGAGTAGTTAACTCTTGAGACAGGATGCTTTGATGCCACTTGTTCTTTTGGTAGTCCATGCCAATTCATAATCAATCTTCGACCAGCCTCTGAAACATCAGTAACTCCTAACAAATCAATCGGCAAATCTTCTTCCAACTCATCAGTAAAGATTTCAGGAATCTTTTCTTCTAGAAAAGCAACAACCACATCCAAATACCTCCAGTTCCTGTTTCTCTTATTCAGAGCTTTTGTAGTTAACACCACTCTTTTCCGCATATCTCTTAGACTTGCTGTAAAAATTGGATCTGGATTGTAGCCTTGTGGTATTTTCCATTCTGCTCATCTCTTTAACTTCCTCAGCCTTTTCTGTTTCTCACGTTCTCTTAACACATCTCTTGGAGTTTTTCTGAATTTGCCCAGAGATGGTGGAAACAACTCAGCTACTTCTCTGTTTTCTCTAAGTACATTTTGAATGTTCAGCTGCTCAGGAGTTGGTATTTCTTCAACCTCAAGCTTTTCAACCGTTGGTGTTGACATTGTTCTGGTTTCCTTAATCTTGGTGATTTGTTGTTGCAGAGTTAATTCACCAGCACATCATCAGCTTCAGTATCAAATGACCCATATACATCAATACCAGGACCAACATCAGTTATGAAATCAAAAGTATCCTCGTTATCTTGCTGTATATCCTCATCCTCCTCATCAATCAATTGCATTTGCTGTTTTCCTTTACCTTTCCCTCTACCTCTGCCTCTCTTATGAGTTTGTGTTTCTTTGCTTTGAGAAGTAGATGTAGCAGGTAACTTTGAGAGAATAGATGAAACAGGCACAGTTGCAGCACGTTTCTCCCCTCATGGAGGTCTTGATCTTTGTCACGACGTCATGCTTTCTCTTAGTGCCATGTGCTTGAGTCTGACAAGTTTCCAGAGAGGCCTGTATAGCAGCATTAAGTTCAGCCTCCTCCTCAGTAACAACCTCAACATCCTTGATTGGATCAATAGCATCCATCCTCTTATGAAAAGCAACGCTGAAAGCAACCATACTATCAAGCATTTGTTTCTTGAAGCTTTCAAAATCAGATTTCTTAAATTCATTTCGAACTAGATCTACCAGGGTTGCATCTTCTTTATCATTATCCGGCCTAGCCACCAGCTTTAAGTACAGTTGAGTTTTCAAATCATCAACCGACAGCTCAGGCCCCTGATTTGCAAGTAACCGATCTAACTTGTTGTGAATACTAGCATTTTCTTGCTAAATCTGATCAAACCTTGAATTAGCAGCATCTAACTTTTCATTCACAACATCAACCTTTGAATTAATCTCTTTGTGCATCAAATCCATCATAGATTGAACCTCAGATAGAGCAGTGACAAGGTCAGCCTTGGAAACAAATTCCGAAGCAACCCGAGTATGGGTAATAAAGCCGGGATCACTTAGATTGCCCGGTGAGACAACTTTATCAGAAGCAACAAATGCATCAGATGAAGTGCCACCTGCATTCACAGCTAGACCGGTGTTGACTGTGGCAGGATTTCCATCTAATCCTTGAAGATCACTACTAGGAGTGAGTTCTATAGATGTTCCAATAGGTTCTTTTGAGAGAACACTAGTAGATGGTTCGAACGTGTCACTGGTTTTTGAAATGAAAGGTTCATCAATGTGCATTTCCAATTGAACGTCGGAAACCTGGGGTGAAGTGGTTCCTTTTTCAATACCTACTGCCTCAGAAGGATACTTCGGTAGTTCATGTGTTTGATCCCCGTGCTCAAATGAAACAATTTCCTGTGGAGAGGAAACTGAGTGGCTGGGTGGGGTTTGTGCATGCTCTGGTTGGATGCCAGAGTCTGTTTCAATACCAGGACTGACTGTGTCAGACCCGATAGTAGGCATGGTTTCCCGGCTTTCTTGGGCTGGTAAACTCACAACACTCACATTTTCTTTTCTCACCACCCTATTCTCTTTTTCTTTTATCCTCTCAGCTTCATCTATAGAATCTTTTACAATAGCAGCAATGTCATCATAAAGGCCACCAGTTTCAATAGCATCAATGTCAAACAGATCATCATGAGTAAATACTGGGGCTTCCTGATTAATCCCCTCAGGAGTAATAATCATTGTTTCAAGATTGAGCTCAATATCCGGATCAGGAGTTTCCTGGGATTGTGTAATAAAGAGTCCTATTGGCCTATCATCATCCGCATCTCCCTCTCCTAAGTCCTCACCACCGACATTCACTTCTTCACCCCTCTCGGAATTTTCACTCGTCTCTCCCCTATCAGTTTCACCCGAAGAAGACTGACTCCTAGAATCTAAGCTCTCTTGATCTAAAGCTCTTTGGGTAGAATCAGCAGGTTCTTGCCGATCCGGAAGAGCAATGTTATTCTCGCTTATGTAGGTCTCTACTACTGGATCATGTAAATCCATTAACATTATAAGCTCAGCAGGCATGACAAAATCCTGAACACCTACAACAGGTTCAATTTCGTATACCTTTTGCATGATGTAAATGGTAGGCATAGGATCATCAGCTCTTCTAGATATCTCAATTGGATGACGAAGCATCATTCGTTGTACGATCATAGACAAAAATCTAGGATAAGGCAAGAACTTATTTACCTGAGATGGAATCTGTTTCTGGTGAACAACTTTACGTAAATCTTGAAAAATAATGGAAGCATAATCAATGTGCCAGTGTTTAGCCATAGCAACAAGAATATGAAAGGCACTGAAGCTTCCTCCATCAACTCCCTTTGAAATGCTGGTCAGACATCTATTGATAATTGCATACAAGGTCTGCCAGATAGGAACCAAGTTAGATCTTTTGAAATGAGCCATCTTTGTGAGTTGACCATTGTAGCCCAAATCCTTGATATGAGTAAAGATGCTCTTGTTATTTGGAATAGGGTCAAACTTAGTCTTGTGAGCATAAGTTGTTGCCTCCGAAGGCAGTCTCAACATCCTCCTCAGTTGATCAGAGTTAAAAGGAAAGTGAAAGTTCTCAATGGTTCTAGTAATTAATTGATCACCATAATCATCAGTAACAGTTTGCATTGAGTTCCAGAGTTGTTGAACATAAACCTCAGGAATATGAGGTTCCTCTCCATCAGCTATTGGGTTATAAGAAAAGATGTGTCTCAAAGGGTGTGATTCAATAAGTTCAGAGATTATTGAAAACTGAGTAACAGTGGTTAGGGAATCAAAGCAGTGGTTGTTCAGAAAAGAAGGTAGGTAATTGGCACCAGGGAACAAAAGTTCAGAAGGCACAAAAGGAGGGTTTGCAGGATTAGCCATCTGCACATATACAAGAATACCCAAGATTAATGATCAAACATTCAACATATGAAGGGAAATAACAAGTGTTCCTCCTTTTGAAAAATTTTGATTTTGAAAAAATTTCAAAAATTTGCTAAGTCTTTATTTGGAATTGGCAATTCCGAATAAGACTTAAAGAGTAAATCAGAATAACTCTTGATTCTGAACAAAAATTGTTTCTTGAATGCCGAACAAATCTTCAATACCTAACAAAGTGTAATTCCGAAGAAAAATTGAATTCCGAACTAAAGTTGAATTCCGAAGAATAGGAATTCCGATCAAAACCTTTGATAAGAAAAACAAGAATTCCGAAGAAATCATGAATTCCGAGCAAGTAAGAATTCCGAACACTTAATGATTTTCATCAAGTGATGAAACATTCAGAATGCATGAATTCCGAACAAAATCAAATTTAGTCGGAATTCGTAAATTCCGAACAATTCATCGCAGTGTTCTTCCCAATCTAACCCAGATTTTCAAAGTCAAGAATTTTGTTCATTTAAGTAACAAAGAGTCTACCCAATACCCATTTATACACTTTTCATTCTTGACCTAACTACAAACAACATCAAAAAGCAAAGCTTTTTCTAATTTTTAAGACCGAAAACAGTAACTCGCAACATATGATGAACAAAGAATCAAATATAGTAAAAAACATATCTAATGAAGAAATTAATCACATGATTACACTACTAACAGTTTAACTAAGCATGGATTCAACAATATTAATCAAACAAACAACATTGAAGCATGAAACAGTTTAAAATGAAGTCCGAACTCGAGGGTTTTCTCAACACCAGATCTAAAAAATGAAGAACTATATAAAGATGTAATGGAAAAGAATTATACCACTGAATTCGCAATGAAAAACCGACGTAGATCTGAGAAAACCAACACTTTCGAAAAACTTTGAAGATCAGTTTGAAAGTCTTCGTTTGAGAGAAAATTTAGCAATTCCGACCAAAAAGTCAAAATTCTGATCGAATGAGGAATTTAAACACTGAAATTTGTTCGGAATGCATGAATTCCGAACAAAAATTACAATTTGTTCGGAATTAATGAATTCCGACCAAAATTCATTCGGAATTAGTGAATTCCGACCTCATTTTGTTAGGAATTGATGTATTCCTTACAATTTGTTCGGAATAGATAAATTCCTAACAATTTGTTCGGAATTGTTGAATTCCTAACAATTTGTTTGGAATTGTTGAATTCCGAACAAAATCTAACTTGAACAAATTTTGAAACTTCACTCTCTTGACCTTTTTGACTATTTTGAAAAATGACATTATTTGACAAAAGAAAACATAAAACTCCCCCTCAAATCAAGCACCAATATGAGAATGAAGAAAAAAAAATCTTTTTGTCTTTGAAATTTTGCACATGTTTTTGATTTTTAACTGTTTTTGAAATGTTTTTGATTTTTCTTGAATTAAAAACATACAAGTACAACATTTCCCCCCCTACAAGTATGAATCATCAGTAATTCATAACTTTTCTTATCAGATAAACTCCCCCTGGACTAAAGAATATATCTATTCAAACCTTGTTTGTGACAATTAAAATGATGTTAAATACTCAAATTCAACATGCCTAATTTTGACAGCAAAGTGTTAAAACTTGTTTCATCCAAAGGTTTGGTGAAAATATCAGCAAGTTGATTTTCAGTATTAACATATTTTAATTCAATCATGCATTTCTCTACATAATCTTTAAGAAAATGATACCAAATATCGATATGCTTGGTCTTTGAATGATGCACGGGATTGCATGAGATTGTTATGGCACTCTGTGAATCGCACATTAGCGGAATATGAGAATAGTCCAACCCGAAGTCAGAAAGTTGAGTACGAATCTACAGACTCTTAGAACAGCAACTTGCAGCATCAACATACTCTTCAGCAGTAGAAGTAGAGACACAGTTCTGCTTCTTAGACGCCCAACATACAAGTCTGTCTCCCAGAAAGTGTGCACTTCCAGATGTGCTTTTTCTATCAATCATGCACCCTGCATAATCAGAATCAGAAAAGGCTATTAACTTGAAATCTGAATCTCTAGGATACCACAAACCAAGATCCGTAGTACCCTTAAGATATCTGAAAATACGTTTAACAGCTAATAAATGAGATTCTTTTGGATTAGCCTGAAACCTTGCACAAAGACATGTAGAGAACATTATATCAGGCCTACTTGCCATCAAATATAGCAAGGACCCGATCATACCACGAAAAGTTTTAAGATTAACTGCTTTTCCATCAGGATCAGCAAAAAGTTTTGTTTTGACACCCATGGGAGTAGACATTGGTGAACAATCAGACATATCAAATCGTTTTAACAAATCTTTGATATATTTTGCCTGATTTATAAAAATCCCATGACTAAATTGTGAAATTTGTAATCCGAGGAAAAAGTTAACTTCCCCCATCATACTCATTTCGAAGCGTTCTTTCATGGTATTCGCAAAGTCATCACCATATTTAGGGCTAGTTGAACCAAATATAATGTCGTCTACATATATTTGTACTAATATGTAGTCCGAGCCCAATTGCTTCTTAAACAGAGTAGTATCCGTTTTGCCTTTAACATATCCCTTGCTCAGCAGATAGTCAGACAATTCGTCATACCAAGCTCTCGGGGCTTGTTTTAAACCGTACAACACCTTATCGAGAATATACACATCGTGCGGTCGCTTGGGATCGACAAATCCTTCAGGTTGACCAACATACACTTCCTCTTTGAGTTTACCGTTGACAAAGGCTGTCTTGACATCCATTTGGAAAACCTTGAAGTTTTTAAACGCAGCAAAGGCAAGGAAAAGTCTGATAGCTTCTAAACGTGCTACAGGGGCAAATGTTTCGTCATAATCAATACCCTCCTGTTGATTATACCCCATAGCCACAAGCCTTGCTTTGTTTCGAACTACTACTCCATCATAATCCTTTTTATTCTTGAAGATCCATTTAGTTCTAACAATTGATTTTCCTTCTAGTTTGGGAACTAAACGCCACACTCTTAGTCGCTCAAATTGATTCAATTCTTCCTGCATGGCAAGTATCTAGTCTGGATCAGCCAATGCATCAGATACTCTTGTGGGCTTGATCATACTGAGAAAACTCGAATTGAGACATTCATTAGCAGTAGTAGAGCGCATTCGAACACCGGCGTCCAAACTGCCAATTACTTGAGCCTCAGGGTGATTTCTCAGCCAAACAGGTTCGGGGGAACACATCTGAATGAACTCATCTATTTGTCGTTGCAAAAGGATTAATTATTTCATTTTGTGCAAATGGATTAACCATATCATCTGTTGCAGCAGGTGAACTTATCCTTTCTACAGTGAATGGACTGTTTGTTGCCTCAAATTCTGAACTTTCTTGATCAGTTTCTTGCACAACAGATGGTGTTGTGATTGTCACAGATTCTTGCGGTACAGGTTCAGACCTATTGACAGTAATAGAAGAAGTATCATTTGATTTAAAAAATTCAGACATAAAGTCTAAATTGATATCTTCATTCTGAATGTTAGAATCGTGAGATTGATATTCTTGAAAAACGGGAGTTTTGGAAGTGGAAGGTTTAGCTGTCAAATAATTTAAATTCACTAAATCATCAAACGTAACATTTATGCTTTCGACAATCATGTTAGTTCTCCGATTTAGAATTCTAAAAGCCTCTTTATCTATTGAGTATCCTAGAAAAATTTCCTCGTCTGCTTTTGGATCAAACTTAGAAAGTCTGTCTGATTCATTCGGAACAAAGCACCTATTACCAAATACATGAAAGTATTTGATATTAGGCACTACTCCGTTACACAGCTCGTAAGGAGTTTTATTAAAATGACGATGAATTAAGGATCTATTATGTATGTAGCAGGCAGTATTGACACCTTCAGCCCAGTATGATGGTGGTAACTTGGAATATTGCAACATTGTTCGAGCAACTTCAAATCTGAAGCAGCTTTGGAAAACAGACAAATAGAAGAACCTGATCCTTTCCCAGACAAGTCTATTGTATACAAATTAGACTTTCTGTTTCCACCAAGTATCTCAGTCCCTTCTTCAGTCCTCAAAGAACATGACTTCTTCTTGAATAACACTTCCATGCCTTTGTCACAGAACTGACCGATATTGAACAGATTGTGTCCTAACCCTTCCACATACGAAACTTTCTCAATTCGCACATTCCCAGTCTCCAGTACACCATGCCCTAGAATGGGCGTAGCCTGGTCATTCCCAAACTTAACATTGCCGGAGTATTTTCCAACAAAGTTTTTTAGAAGACCTTTATCTCCTGTCATATGCTTGGTGCATCCTGAATCCATGTACCAAAAATTGTTCTTCTACACATGGAAAAGAATGGTGATGTCCTTACCCATCGTGAAATGGGATTAGGCAGGTTAGCAGCAGAGACATTGGAAATAACAGGTTCAGTTAAGACAGGTTCAGATTTCTTAACTTGTTTGATTATCCATGTCTTATGTATCTATGAACGTGGTGGAATTTATGTATTGTTGTTGACATTGGAATGAATGTTCTTTGGTTTTGGATTAACAACATTATGATTTGATTGAAATGTTGTTTTCTTGACATTGGTGTTTGATGAATTCACATGTTGTTTGTTGTTCTTGACAACATGCATATTATTGTGAACAGATTTAGAACTTTGTTTAGAATGTGATTTATGAACAACATGCACATTCTTTTTCTGTGAATGAGAATTAGGAGAAAATGATTTGGTTGTTGTTTGAGAAACAGATTGATTAGACTTGTTTTGAACAAGTAATCTTTGTCGCTCAAGCTTCTCCTTTTCTAGCTTCTGTTGTTTCTCTTTTCGTTCAGAAGCAGCCACTGTTCGCATCACCTGAAGATGCTCCTCCCATTGGCCAGGTAGCATTGGCAACTTGCGATGGGAATACTTACGAAGAAAGAACCATAATTCATTCTTTTTCGTCCATTGATGAATGATATACCCTTTTCGATTCACAAACCATGTGAACACGTAATCTTCATCAGAATTTCTCCATTTTGGCATCGACTTGAAACCTTTATTCATGTGTTCTTGATGATAAGAACAAGACTTGACACAATGACCCTCAAGACAACCATTACTCACACAAAATGTCTCAATTGTTGATGGTGATTGTTTTGGAATATCAGTCTTAGGTGTCCATGCCAAAAGAGAATTACAGTTTGAAATACAAAACTTTTTGTGAATGTTACAAAAAGATGGAATGAATGATTGTTTTCTTGAGCGTGAAGTGTTCTTTTGATTCTTCAGCACAGCTTTGGGCTTCACAGGAACCTCCTTTTTCTTCTCGTCCGTCTTTTCTCCAATCTTCACATGCTTCCTTTCTCCTTGATGCAAACGGTTTTCTAAGGAAACTTGTCGTTTGGTTTTATCTGATTTAGAACCAACATTAGAAGATTTGTTAGCATTTGTGTTAACTTTTGAAAACACACAAGAAGTTGACTTAGGGGATGAATCCTTTGTGCCTGATGTTGACCCTTTCTCATGAATGCTGTTGGAATCACAAAATTGATTGCATTTATGCGCTACAAATTCTCTACATGCTTTTGGACATGTAGGAATTTTGACACTCCAACCGAGATCTACTTCATCTTGAATTCTTTTGATTTTCTCATCACGCAATTGTTTTTCAAGTTCATAAGAAACAAGTTGTGGTACAAGTAAAGGCGCACAATCCAAACTTTCTATGTTAGCAAAATTTGGTTCATCAGCTTGTCTCAACTTGTTTTCCAAATCATTGCACAATTGAATGATGACTATCTCATGTTTCTTTATTGTCTTTTATGCTTTTGCAAACTTATCAGAAAAATCATGAACTTGTTGATTCAAAATCTGATTTTCAATTTGAATTTGCATCACAAAATCAGAGTTAAAATTATCTTGTGCTGCGGAAAACTCAATGAGTTTTTGTGACAACTTATCTTACAAAATTAGATTTTCTAACTCGAGCATGATGTTGTTTATTACACAGCGTGTTTCAAGAATTTCTTGTCTGCGTTGTAATTCAATGTGAGGAATGTACACGCGCGGTGCATATGAAGTGACAGGGTGTTCAGTTGTTTGAAAAATGGAACATTCTGTTGGAAAAACAGATGTTGATTTGAACTTCTTTCCCTCATTTACTTCATATGACGCATTGAGTTCGTCATACTTAAAAAATTCTTGACACCTTGTTGTTGTTTTGCATTTGAAGTTTTCTTCTCTTCGAACTTCTTCTTTTCCGACAAATATCATCTTTTGTGTCAAACCAAGATTCATTCTTTCAGCTTGATATAATTGAGTGCAATTGATTTTTGCAAAGAAATCACTGTCATCATATCCTAAGCCTTTATATTTATTTCTTGTGTCAGGTGTAAGACTTTTAAAGATGGTGTGACGAGTTGTGGCTTTCTTTTTTACAACCTCTTCAAGTTTTTGAACTTTTGTTTGTAAATTATTTTTCTCTTGCATAATCAAATTCAGATTAATATCGGCACTTAACTTCGTAGCATTTAAATCATGAACTTTATGTTCAGTTTCTTGTTGAATTTGAATCAGTTCTTCTTCTTTTTGTTGAATGACTTGTTGGAGTTGAGTCAGTTGTGACGTTTGTTCAGAAGTGACGGCTTGATTCATTTTAAAATTTAAGTTTTGTGCTTGTAATTTCTGGTTCTTAGCAGTGAGTGTTTGAACCTGATTAACAAGTGTCATGATGTGATCAGCAGAGAGACTAGAATGATCGAAATGTACCTTATCAGCAGTAGTCTCTGATTCAGTTGAAGGAGAACTTGTGCTGTCTTTACTCTCTTCTGCTTCAGCTTCACTTTCATACTCACTTTCTGCATCAGTTTCATCAAATTTAGCCATAAACCCACTATCAGCCCCATCAATTACCACATCGTCAGTTAAGGCTTCTCCACTTTCTTCAGCAAACACATTCCCAACTTCTTCATCACTATCACCATCACTCTCCTCAAACTCAAATTCCTCAACATTCGCCATCAGAACAAACTGAGCATGAACCTCAGTGTCTTCATCACTTTCATCCGTATCAGATAGGAACTGATCTTCTTCAGCTAGAAGAACTGTTCCACTGTTCCTCTTCTTGATCAAATTCAGTTTGGCCTTATAATATTCAGAGTCTTTGACTTTCGGCTTCTTGCAATCTTTGATCACATGGCCAGTGCTACCACAGTTGTAGCATTTCTTTGGTTGAGAAGATTGAATTTTCCTCTCATACCTCTTCTCCAAGCTTGTCCCATCATTCCTCTTATATTTATCTTCTCGCCTTCGAGATCCAGAAGTGAATCTTTGGCGGTTGTTTGTATTTGACTTAGAAAATTGACTCTGTAACATGTTTGTCAGATATGCTACAGCCTGCATAACCTTTTCATTGTCTGCTGGTTCTTCAGATTCAGATTCAGATGTTTCAGATTATTGAATCTGTTTAAGCTTTTGAGACTTTGTTGAAGATCTGTTTTTCCTCTCATTGACCACTAAAAGCAAGTGGATCAATGTTCTCCTTCTGCAAGCTTACACCAACTTCATCCTGATACTGGTTTAGCTCTTCAAAAATCATATGGTGAGTGGCCTTGTTGAGAACTTTTTGGTTCATTTGTCTGTATATAGTCACTTGTGTTCTCCACTCAGGTCCTAAAGAGTTTAGGAACCTGGTATTCTTGGTCAGATCAGAATAGTTGTCTAACTTTTGATTTCTCAGATCATTTAGCAGCTTGCAGAATCTGCTATAGGTGTCAATTAGAGTTTCACCTTCTCTAGCTCTGAAGTGATCAAAAGCACTAACCAAAGTGGTTACTTTAATCCAAACACCTGATTCTGTTCCTTCCATCTGCCTTTTAATTTCATCCCATATTCCATTTGCTGTGTTTAGACCATTTACTTTGATGTAAAATTCAGCAGAAAGGCCATGTTTCAAGTACTACTTGGCCTTTTGGTCAGCAGTAGCCCTTAATTTTTCTGTAGCAGAATATTCACTGGGATGTTTTGGAGGATTAATTCTTTGCAATGGAGGATTATTGGTTACATCTTCTTCTTGAGTAAACATGAACACCCCATTTTCTTTCTCAATACTTTCTTTCATTAATTCACCATACTTCTCATTATTCTCAATAAAATCCATGAACCTGCCCTTCCAGACGTTATACTCTCCCCGGTAGAGAACCGGAGACACATCTTTCTGATCGTTCTCTGAAAAGATTCTTTAAATGTGAAAAATTTGCTAAGTAAATGAAATTCCGAATGATTGAATTCCGAATACACAAATTCCGAGTGTTTCAAATTCCGAAGAAAAATCTCAATTCCGAAGAAATCTCAATTCCGAAGAAATCTCAATTCCGAATAAATCTCAATTCCGAAGAATAACAATTCCGAGCACTGTCAATTCCGGACAATTTCAATTCCGATTACTTTCAATTTCCGAACATAACTCAATTCCAAAGAATTTCAATTCCGATCAATTATGAATTCCGGTCAAAGTCACAATTCCAGTCAAAGTCACAACTTCGGTCAAAGTCACAAATGACAAGTGCGAAATCCGAACAAAATATATTCGGAATATAACAAATTCTGATCAATTCTATTCGGAAGAATGAGATTCCGATCAAATTTTATACGGAATAGAGAATTTCCGAGCAAAATCTATGCAGAATTTGTCAAATAATAACACTTTCCGAACAAAATCTATTCGGAATATATGAATTCCGATTGATTCAAGCTTAATTCCGAGCAACTCAAGCCTGGAATTCCGAACTATTCATATTTTCATCGGAAATTTTTGATTTTTCACCAAAAATGATTCCAATCTATCCAATATCTTCCAGAATGGTTCGCAATAGCCTAAGAATCAACCCTAATCCATAAAATCAGTCACTTAAACACAAGATTTCGAAATTTCGATCAAACTTTCCCAAGAACTTCGAACTCCTTAAAATCAAATTAATCCCAAATGTGTTGTTAGAAATTGACAGATGATTATCAACGAACATTTCCGAGTAGATTATGCTTCTAAACAACCACAATTCAACTGAATAACTCAATCAGATCTTCAAATTCAATTTGTAGGCCGAGAATGAAATTTTTCTTGAAAATTCTTGAAAATTTGACCAAATCTTGAACCTTTGATGCTGTTTTTGCACTTTCTAACTCGAATACAATCAGAGTATGGCTCTGATACCAATTGAAAGGTATAGAGATGAGCACAATGTGAATCAAGTAGAGAGAATATGCATAAAACACCTTTAAGTGTGTGTTTGTATATTGATCAAATGGCAAAGGTTAGCTTACATCACAATGCTTAACCCTATTTATATGTCTAGTACATATTACATTCAAACATGACATATATGATATTACTAATACAAAAACTAGACTAGATCTCAAACACAACTTTAAGATCTAACACTGTTATAAACGAAAATGATGAAAACTAGCTAACTGTTATAGATATTAAAGTGATGAAAACTAGTAGCTATTATAGATAAGAAAGTGATGACAAAAATTATGAAACCGGCTAACTGTTATAGATATGAAAGTGATAATGAAAATAATGAAACTAGTAACTATTAATGATATGAAAGTGATAACAAAAATGATGAAACCGGTAACATTTATGAATATGAAAGTGAAAAACTGACTGATTATTATAGATATGAAAGTGATGAAAACTAATAGACACTGTTTTGAAAACCAGACCGGACCGGCCAGTCGAACTGGTTAAACCGGAAACCTGTTCGAACTGGTTAGCCCGGATTGAACCAGATCTGTGGATGGAGGATGTTGTTCTCGGCTTTTGAAAATATAAAGAGAGGAAGGATTGAAGGAATCCTTGTAGCTTCCGATGTGGGATCAACTCCCACCTAAACAGATAGACTTATACAATGGAGGAACTTCTTGGTGCTTCTAGGGGAACTTCTTTTTTTTAAACATTGAATTCTTCATTATATTTTTCTCATGTAATCCCAAAAGGCTAAAATACTGTTGGAATCATATTTTCAAAATATAAGCAATGTATCAACAAAAACAAAATCAAATCTTTATAACAAAACAAAAAGCTTAAGCTAATTGGACATATAAGATTAAAAAATTTGGGTTTTAAGACAAAACTGGTTGAACCGGTCCGACCGTTTGAACCAATAAACCAGTATAGTGACCGGTTTAACGTTCGGTCCGGTTTTAAAAACATTGCTAGTAGCTGTTATATATACGAAAATGATGAAAACAGGTAGCTGTTATGGATATGAAAGTGATGACGCAAATGATAAAAACTGACTGACTGTTAATGATATGAAGTGATGACGAAAATGATGAAAAGTGGCAGCTGTTATAGATATGAAAGTGATGACGAAAATGATGAAAAATGGTAGCTGTTATAGATATGAAAGTGATGACGAAAATGATGAAACTAGTAGTTGTTACTTTTTTCTAGCAGCCGAAAATGATAATTTTCAAAACAGCTACCAGTTTTCATCATTTTCGTCATCACTTTCATATCTATAACAGTTAGTCGGTTTCACAATTTTCGTCATCAGTTATATATCTATAACCGCTACCAGTTTTCATTATTTTCGTCATCACTTTCATAATTATAACAGTAAGCTAGTTTTCATCATTTTCGTCAAATTCTTTTTAAGAAATATAAGAAGAGTGGTCTCGTTTGAAAGAGGATAAAAAAATGAGTAGATTGGTATAATTTTTTTGCTCAAATTCTTAAAGATGAAATAGTTATGGTCATTTAAAGATTTATGAGGTAAAAAAATTAAAAAAAAGAACTTTGAGATTGATTGAAGAAAGGCGCGTGACTTTTCTAAAAATTTGCAATTTCTATTTTGCCCTTTTAAATAAGTTGATGAGATTAGGCTTTTGGGGACTTTGTTGATCCTTATCCTATATATATATATATATATATATATATATATATATATATATATATATATATATATATATATATATATATATATATATATATATATATATATATATATGAGTGTATAACTTATATTAAAAACTAGGGCAAATTATCAAGAAAGATAACTAAAATACCCATATTTGCCAATGAAGGTAACATTCATTTTTTCGGGTCAAGAAATGATTATAAATTTTAATTTATAACAAAAAAGGGTATGATGACCTATTAAACCTGCTAACCATCTAGTCAGCACGTTATTAATGACGTGGCAATCCAGTCAATGTCATGTCATGCTTAGGGCATGGGGAGTACCCAAACTCTGCATACCCATGCTTCTGGCCACGTCAGCGCCACATCAGCTTTTTCCTCCCCATGCTTCAGCCATGCTTTCAGGCTGGAAATACCTCAAACTCTGCATGCCTCAAGCATAAGCGTTGGATGTGTGTGATCCCCCCGCATATATTGCCCACGCCATGCATTCGGGCAATTTAACCAAGCCCAATGAGTGCAGTCGATACTTCCTAACATCCCCGGAAATCCGTGTATGGATTCATGATGCGTGTATAATTGTTGGATGTCGAATGATGTAGGGCGTCGTAAATACTCAGTGGCGTAAATTTTAATCACCCATTTACAAAACCTTTGTAAAACTTCACGTGAGGTTCGCGCTGACATATGTAGGTACTCGTCAAATCCGTCCGGGGCGGTCCCGTAAGCTAATTGACGTATTGCAGATGTACACTTCTGTAGTGGACTGAAACCCTTACGACCCCTCGCATCCCATCTTTGTGTAAAAAGTGGTGTTGCATTCTGTAAGTCATCTACGATCCGCAAAAATAATGGTCTAGACATCCGAAATCGTCTCCTAAAATTAAATGTAAAACAAACTATTAAATTTCAATCTAATAAAAACTACTAAATACGTAATTAAACGTTACCTAAACGAAGCTTCGTCATAAACACAATCCTCGTTAAAATAGTCGCTCATGAGCCGGAGATGTGCCTCGTTACGCTGCCTATTGACAACTTTTCTTGTTTTCCTTGGCCCACTTAACGTTCCCGCTCCGTCAATTTGGTTTTTGATATACAAAGCCGCTCGAACGTAATGTTCGTAAATTTTTTCAAACTGCTTGTTTGGTTCTTCGTCAGAAGATGAAGAAGATGATGAAGTTGAAGAAATTGAGTTGGAAGACATGTTTGGAGGAGGAAAACAAAAAAATATAGGAGAGAAAATATGTAGATGTGTGTGAATTATAAGAATATGAGGATATATATATATAGGTAGTAAATAAGTAAAAAAAAAGAATTTTTTTTTTTTATGTTAAACGGTCATATGACCGTTGCCCACACAGCTTCAACCACACACACATACACCTCGGTACAAGCTCACCGAGATTGCAAGCAAACTCGGTATACCGAGTTTGGGGGGTGGTGTGCCCCTCGGCATACCGAGCTCCACCTCAGCGCCACCGAGTTTTTACCGAGGCATTCCGCATGCTCTTATGTTGACGTGGCAACACAGCTTGTTTAATTTTAATAATAATTTATTTAATAATTTTCACTTTTTCTAATTCATTTTTAATAAGAATTTTGTCTGTGTTTAATATTTTATTAGTTAGAATTAATGTGTTGGTTGATTTATGTCCGTGTCCTTGAAGATATGATAATCATCTTTGAACCACCACCTCCTTGAACCACCATCGCCGCCATGAACCACCACCGTGAACCACCGTGCCGTGAACAACCTCCACCGCACAGATTTGTGGATCCAAACAAACACACAAAAACATCCACGACCATAGATCTGGAGATCTGAAAACCCCAAACTTACAAAAACCCTAAAATCGCACCATGTTCTGGAGATCGAACCATAGATCTGGAGATCTGGATTATGTCCATAAATCTAGAAATCGAACCATGTTCTAGAAAAACAGAAATAGAGAGAGATCTCGAAGAGATCTGAACTTACAAAAACCCTAATATAGCGAGACCCACCGGTGGTGGAGTTACTGTGGCGACGGCGGTGGAGCGAAGAGACGGCGTGTGTGTGAGCGAAAAGATCGAAGAGACTGATTCAAACTCGATCTGGAGCAGTGGAGTGACGGTGGTGCGATGGTGGAGCTAAGGTGGTTGTGGTGCGATGGTGGAGCTACGGTGGCGTTGGTATGATGGTGGTGGTGGTCCGATGGTGGAGCTACGGTGGCAGTGGTGCTATGGTGGCGGTGGTCCGATGGTGGAGCTATGGTGGCTGTGGCTACAGATGTAAGAGGGTAGAGAGAGGTGTGGAAGAGAAAGGAGGAGTGTTTAGGGAGAGAAGATAGGTTTGATAATTTAAAGGTAAAAAGAAAATAATAAATGCCACATAAGTATTTTAAATAAAATTATTCAAATTCCTTGCCACATAAGACTTTTTTTTAAAAAAAATATCAAAGTACTTGCCACGTCATAGATTTTTAACTGGTTACCGGTTAAACAAGTCACAAGTTTCTTTTTTTGTCAAAAATAAAAACTATAATCCTTTCTTGGTCCGAAAAATGGATGTTACTTTTATTGGCAAATTTAGGTATTATAGTTACCTTTCTCGACAATTTACCCTAAAATCTATAATAATTGATGTAACATGTAGGAATAAGGTCCAAATAGTAGCACATTTTTTAGATTTAAATTATCACTTGTGTTTCATTATCAAAATTTCATGTTTGCAAAATAATAATAACAAGGTGCAAGGCCCACGTATTATAGCGGAAAACTTAAATTTTAATATATGATGTTCAATGTAATCTAAATATGTATTTGTAATCGGCTTATTAGTATTTGAAGTTTAATATACATTTTAACATAATATGATAGTTATCCAAGAGAAGCATTATCATTTCAAAAATATATGTTTTTAAGATAGAAAAATAAAATGATTACAAATAGGTATATTTATATTTATTTGAAATATTGTATTATACTGATACAAAACAAATAAGATATAATTAAAAATCTATTATAATTAAAATATAATAATATAAAAGCTAAAATGTTGCTCTCAAAATAAAAGCTTTTTAAAAAGGCAAATATATGAGCCCATGAGGGAAACAACGAAGAATGAGGACGAAAAAAAAAAGCAATAACATGTGACGGAAGAAAGTAACACAGGTGTACAAAGGAGATTATTAAATGCCAAAAGAAAATTGCATGGACCAGATTGGAACCCTCGCCAGCGATCCTACTCGATCTTTACCTATGCGCCAAAATCAAAGATACTTACAACAAAAGCATATTGATAATATATAATTATTATCTTCATGATCACTGTTCATTTCATCCTAAGAATTGTTATTATGTATCACAAAAGCATATTGCGGCGGGACCTTACGACAAACAAAATTTAAAAATTAAATCCAAATATAAGTATTTAAACTAAAAAAGGAAAAAACATAGGCTTGTACACTTGTGATATTCTATTTGGTTCAAATTGAAGTTGTTTCATGTTTTATTTTTATATTTCGTGAAATATAATTGTTTAATATTATTAATCCTTACGATCGAAAGTTTTGTAAGTATAAAAAAAATATAGAAACTAACATATAAATATAAATAGTTAAATTAAACATGAAAAACCTAAACATTTAGGATGTTCAAATTCAAACTTATTTTAAATAATAATGCAAAAAACAAACTTTTTATATTTATCTTAAATAAAAGTGTAAAATTCATCGCTAATTAAAAAAGAGAGAGTATACAAATTTGGAATTAGGAAAATAGACATATTTGGTAATTTTTGTAAAAGAAGTTATTTAAGAATATTAGAATAAAAAATTAATATAAGAAAAAGAAAATGAATAAAAGAAAAAGACATCGAGGGTAAATTTCATGAAAAAAGAGAAGTATACAAATTTGAATCTATAAATAATAAGTTATTTAAGAATATTAGAATAAAAAATAATAAAAACAATACGAAAATGAAAAAAAGAAAATGGCATTAAGGAAATTACTATTTGCTTGCCAACTCGCCAGCGGACTCTCTTTGGCGTGTTTACAATATGCAGATGATGTTCTGTTTGTGGGTGAATGGTCGCGACTACTCTAATCAGAATTCTCCGTTGCTTTTACTTGTCTTCCGGCTTGAAAATCAACATAGAGAAAAGTAGCATTACAGGCCTTGGGGTGAACAAATCTTAATCAGAACAGCTAGCACGAAAATTGTTTTGCAAGGTGGGAGATCTTCCTTTCAAGTACCTTGGTCTACCTATTGGTGGGAAATTGAATAAAACTGAAACTTGGGAGCCAATTATAAACAAGTTTACTTGGAGACTTTCAAAGTGGAAGTGCAAATGGGCGATTAACACTCATCAAATCAGTGTTGGGAAGTCTAGGGATATACTTCTTTTCGCTTTTTAAAGCCCCGGAGAAGATTATCAAAAGACTCAAATAAAATGGTAAATGGGGGGTTGAACGTGGGAAGTCTTAAGGCTCTAAACTTGGCAATGTTAGCGCTAAGTGGTGGTGGCGAGGATGCCCCCCTTTGGAAGAAGTTCATACAAGCTTTTCATGGACTGAATGGTGGTTTTATTCTTTCGAGACAGGCTGGAAAATTTCCAGGAATCTGGAATAACATCCTCAAGATTTCATAAGATTTTAGTAAAGTAAACATTCCGCTTGACTCATGGTTTCAAGTAAGTGGATCAAATGTAAATCAAGTTTATTGGGCAATTGAGAAGAACGGCCTCTTTACTGTTAGCTCATTAAGATGTGCTTTCGATGATTTTTACTTAAAAAAAAGGTGTTAATGGCGGGATGGAATGGCTGAAGTGTATCCCATCCAAAGTCAATATTCACGTATGGAGATGCATAAATCGGCGGTTAGCAACCAAAACCAACCTGAACAGAAGAGGAGTCATCCTTCTAAGCCTCTACTTCCCAATATGCGACATAATTGATGAAACAGAGGACCACCTTTTTGCTAAATGCCAATCAGCCATTAAGGTACTATCTGAATTAGCAAAATGGTGGAATATAGACATGCTGGAGTTTAACGGAATTGAGGACATAAAGGGCATGGGGCATCTCAAAGGAAAAGCTCTTAAGGCTTTTAAAAGAGTCATTTACACTTTTCTTTGGCTATGGTGGAAGTGTAGAAATGAAAAGGTTTTCAATAAAGAATGGGTTTTCATAGAAACACAAGCTATCTCATATTTTTGGTTAAAAAATATGTGGACTAAATGTAACTTAGCAAATAGATGGGTAGATTTGATCAAATTTCCTCCTTGTTTCTCTCTTGTATAACTCTTTTTAGCATCTTGCTAGTTTTATATAAATCTTCATGCCGTTTTCCAAAAAAAAAAAAAAAGGAAAGCACATAAGACACAAAAATTTCCTTGTAAATGTAGTATAGGGAAGAAAGCAGAGTCATAGGAAAGAAAGCACAGGTAAAGGACACATGTGAAAAGAGAGCAGAGATACATCAAATATCTGGTGCAAGCTTTTGTAAATAGTAAAAGACAAAAAATCCTTTCCTGCCTATTGTATATAGTAATATAATAATCTAAAGTAATCATATGTTACGTAAATTTAAATTTTATATACATGATATATAGGAATAATACGTATCAATAATTAAATTGAAATCCATGTCATTTTTTATAATATAAGGATGAAATAAAAAATAACAGTAAAAGTATATATATCATTTTCCTGCAATATTGAAATTCACGTATTAATACTAACGAGTAAACACTTCCCGCGCTTCGTCTCGGGATAAATTACCTTTTTAAAGTTCTCAAATTTAAACGTAACTTTCATCACTGACGTTAATATAAATAATCATCATGCTAATTCTTAATTCATTATATAATATATAAGGTTACATATAAACTTAGTAGTTCTTTTACATAATCCAATTCTACAAGTATATTATATAAAATCAAAAGAAAAACAAAATAAAATTATTTAATAATTCTTTTACATAATCGAATTCTATAAGTATATTATATGAAATAAGGTATATATTTGTTCTATCAAAAAAATAATAAAGTAAAATTTTTATTTTAGTTTCTCCAATAGATATAATAAAATAAAAAGTAAAATAGAATTTGAAAAAAGATAAAAAAAAGTAAGTAGAAATAAAAAACATGACCTGAGAAAAACTAAAAAAAATAATAAAATAAAATAAAATAATAAAGAAAAATGTATAAACAAAAGAAATATAAAGCAAGCAAAAAAATCAGCTTGCAAGATTCAAACCCCTCACCTTGTTGGTGAAGGTGGTGGACACTTACCATCTCTGCTAGGATCATATTTGGTTAAGTTGTTGCAAACAATAAATATATTATAAAACTAACGGCGTAAATTAGCAAAACCTTGCAATGAACAGTAACTATGACTCACTTTAAGGGTTGCCTATTGTATAATATTATTAATATTAATATTAATATTAATATTAATAATGGCCGGTTGAGATAATTTATAAACGTAGGAGGGCGTCTCTTATCTTTTTCCAATATGATATATTTTGAAGAAATTACTTTCTCCAAAACCCTAATCATATAAGTCAAAGCATCACTAACTAGCATGTACTATACGGTATGCATAAAAACTCGAATTCTTATTGAAACTTGTATTTTTTCTTTTTTTTCTTTTTACTCAATACAGTTGGAGTTGTAACAAGCTACCATCCTTTTAACTATTTGTGTCTCTTATCCAACTTTGAATTCGCATCGATTTTTTCTATTTTTGGAATGACAAATGTAAAATTTTCAACAAACTTTAGCTTTAGGGGTGTTTGGTTCGCGGAATGGAATTGACCGGAATTGGAATTCGTTAAGGATTTGAAATTGGAAGGAATTGGATTTGGAAGGATTCCAACGGAATCCGTTCCTTCGTGTGTTTGGTTCACGGAATTGAATAAAATTCCAAATTTCAAGCTTTGTTTGGTTTGCAAAGGAATTGGAATGGAATTAGCAAAAATTAAAAACCTTATGCCCTACCCAACAAACCCTACCCACCCCCACCCTACCCCCACCCCATACCCTACCCCCTACGCCACCCTCCCCTACCTACCCCACCCCACCTCACCCCAACCCCGACCTACCCCTACACCATACCGGAAGGGTTTTGATCTGACCAAACCACCTTTAGACACAAACTGGTCAATCCTGGGTTTCATTCCACTGGTTCAATCTTAAAACGGAACTGGATTGAACATAACTCTCTAAACCCTAAAAGGGTTAGGATCTTTTAACTAATGATCTAACTAGTTTCTAAACAACAATCCATAGAAAAGGTTTTAGGATACAATACATGTTCTTGATCTTGGGATTGCTAAATCTAGTCCACCACTACTACACCTCCAATGAACTGGCTGCTAGACCGCTCATGGATTACCAAAGTTTCAACACCCGAAAACTGAGTGTGTGTGTGTATGTCGTCGATCACCAAAAGCCGAAGGCTTTTTTGCCTTTCTTCTTTTTTGACGCAGGTATAACCGAGAGAGAGAGAGAGAGAGAGAGAGGTTTTGCGCAGGATTGTGATAGGGAGAGCAGGATTCTTTTTCTTGGTTAAAACTTAATCTCTTCAAGGAATAATCCTTTTCTAGGTTTAAATACTTAAACCTTATCCTGGCCCAAGCCCGTTCAATTAAAGTCCATAACTTTAATTGAAGTTTCAATCCTTACTCTTAAACCCCCTGGACCTTACTAGTTAATTAATTAACTATCAATTAACTGGTCCGTTAAATATTAAACTTAATATTTAATTTTCCATCAAATAATAAATAACTATTTATTATTTATTTCCTTATAATAAATTAATACACACTGATTAATTATTTATTTCTCTCTTGAATAATTAATCCAACTGATTAATTATTTCCACACAATATTATGGTAAATTCCAATTGTTCTAATTTGGGTGTCTAGCAGTGTGACCCTTTAGTCTCTTATAACATTGGATACAATATACCCATTAATTATCTCTGCACATAATCTAACAGACTCTCACTTGTGCAAGATAAGTAATAGTTACTGCACATTGTTGGCCTAAGGAGGTCCCTAGCCAGACACTTAGGATAACCAGGTTATAAGAACTCTTATACCCCAAAGTAACTTGTGATAAAGTAAAACTTCATAAGTCAACTGCTTATGAGTCACCTGTTATAAACTAACTGTTTATAACTAACTATCATAAACTACCTGTTTATGAATGGGTACGGTTTTTATAGGTTTGTCCCTTGCAACGCGATATTTCAATTTTGAGCATGAGCATGGAAAGTGTCAACTGAAAATCACAAGAATTATGTTCATGACATACTTGATTTCAAAACTGCGTGATAAATGACAAAGAACAAATCAGTTCGTTTGGGCACGACCGTGCACTTACCAGTTTTTCCAATCAGTCAAGGAGCCCAGAAATATCTCTCCTAAAAAAGGAGGTGCAAATACAATCTTGCATATTTGCATTTGGCAACACAGCTCCCACTGAATCTAGACACGCCCCTTATGACCACCCTGTTACGGCGTGACGTTAGAACGCGCTAAGAAGACAACAGCTACCGCATCCCAAACCAAATACCTCAGGTTTGAGGATAACTTATGTGATAAATACTTTTGACACGAATCCACGAAGTATTTTTCACGGTGGATCAATCCAATATTCGTAACCCTAACGAATATCCATCAATTTTGGTCCGCAAAAAACGTTTGCAGCTATATTCGATAAACTTTCGAATCTACCTCAAAATTACGATGACTTTATAGCCCTATCAAGGTTCCAACCAAGATAAGTAGTTACAGATAGTATTTTGAATAAACCTAGTTTATTCCTGGATGAACCAAAACATACAAAATTGTGAAGAATAATGAAACTAATTTCTGAACCCTTCCATATTCCACCCTGGAATAAAGATGCATAATTTCTACCATTTTATCGACTCGATTCACGACGTTTATCTGAATTACTTATTATTTTACATTGAAACTTATCACCGATTACAAAGAAAATAATATGATTATAAACCTGAAAACTCAATACTAGTACCCTGAAGTACTCTTTCTTGGTTTTGCTAGAGATCATTCTTGCAACCTAGGAACAATTCTAGACTTACTTATTTTATAAATTCCTTAAAACTTGGAGAACTGGAAATAACTCCTAAGTTTCTGATTTTATAAAATAACTTCCCTGTAATTAAAACTTTAATTACATTTGTAGATGTATTAAATCTTACTAGATTTATGTCCTTTTGAAATGATAAATCCTTTTTACACCTACTTGTAAGAAAAACTTGAAACTAGATTCCCAGTGTATGCCAACACTTATCTAATTTCATTACTAAGGATATTAAAAAACATCCTATTTTATCATTTCTATGTTTACCAACCAATAATATTTAATTATTCTGACTCATTAAACCTTTTAATATATATAATTTTATTTGAGTCATAACTTGACTCAAAGTCTTACAATGACATATTTATTGAGTACCTCTCAATAAGTCACGCGTTCCTCGGAATAGTCCTTTTTCAAGAACTTATTATTTTAGAAAACTTCTAAAATAATCCGATAATTATATACTTTAAAAGTTCATTCTTGTATTTATCATACTAGTTAAAATAACCTTTATAACTTTGATAAATACACTAGTCAGTTACTTCCACTGTCTTTTATGAGAAAGTGCATTACCTTAAAACATATTTTTAGACTTAGTCAATCCTTGACTAGTATGCCTAAAACCTGTGTTCTAAACACCTGTTTTAAACTTAGTTTTTTGTAAGAAATTTAATTGTTTTATGAAACCAGAAGGCTTGGATTTCCCATATATCCATCTTTACAATTACGGAAAGTGGTTTCATTAAACTTACCATGATTACAAGTATAAAACACTTGTAAAGGTATTTTAAATTTCTTTTCTTAAAAACATTTAGTATAAAACACTCTTGATCATAATAACTATCATGATCACTTTTATACTTTCTTAAATGTTTTATTCAAAAAACTACTTTACCTGGAAATAATAACTATCATTTCCCCATGTTCAAGACTTTGAACATTCACTTTTCAGAAATTTCTTAAATACTTGTTGAATTAGAAAGACTATTTAATTTTATAAACAAAACTTGTTTAAGTATTTATATAATGAAGCCAGCATTTATGTAACCACAACAAATCATTGCATAAGATCAATATGAATCACCAATTAAGTCAAGATTTGACTTATTAGTTTCCTTTTAGTCACAACTGGACCAACCTGATTCATTAATAACATACGTGCACGGATATCAACCAAATAATTCAAACCTTTTAAAACATAATGTCAAAAACAAGAGTTTTAAAACAACCAAGATAATCAAATCCCAAAAAAAACTTAAACAAGTTTAATAACTAAAAACATGAATTATTAAAAATATCCGTAGCTACACGTGGGATCTCAAGATGCTGGGCCGCATCACTTTCCATCTCCTCCTGCAATAAACGATTGCAAGATGTTAGAATACTCGTAAAAACTTTACAAGTGGAAAGTGACAAAGAAGCTAATCACGCAATACCTGAGGAGCCAGCCTTGCCTCCTGCCTAGTGACCCTTCGGACAGTCTCTTTTCCACTGTCCGGTCTCGCCGCACTTGAAGCACCGATTCTCGGTTCTTGCTTTGTTTGGCTTCAGCTTCTTGCCCTTGTTGTCGTTACTAGCCCTGGGTGCATTCTGGCTGGGCCTTGCCTTTTCTCTTTCCGTTGCGCCCCTTCCTCCTCTTATAGCCACCATGTCTCACCATGAGATTGTCCTTAGACTTGGTCCCGATACTCTGTTATGCGGTCTTAAGAATCGAATGCAGTTCCACCACAGATTTCTCCATGTTGTTCATGTTGTAGTTGACTATAAAAGACTTATAGTCATCTGACAACGAATTGAGTATCGTATCCGTTGCTAGCTGCAACGGTACTGTGTGCCCAAGTCTTTCTAGGTGGTCAATGTAACCTTTCATTTTCATGACGTGGTCACTGACCGAAGTCCCCTTAGCCATCATGCACGAGTTAAATGCCCTAGTGGCATCATAACGCTCTGTGCGGGCTTGCTCTTGGAACATGCCCCTCAGCTGGCGGATCATGTCATAGGCAGGAGTCTCCATCATGCTTGATTGCAACTCTGGACTCATCGTTGCAAGCATGAGGCAGCTAATATCCAAGGCTTCATTGGAGCACTTCTGAAAATCCTCCCTGACCTCTGCCTTGGCATTGTTGGCAGGGGGATTTCCTAGAGGTTGTTCTAGGACATACCATTTTCTCGCGCGCCTCAGCCGGATCCGGAGATTTCTCTCCCATGTGAGAAAGTTTGACCCGGTGAGCTTATCCTTCTCAAGGAAAGAGCAGAGAGAGAGGTTATTAGTACTGGTAACGTTGGTTGCCATCTACAAATTAAAACCCGGTTTAATTAGTAATTGCAAATAAACTTTCTAATATATATCATTAAACCCATAAACAATATATATTAGACCTAGGACCCATATTTCACATACTTGACGCAAGGTTTGGTCATTTCCCGCCAAGTCATGCTATTTCTGGTAAGTAACACCCTGTACCAATCGTACCTAGCTGATACGACTTCTAGAACCTCGTAGAGCACTTAGACTTAGTCTAGTATGTTTAACTCTACTCTAGTGCATTTTTGGCCGGGACTCCCGATTATCACCAAAATAGATCGCACCACCTAAGACAGTATGAATTCTGGCTGGGACTCCCGATTATCGCAGAATCTTTCATACCCTTTCCCGCAATGGTTTGAACCCGGATGCCCAAGGTTTGGGCACTTCCGACACCCGAGTACCGTTTAACAGCAAAGGTGTACCATTAGGTGGGTAGCACACTGATCTAAGATTTTTCTTGGGTTTTATAATTAAATTTAATGAAAACTTAATTTTCCAGTTTTTGAAAAACCATTTTAAAACTAACTGTTTTAAAAATACGATTTACATGTGTACCTAAACTAGGTGTACAAAACGGCTTTATAAGTTCCAAACTTATAATCTTGACAAAACTTTAAATTTATAAAAATTTAGTTAATACAACTAACAAACTGAAGTCGTATTCTAGTTTGTCATAAAACGTGATTTTTCTCTGTTTAATAATTACCTATTATTAAACCCTTTTTATTTAGCATCACATACACACATCCCATACATACATGAATGAGCAATAAATAAAAACACAACCACACAGATAATAATAAGCAGATAAAAATCTATAGTTTTGCCAACTAATCCTAAGGTCAATCCTAAGGATAAACAGACTTGGATTTGCCTTCAAGATGAATTGTTCCCACTTGCCTTGACACCTCCTCCGAAGTATTCGAGCTCCTTGCAAAACACCATCTTCTTGAATACCTTCTTGAAATTTCATTTTGGTAAAGGGATAAGACTACAACTACTCTATTACAAATACAATATTGAATGGGGTTGTAAATAGCACGCAGGCCTCCCCGAACCAGTACAATATTACAATTAAGAAAGGGATTGTAGTTGGCACGCAGGCCTTCCCAAAACAAAAAATAAAAGAAGAAATGAAAAAACGAGTCCTAAGTCGGCAAAACTATATATATATATATATATATATATATATATATATATATATATATATATATATATAACAACCACGCGGTATATATAATCAACACATATATATTTCAACCACGCAGTTAAAAGAAACAATAAACTGTGTAGTAAAACACATAACCTGATTCGTCTAATCATTCTCATTTACCCTTTGATTAATAACTATCAACCAAAATGAGAATTATGATCTTCTAATGAATTTAAAAATTACTTGACCAATACAGTTTTTCAACGATCTTTGAAAAACATAATTCTATTCAAAACTTGAAAGAAATCCTATGTCGGGTATTTTACCAATTTACCAAAAACTTAAACTGGACAACATTTGGTCATTTAAATATCATCTAGTTTTGCTTCTCCATCCTTTTTTATAAACTTACCCCTTTTGGAGTTTATTTAAAACGACTAAAACTAGTCGTAATAAATAACCATCTAATATATATATATATATATATATATATATATATATATATATATATATATATATAAACTAAAAACTAATTAAAATATATAATGCTAGTTTATATAAAACACTTATTAATTTTAACTCTTAAAATTAATAATCCCTTTTTATTTTAACCGAAAAACTATTTGGGCCAAGGAACCTCTTAGCCATGTAGACCGTAAGCCCCTTCGGGCCGAGTCCCACTGGGCTGCAGGCCACCTGGGTCGAAACCCTCTTGGGCCATAACTTGCCTGGGCCGAGAACCCTCCCTAGGCCGTGAGCCACTTGGACAGCAGCCCACCTGGACCGAGGACCACCTGGGCCGTAGCCCTTCCTGGGTTGTGACCGTACCTGTTGACCACCGCCGACCAATTCTGACTGCAGCCGGCCACCTCCGACCTCCTAGCACCGCTGCCTGCGGCTATTCGTCGCCGACCTGGACTGCCGCCGATCGCCGCCGGCTACGGTGGTGGTTCCGGTTTGTTTTTTCAATTCAAACAAACAATTTAAAAAACTTATAAATCCTTAATCCTATTTAATCTATTAAAACGAACTTGTTTTAATATCCTGATTAAAAATATGGATTTAATCAAAAACAAAAAATTTAATTATTAATATTAACATAAACTGTTCTTATTAATAATTAATTATCCTAAAACTAGATTTTAATCCTTTTAAACAAAACAGTTCAAGTTTCTGGTCACGATCAAGTTTTAGATAAAAGGTTTATCTTTTAACCGTTTAAACATAAATCTTGTTTAAACTTATCTGGTTTAAAATTAACCCTTTATTATCCGGATAAAAAAAAGAAAACTTATTTTTTTATCATCCTATGGTTTTCGAGATTTATGAGGAGAAGAACAAGATGAAGTAGAAGATCATAAATCCTAAAATGAATCAATTATCTGGATTAACTAGGTTTTATTAATTAAAACAAAACTGTTCAATTTTCTTGATCAAGCCTATCCTTATCCAAAAATCATAATCTTTTTAACCATTCAAACTAACTGTTTGAACTTTCTAATCAATAGGATTAAACCTGGGAACAAAAACAAAATGTTTTTGTTACCTTCTTGATTTTTGAAAAAGCTAAGAATAAGAAGGAGATCAAGAACAAAAACCTTAATCCTAAAACAGATAAAACTAGAAACTAAAAGATCATAGAGCCAAGGCTCTGATACTACTGATGGGTTTTGATCTGACCAAACCACCCTAAGACACAAACTGGTCAATCCTGAGTTTGATTCCACTGGTTCAATCCTAAAGCGGAACTGGATTGAACACAACCCTCTAAACCCTAAAAGGGTTAGGATCTTTTAACTAATGATCTAACTAGTTTCTAAACAACAATCCATAGAAAAGGTTTTAGGATACAATACCTGTTCTTGATCTTGGGATTGCTAAAGCTAGTCCACCACTACTGCACCTGCAATGAACTGGCTGCTAGACCGCTCCTGGATTACCAAAGCTTCAACACCCGAAAACTGAGTGTGTGTGTATGTCGTCGATCACCAAAAGCCGAAGGCTTTTTTGCCTTTCTTCTTGTTCGACGCAGGTATAACCGAGAGAGAGAGAGAGAGATAGAGAGAGAGGTTTTGCGCAGGATTGTGATAGGGAGAGCATGATTCTTTTTCTTGGTTAAAACTTAATCTCTTCAAGGAATAATCCTTTTCTAGGTTTAAATACTTAAACCTTATCCCGGCCCAAACCCGTTCAATTAAAGCCCATAACTTTAATTGAAGTTTCAATCCTTACTCTTTAACCCCTGGACCTTACTAGTTAATTAATTAACTATCAATTAACTGGTCCATTAAATGTTAAACTTCTTATTTAATTTCCCATCAAATAATAAATAACTATTTATTATTTATTTCTTTTTAATAATTAATACACACTGATTAATTATTTATTTCTCTCTTGAATAATTAATCCAACTGATTAATTATTTCCACACAATATTATGGTAAATTCCAACTGTTCTAATTTAGGTGTGTAGCAGTGTGACCCTTTAGTCTATTATAAGACCGGGCACAATGTACCCATTAATTATCTCTGCACATAATTTAACAGACTCCCACTTGTGCAAGATAAGTAATAGTTACTGCACACTGTTGGCCTAAGGAGGTCCCTACCAAGACACTTAGGATAGCCAGACACATAATCTAACCCTACCTTACCCCCTACCTACCCACTCCACCCTACCCCATCCCACCCACCCTACCCTATACCCTATGGTGGTGGTCGGCGGCATCGGTCATGGTGGTGGCGGTTGGTGGTGGTCGGCGACGGTGGCGGTTGGTGGTAGTGACGGCGGTGGTGGTGGCGGTTAGTGATGGTCGGCTACAGTGGTGGCGGTTGGTGGTGTTCGGCGATGGTGGTGATGGTGGCGGTTGGTGATGGTTGTCGTCGGCGGTGGTGGTGGTGGTCGGCGGCGGTGGTGGTGGTTGGTGGTGTTCGGTGGCGGTGGCAGTTGGTGATGGTTGGTGGCGGTGGCGGTTGGTGATGGTCGTCGGCGGTAGTAGCGGTGGCGGTTGGTGGTGGTCAGCGGCAGTAGTGACGGTGGTGCAGTGGCGGTGGCGGTTGGTGGTCGGCGGCGTCGGCGGTAGCGGTTGGTGGTGGTGGGCGGTGGGGTGACGGTGGTGGCGGCGGCGGTGGTGATGGTGGTGGCGTTTGGAGGTGTCGGCAGTCGTGAAGCATAATAGCGTATAGTGAGCGTATAATTCGAATTCCCAAGGATTGTGTTAAATTTCATAGGTTTAATGATGAAATTACAATTCCTTAAACATGGAAATTGGGAGGAATTCAAATTCCAATTCCTATAATTCCTTGAACCAAACACGAGTTAGGATTTGGAATCTCCAATTCCAATTCCGGACAATTCCGACGAAACAAACGGCCCCTTAGGGTACCTCCATGTGACTCTATTTTACTTTTTTTTTGAATATATATAGTAAAAAATATAATCTTGTAAACCATGGTAAGTCATAGTATATCTATATAATAGTGTTAGATTATTCTACATTAAACTATAATCTTCATTAATAGTTTTACGTAGTGAGAGCGATAGAAGATCGAGCGTTCATAATGAAACGAAAAACAATAAATGATAAAATATAAAAGAGAAGAGAGAAGAGAAAAAAAGATATATAAGAAAACTCTGTGGACGTGACGGCAACAGGTTAGCAACAAAGGGGGCAACTAGAAGAGCGGCGTTGGTGGCAAGAGCTACAACTATGACGGCGACAAGAGGTGCAACACTGCGGGCAACGATAATAGAAGCTATGGCTACAGCGACAGGAGCTACAAACAAGTTTATGATGCAGGATCTAATGAAAGATAATAGATATAATGTTTGTAAGATGAATAAACTCTAATTAATTCGTTTAATTCCAAACAAACATCATTATACTACTACCTCGTATTTGAGCTACTTAAAAAAAAACAAAAACAAACAACCGTATTTCGCCTCTTACATTGTTTTTCCTATTTTTGGAAAAACAAACGAAAATTTTTCAATAGGAAAATTTGATCAACTGACATTCATGATGGCTTGTTTCTTGGGAATATTATCCATCAACTAACTAACACGTCATATTTCTATTAAATTAATAACCCTTGATTTGACATGTGTCATGTACCCCACAAAAGTAATCTTTTGATTACATGTCTTGTTCCAAAATCAATTTTATGTGAGGACCTCACAATTCGTTCTCCATTTTTAGTTTGGTTGGGTCAATTATCCATTAAATCTTAATATATCTTAATTCGTGTATGTGTAACTAAAATACTAATAGATGATAACGGTGACTTTTCTACTTAATATACATTAATTAATCTAACTAAATGAGAGTATTAGTAGATTATGATGTATAGAGTAACACCCATTTTGATTTCAGACCATTGCCATGTCTTTTTTATTCAAACATCGATCTAAATCACTTCAATGTTTAACTCAGAAGATTAACATGCCTATAGATATTAAAACCAACCCAATTTAAAAGTTAAAAACGAAATGATTAGTTGAAGCCCATGCATTGTGTAATTGTTTTTATTGGCTTCGTAAATCATGTTACAAAAGTTTAATTTTTTTCATGTGTTTGTATCATTTATGATATTGGATTGCTTCAACTTTTTCATTGCACTTTTTATTTATTTTTTGACCTACTTAAGAGACGTTTATGGTGGGTCCCGAATTCCAATAACCGGCTAAACTATTCTCTTATAAATAAGGATGATTTCCTAATATTGTGTTTATTTTCGAATTTTTTATTTTTTTATTAAATGAAATATTTTGATTGGTGGAATCTTATTTTGAAAGTGATGATAATGTCATAATCCTTTTCTTTTAATAAGGTTATAAGATATATATATATATATATATATAGACAAAGGATCAGATAGAAACGTTCGCACCGTGCGAACACTTGCAAAACACTTCTCTAGAACAAACCACTGCATCTAGATGCAGTAAAATTACATTCAAACACACCACACTTCACGCTCACGTACCCCTCACTGCACTCCTCACGACCCTCGCAAGCTTCACCGCCATCCCTCCTTGCCGCCACCATCTAGCCACCGCCATCCCTCCTCGCCGCCACCATCTAGCCACCGCTTCTTCATCTGGCCCCACCATCGCTCACAGTCTCATCTCAATTTGGGGATTAGGGCAAAGAAACTAAGAGAATCAAATACTCCATTAATGTTCGATTAAAGAGGGGGCTTAGGGCAAGTTTGATCACTGAAGAGATTTTTGAACCAAAATCTAACAAATGGAGCAATTTGGTAAGTTCAATCATACATTCAGTTTTGTAATTACTTTACTCCTTCCAAGGCGATTGCCTCCTCTGTTGCACTTTCTCCTGTGATTTTTGCCCCATTTAATTTTGTTGCATCTAGATGCAATGGATTGTTCTAGTGCATCTCAGGTGTTCGCATCGTTCGCAATGTGAGAACCGTTCGCATTGGATCCCCACCCTATATATATATATATATATATATATATATATATATATATATATAGGGGACGGTTGAAACGAGAATTATTTTTCGTACGAGAACTGCGAGAACCAATCTTAGCCGTTGATTTGATAAAGTGGAATTCATGGATGTGGAGCGTGGAGGGATTAAGTGTGGCAGGGTGCGTGTGAGGAATTCATGGCTGGGTGATGACATTGAAGGAGGAAGAATTGGACGGTCAAGATTGGTTCTCGCAACTCTAGTACGAAAAACAGTTTTCGTTTGAACTTTTGCCTATATATATATATATATACATGTATATATATATATATATATATATATATATATATATATATATATATATATATATATATATATATATATATATATATATATGTATATATATATGGGAGGGTTCAAACGAGAACAGTTTTTCGTACGAGAACTGCGAGAACCAATCTTAGTCGTTGATTTTATAAGTGGAATGCATGGATGTAGAGCATGGAGAGGATCAAGTGTGGCATGGTGCATGTGAGGAATTCATAGGCAGGTGATGACATTAAAGGAGGGGAAATTGGACGGCTCAGATTGGTTCTCGCAGTTCTCGTACGAAAAACAGTTCTCGTTTGAACTTTTGCCTATATATATATATAGGGGAGGGTTCATGCGAGAACCGTTGTTAGTGCGAGAACCGCGAGAACCAATCTCAGATATTCATTGGATATGGGAAGTTCATGGATGGAGAGCGTGAAGGGATCGAGTGTGGCAGGGTGCATGTGAGGAATTCATAGGTAGACAATGACATTGAAGGAGGGGGAATTAGACGGCTCAGATTGGTTCTCGCGGTTTTTGACACTAACAACGGTTCTCGAATTAACTTCTATATATATATATATATATATATATATATATATATATATATATATATATATATATATATATATGTTCAAATGAGAATGAGACTCGATATCAGCTGTTTATTTTGTAAGTGAAATTCATACATGGAGAGCATGGGAATACCTCTTTGTTAAATTATGTGCAGAGATAGATAACACGTGTCATCGTGTCCAATGCTATGAGACACTAAAGGATCACACTGCTACACACCCAATTAGAACCATCTGAATTTTACCAGGTTGTGTGTAAGAATAATTAATTAGATTAATTAATTATTGAGAAAGAAAATAATAATAAGTTGTTTATTATTTAAATGAGAGGTTAATATTTAGTTTAAATATTTAAAAAAGCCAATTGATTAATAGTTATTAATTAATTGGAAAGGTTAAGGGTGTTTTCTGTAATTATCCAATAGTTTAATTAAAGCTGGACTTTAATTAAACGGGCTTGGGCTTTAATAAGGTTTAATATATAAATACCTTATTAAACCTTAAGGAATCATAACATTAGATAATTACAAGTTAGAAAACAATCCTAATCTCTCCCCCTCTCTCTCTAATCGACGTGAAGGCCGAGAACACCCCTAGGGGGTCGGCGACGATTGCAACACACACACACTGTAACACCCTAATTTAGGGCCTAGTTGTAAATAGTTATACCTTGTGTTAGTTAAGTTGTACATTGACTTTAACCAAGTTGTTTAAGTTGTTTTGTTGATTAATTATTGTTATTTGTTGGTACACGTGGTTATGTGGTTAAGTTGGAAATGTTTCATAAGTAGATAAAGTTGGTTAATAATTGAACGGTTTCAAATAATGATTCCGAAAATATCTCTGTTAGTTCAAACGGATAAACCTAAGTCGTGTTTTAAGTTGAATAGGAGAACGAAATACCTTTGTGGGGTATTAAACCCCTTTGGGTCGGTTTATGTGGGATGTTTATCCCTTGCTTTGTTCAAACACACACACAAGATACACATTCAACACACATACATACATACGTAGCTTCATATACACACACACTTAGAGTTTTTGAAGAGAAATCAAGAAGGAGGATCAATTGTTAGCTGATTCCAGTAGTAATTCGAGCCTTGTAGCTTGTAATCGTCTTCTTCAAGTAATTTTTCTTATATAAACCTAGTTTTTGTGTTGAAGTGATGTGAGAACCCATTTGGCGGATTCAAGTGGGTTTTAGTGTTGATTTTATGTCCAAATCATGGTGCAAGGTTCATTGGTATGTTAGAGATGAGGTATAAGCAATCAAAACTGGATTCAAGTCGAATTTTAGTACCAAAACTTGAGAAACAGCTTCTGTCGGATAACAGAGCTGAGCTCACTGTAATTATGGTCCTTGCGATCGCAAGGAGGTGCCTTGCGGTTGCATGCATGTTTGGGTTCTTGCGATCACATGGGATCCCTTTGCGGTCGCATGGTGTGTCTGGTGTCTCTTGCGGTCGCATGAATGGGTCTTGCGATCGTAAGGGTGTCGTTGTCATGGCTTACCGTCTAAGGACGAAGGAAACATAACTTGCGATCGTAGGTATATAACTTGCGATGGTCGGTAGTGTCGCTTAGTTGGTAACACCTGACAGTTGAACTTGGCGTATTTTTGTTGTATTATAACTGCCGAGTCAGTTAACATTTATCAAGCTTTGTTAATGACGTTTACTTCCGCTGCTGGCTTTTATTATATAAGTTTAAAAAGCATAATTTTTCCCTAATTTTAAGCGTGTGAAAACCGGTGGTACAAATAGGTATCAGAGCCTAAGTTTGAGTAATTGGGTACTTGTAGGAGTATTCAATCTCAAGCTCGGGCCCGACCATCGTTAAGTGTTCCTAGTTGGGTATTTGGGGATTGAGTATGAGCGTTATGTGGTAGTTGCATGTGTAAACTAACTGGTAGCGTTAGTAGTTGTTGAATAAGTAGAGTACTAAACGTTGTTTCTGTGTGTAGTAAGTTGATATAGAATGGCTGAGAGACGAGTTAATACTGAAGAGGCTCTTAAGCTTATGGAGGATGAAGCTTCAAGCGTTCATCCCGAGGCTGGAGAAGGATCTGCTCCGCATAGTGACGAACCGCTAAGGCAAGATCCAGAGCAAGCAGCGCGTATTACACGTCTGGAGGAAGAGCTCCGACTTACACGGGAGCTGTTGTTAGCGGTTGTGCAAGGGCGTAAACCGGAGAAGTGTTCGTTTAAGAAATTCCGTTCTTGCGGTCCGAAAGAATTCGAGGGCGGTGATGGTCCTTCAGATACCGTGAGATGGCTTCGAGAGACCGATGAGGTGCTCGATTCTTGTGATTGTGAAGCGGAGCTTCGTGTCAAATACGCGGCACGGATGTTGAAGGGTAGCGCGTTGTTCTGGTGGGATTCTGTAACAGCGACGTTGAGTAAAGAGGTTGTTGCTGCCATGACATGGGAGCAGTTTGTTGAGAAAGTAACCAGACCGTATTGTACAGATTATGATATGGAGAAGATGGAAAGAGAGTTCAACGCTCTTAGTAAGGGAGACAAGTCGGTGGATGTTCTGATCCAAGCCTTTATCGATAAAGTGAGGTTTATTCCTAGCTTGGCGACTGATGAAGCTGCAAAGATGAGAAAGTTTGTGGGAAAGTTGCCTTCTGATTATCGCGCTCTCGTTAGAATGGCTGGGAGTTTAGATCGAGCGTTTGAAATAGCTCTACAGATTGAAGATGATCGTACTCAGGGTAAGGATGACCGAGCTGGTGAAAGTCATAAGAGGAAGTTTCAACAATCCTCAAAACCGGGTCCTTCTAAAGGAAAATCTGTTGCTAGTAGGAAGTTTGATTCCCAGAAGAAGCAGTGGATGGATCGTCCGTGGTGTGCAACTTGCCGTACGTATCACAGTGGTGACTATTCTAAAGCCACTGCTCGATGCTTACGGTGTGGGCAGAAGGGGCACGTGGTTGTCAAGTGTGAGTTCAAGGATGATGTTTGTTATAAGTGCCACAAGCCAGGGCACAGAATATCTGATTGCCTGTCAAAGCAAAGTACCGGTGCTGGTGGATCTGCCTCTGGGCAGAAGAAAGATGGTGCTTGGTGTGCACAAGGACTGCTTGTTTTTCTGGTTATAAAATCTTGGGACACAACCTCGTTTTAAATTTATAAAAACGATGTTACTAAGCAGATACTACACACGACTCAGGCAAGTATAACCTGGTCAATAGTAGTATAGACTCGGTAAGACCGGATGTCGTTCCACCAGGACAGGAAGCTACCAATACTTAAGTCTCATTGTTGTTTGATCGGCAAGATTAATTAAAGTAAATAACCAAATTAACTAAATTAAACAGGAAATACAACAACTAAAACAGATTAACACTGAAGGCAAACAGACAGGATAACAGATTCACTCAGGCTTTCGAATCATCGAGACTAGTCATGGCAATGACACAATACAAAACATAATATGGGGACTTGAATAGTTTAAGTGCATAGCATGCTGTTCTAATACTTGACAAAACCATATTATCATGCACAAATCTTCACTCGAGTTATCAAGACTCAGACTTAGCAATTAAACATAATCAGGCAAGCAACGACATATAAGGATTTAACTACAGATCCACCAGATCACGTCCAAATCACACTACAAAGACATACATCTTTTCAAATGACATATCCAGTAGTCCTCAGAACCCAAAAAGGTGTTAAAGTGGTTAAATTAGTTAAAACAAGCAAAAACAGCACACTGGTGGTGAAAATGGCTTCTACGGCCGTAGTAATTATCTACTACGGTCGTAGCAGCCTGGATAGTCCTACGGTTGTAGGGATTTCTTCCTACGGCCGTAGGGACCCATCCGACAGAACATTCAAATCTAACATAAAGGCATTCAACAACAAATTACAATCTAGACTTTAATCTCAGATCATAAACACATGTAAACTGGTACAATGGGGTCATAAACTCATCTAAACTCAAACCTCACAATTAAGGGATTCTCAATGTTTAGTCACGTGATTTCTAAAGATATGAACATGTTAAACCTACCATTTCTAGTATAGCCAACACTTCTTAGAACATGAATCATGTGATATGCACATTGAACACTAAGACAAGCATAACAAAGGCATACATGTGAGTTCATTTCACCATCTAAACATACCAACAAACATCTTTGTGAATCCTTTAATCATTAGTAGCATGTTTAACCCATAAATACACCAAATAACAAGATTTTCATCTACAATCATAAGGCATGCATAAAACCAACATATGATTAACATAACCAATAATGGATGAACCTGAAATGATTCAAATCATATTCCAAAAATGACATCTAATGACAACCATGCAAGATGTATCATTTCTAATAACAAACTCAACATGGAATTAATAAAATCAACCATCATTCTTGAATATTCATATGTTAAAACATGAATGAGTTATCATATACAAATTATCACACATGAACATGGTTAGATTAAACATACTAAATTGATAAAACACATTTGTATTCAAGATTAAACATGCATATATGAATCAAGTCATCATAAAAGTCAAATATATTGCCATAACTTAGCCAAGAATCATCTTGGCCCAAGTGAAATGAGTTTAGTTATCCATATACAATAATAGTAACATTACAACATCTGGAACACATGGGTACATGATTGATATAATAAATGGAAAGAGTATACCCAAGCTAGCAATGATATAACTAATGAATCCAAGCTCCAAATGTTGTTCCAAGCCTTCAAGATCCAAGCTTTCCTCCTTAGAATCACCAAGAGAAGTCCCCTGGAGTGTTAGGATATTTAGAGAGGGTCTATGGAAGTGTTTTTCCGGAGTGGAGGTGAAAATGGTAACCCCTTGCAAAATGGCAGAATTCTGAATTTAATCTGCTGTAAGTGGGCTTCCTACGGCCGTAGGAATAAGCTACTACGGCCGTAGGAAATCATGACTGGATTTTCTACACACGCAACGTTAAACCATTTGTCCGGGACACGCAAGATCTGGCAGGCAATGATGGATTCTAGAAGATGGCTTCCTACGGCCGTAGTAATTAATCCCTACGGCCGTAGAGAGCATTTTTTCACTATTCTTCTATTTTCTTCAATTCTTTCCTTGTTTTGCCCATTTATCTTGCTTAAAGCTCCTTGTAACCTGCATGGTGAATGTTAAACATATTAGATCCATATTAGAAGTATTCACCTTGTATTTGGGCTAAGTACGGGGTATTCTAACATGTAAAACATGTATAAAAACGCATATATCAAAGTCCCCACACTTAAGCTTTGCTTGTCCTCAAGCAAACTCTAATGCAATAGCTAAAACCAAAGAATTTCTAAAGGCAGCACATTAGTGCAAACATGTATCATTCCGACATAGAAGAGATCTAAAAGCATGACAAACATTTTAAACGTAGAGTTAAGAGTTGCTTTCATGTATTGAGATAAAGAAAGGCAGATTCAACACGCATACAATGAGTTGTGACAAGTATCTGACTTTATACCTCACCGGAGATCACTCTAGCACTCAATGTGTATTTGGGTTAAGTATATAAGTGCTCGTGTGCTAGATTGAAGCAAAGACTCGTATAAGCTTGATCACGTATCACATCTCCACCAATCAACATAATCATATGCAATTATCAAGAAGACTTTGTCGGGTTGTAACGTGGCTAGGGCTAAGGGTAGGAATGGGAATATATAAAAGTGGCTAAAATAGAATCCAGAAATCAAGTTCAAAATCGTCAAAGCTGCTATTATTGAAGGAATACAGAATATCACACTATTTTTGGCGAGAGTACAGTTCATCAAATAGAAATGGAATCAGGATTCTCTGAATGATGGCTAACAACCAGGTAATACCGACAAAGAATTACTACTCAATGTATGACAGGCTCAAAAATAGCCAAGGAAAGCATGTCAAGTAACTGAATTTCTCAATTTTCTCTTTTTCTAATTTTTTTTTTCCAGAAAACTCAGCTGTATACAGCATGAAACGGAACAAACCAAGGGATATATGTATTTTTCATATCCCACTAATCGATGTATGAACAACTGACGAACAAAATACAACGGAACTAAGCAGCGAGAAAACGGGTCAACTGACTCTGGAAACATAAAAAATAAAATAGACTAAAACAGGATAAACATGGGTAATGAAATGAAAGGCTTAGGCTCAAAGTGGATAACTAGGGGTAAATATATAGAAATTGGCTAAAAATAAAAGTATATAGGCTGAAATGGGGTTTCCTAGTGCTTCTATCACTTAACTGCAACAGTTTAGTTCATGATCTCGACATGCATACTAGTAAGCAAGTTCTACAATCAAAGCAACAATCAGCATATAAGTGGGCAATTCCATGAGCTAATCATGTAAGAAATGAAGTGTAGTGGCTCAAATGCTCAGGAATGCATATCAGGTGTGGCTTGTGCAATTGAAGTCAAACACTTGTTAAAACTCAAGAATTCGTGCAAAATCGTTTTCATAAAAGCTGAAATGTTACTTGTTTAAAGTTTATCATGCGAGAAGATCTAAACATGTCCAAAATGATATAATTTTGCGAAAAATTTACGCCTAAATCAATTCTATGGTTTAAAGCATAGTTAGCATACAAGAGTTTTCAACAGGACACAGAATAGCAGGCATGTTATATTAATCCCTCCCCACACTTGAAAGTGTACATTGTCCCCAATGTACTAATAATAAACAATAAAGTGCGAGAAAAGAGCTTTAAGAACTCCCTGAACAGCAATTGTGCGTCTGCATTTATTAAACTCCGAAGGCGTTGGCTTCCTCCCCACACTTAAGCTGAGCTGCCAAGATATCACGAATATTCTTGCAAAACAACAACTCAACCAAAAGCGAAACATAGAGAGGGACAAAAACATCACAAGCTATGGCAAGCAAAAAGGAAACGAACTACAATAAATACATAGCCGAAATAATGTACAAGTGCTTTGATGTCATACAGATATGCAAAAGTAAGTACATAACATCAAACACATCAAAAAGTGGCATGTACTACAAACAACCAAAAGCGTACAGCCAAGCTAAACTAGAAATACATACAAAGAAAACTACTACACATACTATCCCCACAAAAATAACTATCGCGGAGGCGGCTGCGAAGGCCCGGCTCCATCAGTGAAGTCCCGGAGCCTCTGCGGATAAGCTGGCGGCTGTGGCAACTGCTGTGAAGATGTCATAGTGTCGGCCGCAATGAGCTGCACCATGCTGATCATATACTGTCGATGAGCCTCGGCATGTGCATACTCAACTCTCTGGATCTCCCTGGATTCCCGCTGCATCTCAACCAGCTCAGAAACTGACCTCTCCAACCTCCCAATCCGAGCCCTATAATCTCTCGTGTAAACCTGGGCTGGCTGCCGGAGAGGTGGTGTCGACCCAAAGAGATCCTCAATAGTAAACTCATGGTGTCCGCTCTCTGGGGCACCTCCAGCAGCTACTTCCTCTGCTCCTGCTCCTGCTCCTCCACCACCTGCTGCCTCCTCCTCTACCACTCTAGGAGGCTCCCAAATTGACCCATCAGGGTTGATCAATCTCATACGGTTCTGGATCCTAGCAGCGACTTTCATACGCTGCAGGACCCCTAAATCTATCGGAGCGGCTCGAGCGGAGCGAACGAGATCATCAGTAATCTCGGCAGTCAGGAGGCCCATATCCTCGGCTAAGATAGTAACGTACCCCCCTCCATAGATAGCCTGCGATACACGGGTGGTACGTACCTGGAATAGAAAACGGGCCAGGCACAGAGCGAGCTGGCAGGGCCTCTGGTGAACCATCGTATATAGATAAAACAAGTCAGTGAAAGTAACAGAACCAGAGGACGCGTTGCGGGCGGTCATGCTGTGAACGATTGCCCGATGCAGAATGCGGTGCAGAGGATCCCGGAGCTTCGTGCTCTTCGGCACGATGGCGGTGTTGTAGGCGCCAGTGCCAACCTCGTCCCAAAAGGAAATCCCGCTCACACCCTCGGGCTAATCAGTGATGCCCTCGGCAAACGCCGGAGTGTCCAACTCCTCGTGCGTAAATAAACCCATATAAACGGCAAACTGCCGCAATGAAAGCCGTCTCTCCGCCCCTAGTAGGCGGAATGTCAGGGCGTCCTCCCGCTCATAATCCAGCAGCGGGGTAACCAAGTGAATGGTGGAGAAAAACTCCAATGCAAGCTCATGGTAGACCGCCCCCTGAAGAATGAAAAGCCTCTGCCAATGAGGGCCACATGTGGTCTGAGCACGGCCCCTGATATGAAGAGTGGCCAAATCATCCCAAACCAGATACCTGATGGTCTCATATCCGTGACTATCAGCGCGCCCCATCAGGACATCTCTGTCAGTACGATCCTCCTCACGGTCGAAGCGGAGAAAAGGAGGAAGCGCGGCATCAGCTGGCCGCTCGACCGGAACTCTGTCAGGGTCGACTAAACGTGGGAACTGGCGAGGGTCTATCCGCGGCTCTGGTGAAGCCTGTCTGCGCACATGTCTAGGAGGCATAGCTTGTTTTCGAAAAATGGCCGGGAAATGAGTGAGATATGGACGGAGATCCTCGGTGGTCGTCGGGGCGTTTTTTTTTAGAGAGAGAGCGTAGGAGAGAGAGAGAAAGCGTGCGAATGAAACAGATGCTAGGGCTTATAAAGAGAAGTTCCTACGGCCGTAAGAATAAATCCCTACGGCCGCAGAGGGCTCAGAACGATCCTACGACCGTAGTAGTGTTTCACTACGGCCGAAGTAGATGAATTTTGACAAAAACCCATTTTGCATCAGATTTTCAGTTTAAACAACTTTTTGGAACACGCTACTCTCTATAGGCCTCTGGAGAATGTACGGGGAACGTGCTAGTAGTACATAATTGAAAGCACACAACTAGATTAGCGAAATTATTAATGGAAACGGAAAAGGAAACCCGGAAAGTGGGCATCCGACAAAAAGACAATATGTACAAGTAACACACTATTAGTACGGTGTGTAAGCGAACACTTTAACGCGTTGAAATGCGGAGTGTTTTCCTGTCTCTCCAGACTGAATGAGAATTAAAATGAGAAAACATGAGGAGCTATACGGCACGAACATAGGCATGACCTAGGGATTATAATGGGGCTTAGGCTCGAGTTTGCTTAATCGGAGACTTACCAACTCATCAATCATTGCACCAGCATTACTATTAGGACGTAAGACCCCCTCGGCTTTTAGCTTAACGGGGTCTTCTCGAAGAGCACTGGCACACTCTGACTGAGATATCGTCGGCAAATTCCTACAAGCGCCCTCATGCAACAGAGCACCGTATTTCCAACATTTCCCTACATATTTTGCACGCCTTTTTGCCGCATAGATGGAAGTGCCTCGATGAAATTTGGCAAAGTTTTGGTCTCTCCTCACGTGTTTCTCATGTCTCATGACAATATCGCGCAGAATATCAGAGGGCAATGATGAACGCAGAAAAAGGCAAGAAAGGAGGGAAAGAGAAGCGGAGGAAAGCATATCTAGTTCTTTAAGGTCTGCCGGTAAAAGACCCAACTCACCCCGCTAAGGTGCGGCGGGGTGAAGCTTCAGAACCTCTCTGGGTTCCTCTGGAGAATGCGGGATACCAATGTAATTCTTGAGTCGGTGGCCGTTGACCTTAAAAGTTACTCCCTCGGAGTTTGTGATGTCAACAGCCCCGTGCGGGTAAACAGTATGGACAACATAGGGGCCTGTCCATCTGGACTTCAACTTGCCAGGGAAAAGACGAAGACGAGAATTATATAGAAGCACACGATCTCCCGCCTGGAATTGTTTGTCCTTCAGGCGGGAGTCATGGAAAGCTTTCGTCCTTTCTTTGTACATTCTGGAATTATCGTAAGCTTGGAACCGTAGTTCATCAAGCTCACTTAGCTGGAACAACCTATTTTCTGCTGAACTCTTTGAGTCAAAATTTGCAGCTTTCAAAGCCCAGTAAGCTTTGTGCTCAAGTTCAACAGGAAGACGACAGGCTTTCCCATAAACCAACCTATACGGTGTAGTACCGATAGGTGTCTTGTAAGCAGTGCGAAACGCCCAGAGTGCGTCGTCTAATTTCTCAGCCCAATCTTTTGGGCTGTTACCAACGGTTCTTTCCAGAATTCGTTTAAGACCGCGGTTGGTAACTTCGACTTGTCCGCTGGTTTGCGGATGATATGCAGTAGAGAATCGATGAGTAACACCATAACGTTTAAGTACTTTCTCTAACTGTGCATTGCAGAAATGAGTACCCCTATCGCTTATGAGTGCTCTGGGGGTACCGAATCGTGAAAATAACTTTTTCAAAAATTTACAAACCACCCTTGCGTCGTTTGTAGGCAAGGCTTGCGCCTCAGCCCATTTTGACAGATAATCGACCGCCACAAGGATATATTTGTTTCCGTGTGAACCAGGAAAAGGACCCATGAAATCTATTCCCCAAATGTCAAATATTTCACAGACTTGGATTGGATTTTGGGGCATCTCATTTCGAGATGAGATATTTCCAGATTTCTGGCATGAGTCGCATGATTTTACGAACAAATGAGCACCTTTGAACAGGGTAGGCCAGAAAAAACCTGCATCCAGAACCTTTCTAGCGGTGTAGCTAGGTCCGTGATGGCCTCCTGTTGGGCCTGCATGGCAGTGCTGAAGGATGTCAACAGCTTCAGAAGTACTCACACATCTACGGATTATTTGGTCGGCTCCTACCCGAAAAAGATAAGGATCCTCCCAGAAATAGTGTTTCAGCTCGGAGATAAACTTTCTCCTCTGTTGGTGTGTGAGACCTTTTATCATCACCCCTGCTGCTAGATAATTTGCTATGTCAGCGTACCAGGGGATCTCCTCAGTGCTAGTCACGGCGAATAAAAATTCATCCGGAAAGTTATCTTTTATGCCGGACTCAGTTAGCACCTCAAGATTTGGATTTTCTAGGCGAGAGAGATGGTCTGCAGCCAGATTTTCTGCTCCTCTTTTGTCTTTGATCTCGATGTCAAATTCTTGCAAGAGCAAAATCCACCGAATAAGACGGGGCTTCGCATCTTGCTTTGCGAAGAGATAACGGAGAGCAGAGTGGTCAGTGTAGACCACTGTTTTTGATAACACCAGATAAGATCTGAATTTGTCGAACGCAAAGACTACTGCTAACAATTCCTTCTCAGTAACTGTATAGTTTTCTTGAGCATCAGTCAGTGTCTTGCTGGCGTAGTAGATCGGCTGAAAGTGATTATTTATCCGTTGGCCCAAGACAGCGCCAACAGCGAAATCACTGGCATCGCACATAAGCTCAAATGGTTGCGACCATTCTGGGCTCGTCAGGATGGGAGCATTTGTCAATTTCTCCTTCAAGAAGTTAAATGCGTGATCGCACTCAGGAGAAAATATGAAAGGAGTGTCTTTCTCAAGGAGATGGGTTAACGGCCGAGTGATTTTCGAAAAATCTTTATTAAGCGCCGGTAAAATCCTGCGTGTCCGAGAAAACTCCTAATGCTTTTAACATTGGAGGGTGGTGGTAGCTTTGCAATAACATCTATTTTAGCTTTGTCAACCTCGATTCCCTCATTTGAGATTTTGTGACCCAAAACTATACCTTCTCGTACCATAAAATGACATTTTTCCCAGTTAAGCACAAGGTTAGTTTCTTCACAGCGAGACAACATCTTGTCTAAATTATGAAGACATGTATCAAAGGAGTTACCGAAGACTGAAAAGTCATCCATGAATACCTCGACACAATCCTCAATCATGTCATGAAATATAGCCGTCATGCATCGCTGAAATGTTGCAGGAGCGTTACATAACCCGAAAGGCATACGCCGGTAAGCAAAAGTACCATAAGGGCATGTAAAAGTTGTCTTCTCTTGGTCCTCCGGTTGGATAGGAATCTGAAAGTATCCGGAGAATCCATCAACGAAGCAATAAAAAGCGTTTCCAGCCAATCGCTCCAACATTTGGTCGATGAAAGGAAGGGGGAAGTGATCCTTACGTGTGGCATCATTGAGTTTGCGATAATCAATGCACACACGCCACCCCGTGACCGTACGAGTTGGGATTAACTCGTTTTTATCATTCAGAATGACGGTCATTCCTCCTTTTTTAGGAACAACCTGGACGGGACTGACCCACGGACTATCGGAGATAGGGTAGATCAAACCAGCATCCAGCAGCTTTATAACTTCTTTCTTAACTACCTCTTGCATCTTGGGATTTAAACGTCTCTGATGCTGTACACACGGCTTATAATTATCCTCCATGAGAATCTTATGTGTGCAGAAGGATGGACTAATCCCCTTGATATCAGAAATTTTCCATGCAAGGGCAGTTTTGTGATTTTTCAGAACCCGTAATAGCTTACTTTTCTCTTCAACAGTAAGGTTAGAAGCTATTATCACAGGCAGCTTCGAATCTTCCTCCAAGAATGCATATTCAAGATGAGAAGGAAGTTTTTTGAGTTCAAGAGAAGGCGGGTCCACAATAGATGGTCGAGAAGCTGAGCTCTCGGATTTTTCAAGGACCTCGAAAACATCTGAGATAGGTGTCTCGTCAGGTGGAATAGTGCTGGTTAGCTCATCGGAGACAAGCTTTACCTGCTCTACATCCAAGACATCCTCATCTAGGATTTGCGTGTCAAACGCATCATTCTCTAGAGTTGGAATAATGCGATCCACGGGATGACGATGAAAGATATCAACGAAATAAAGAGTGTCATCTTGGCTAGTTGGGTGTTTCATTGACTTTTGGATGTCAAAAGTCACTTCATCCTTATCTACTCGAAGCGTAAGCTTTCCGTTGCAAACGTCAATTAATGCTCGAGCAGTGGCTAGGAATGGACGACCAAGAATGAGTGGGACATTTTTGCCCTCGTCCATGTCTAGGATGACAAAATCTGCAGGAAACACAAATTTGTCAACCTTTACCAAGATGTTCTCGACTATCCCACGTGGATATTTGACTGAACGATCGGCTAGCTGAAGTGACATACGAGTCGGTTTTGGTTCTCCTAGGCCCAGTCTAGAAAATACAGAGTATGGCATCAAGTTGATGCTGGCACCTAGATCAGCTAGAGCGTTGTTTACAGTGAGATTACCAATCAGACATGGGATTGTAAAGCTCCCAGGATCGGTTTTCTTTGTTGGCAACTTATTTTGAAGAATGGCTGAGCACTCCTCGTTTAAAGTCACCAACGACAGGTCCTCTAATTTCTTCTTGTTGCTGAGCAAATCCTTAAGAAATTTGGCATATTTAGGCATCTGTGCGAGTGCCTCAACAAATGGAATGTTCACATGGAGCTGTTTGAATAGCTCTAGGAACTTACCATATTGTTCCTCCGTTTTCTCTTTCCTTAATCTTTGGGGGAAAGGAATGGTAGGCTGAAATATTTTGACCGGAGGTTCGACTTGCGCGGTACTTGCTGGGTCTAGCCTGTTATGCGCCTCGTCAGAATCCTTCGATTGGACCTGTTTTTCGGTTTCTTTGGATTGAGAGGGAAACGGTGGTGGTATCGTGGTCGTCCCACTACGCAAAGTGATTGCCTTTACGTGTGCTCTCGGATTTGCATCCGTATTGCTCGGGAGACCTCCCGGTGGTCGCTCTGACAAGAGCTTAGATATCTGGCCAACTTGATTTTCTAGATTTTGCAATGAAGCTTGTTGATTTCTCAGAGTTGCTTCCGTTTGATTGAGTCTAACATCTGTTTGGTTGAATCGCAACTCGGATTGTGATAGATATTGTTTCACAAGATCCTCCAGATTGGAAGATACTGAAGATGATGATGAAGATTGATTTGAAGGTGGTGTTTGAGTGTTATACTGACGTGGTTGCTCATATGGTTGCGGTTGTCGATTAAACTGTTGAGGCTGACGATCGAACTGCTGAGGCTGACGTGGTCTCTGTGGGTATGGAATCCCTGGAGGGGGTTTAGTGTTTTGGTTATGATAACTGAAGTTAGGGTGATCCCTCCATGCATGATTGTAGCTAGGTGCATTGGGATTATACTGAGACCTTGGTTGATTAGAGACGAAATCAACCTCCTCGTGAGCAGGAGTTTCCTCCTGGCATTGATCACTAGGATGTGGTCCTGAGCAGAAATTACAAGTAGCCTGTTTAGGAGCACACATCTGATCCATTTTCTTTGTCAACTTCTCTACCTGAGCAGAAAGATCAGATAAAGCGTCTACATTGAACACTCCACCGTTCTTTGGCGGTTTCAGTCTCGTGGAGGGGTTCCATTGGTAGCTGTTGGTTGCCATATCTTCGATAAGATCATAGCACGCTTGTGGGTTCTTGCTACCCAACGCACCTCCTGCGGCAGCATCTATCATCTGCCGAGTGACAACGGATAAGCCATTATAAAATATGAAAATTTGATTCCATAGCTCATATCCGTGTGAAGGACATCTCCTCATGAGATCCTTGTATCTCTCCCAGGCATCATAAAGACCTTCCCCGTCAGTCTGCTGAAACGATGAGATATCATTACGCAGTTTGGCCGTTTTGGCCGGCGGGTAGTATTTAGCTAAGAATTTGGCAACAAGATCATTCCATGTAGTGATGGAATTTACCTGGAGAGAATTAAGCCACAGCTTGGCTTTGTCTTTTAAGGAAAACGGGAATAAACGCAAACGAATGGCGTCATCAGTAACACCATTGATTTTAAACGTATCGCAGATTTCGAGAAAACTGCGGATGTGAGCGTTAGCATCCTCGTCGAGTAATCCATGAAATTGAACAGAATTTTGAACCATTTGAATTACATTTGGTTTGATTTCAAAATTGTTCGCTGCCACCCTAGGTTGAATGATGGTGTTCTGGATATTGTTAATATCCGGACGAACATAATCATTAAGTGTTCTAGGTGGTGGTGGTTGTTCTTCCGCCATGTTTAGTAAACGTTCTCTTTGACGTTGGCGTTGAAAGCGTCGGCGTCGTCGAAACTCACGCTCCGGTTCTTGAAAAGGCTCAATTTGTTCAGAATAGAACAAACTGACTGAGGGTGCGAGAAAGAGGTAGAAAAAAAAAACAAGTGACTACCTAATCAGGCACACCTAATTTAAGTAACAAGTGACAAGATCAAATCAACAATTAAACTATTTCTTAGAATTTCCTGTCCCCGGCAGCGGCGCCAAAAACTTGGTGTGCACAAGGACTGCTTGTTTTTCTGGTTATAAAATCTTGGGACACAACCTCGTTTTAAATTTATAAAAACGATGTTACTAAGCAGATACTACACACGACTCAGGCAAGTATAACCTGGTCAATAGTAGTATAGACTCGGTAAGACCGGATGTCGTTCCACCAGGACAGGAAGCTACCAATACTTAAGTCTCATTGTTGTTTGATCGGCAAGATTAATTAAAGTAAATAACCAAATTAACTAAATTAAACAGGAAATACAACAACTAAAACAGATTAACACTGAAGGCAAACAGACAGGATAACAGATTCACTCAGGCTTTCGAATCATCGAGACTAGTCATGGCAATGACACAATACAAAACATAATATGGGGACTTGAATAGTTTAAGTGCATAGCATGCTGTTCTAATACTTGACAAAACCATATTATCATGCACAAATCTTCACTCGAGTTATCAAGACTCAGACTTAGCAATTAAACATAATCAGGCAAGCAACGACATATAAGGATTTAACTACAGATCCACCAGATCACGTCCAAATCACACTACAAAGACATACATCTTTTCAAATGACATATCCAGTAGTCCTCAGAACCCAAAAAGGTGTTAAAGTGGTTAAATTAGTTAAAACAAGCAAAAACAGCACACTGGTGGTGAAAATGGCTTCTACGGCCGTAGTAATTATCTACTACGGTCGTAGCAGCCTGGATAGTCCTACGGTTGTAGGGATTTCTTCCTACGGCCGTAGGGACCCATCCGACAGAACATTCAAATCTAACATAAAGGCATTCAACAACAAATTACAATCTAGACTTTAATCTCAGATCATAAACACATGTAAACTGGTACAATGGGGTCATAAACTCATCTAAACTCAAACCTCACAATTAAGGGATTCTCAATGTTTAGTCACATGATTTCTAAAGATATGAACATGTTAAACCTACCATTTCTAGTATAGCCAACACTTCTTAGAACATGAATCATGTGATATGCACATTGAACACTAAGACAAGCATAACAAAGGCATACATGTGAGTTCATTTCACCATCTAAACATACCAACAAACATCTTTGTGAATCCTTTAATCATTAGTAGCATGTTTAACCCATAAATACACCAAATAACAAGATTTTCATCTACAATCATAAGGCATGCATAAAACCAACATATGATTAACATAACCAATAATGGATGAACCTGAAATGATTCAAATCATATTCCAAAAATGACATCTAATGACAACCATGCAAGATGTATCATTTCTAATAACAAACTCAACATGGAATTAATAAAATCAACCATCATTCTTGAATATTCATATGTTAAAACATGAATGAGTTATCATATACACATTATCACACATGAACATGGTTAGATTAAACATACTAAATTGATAAAACACATTTGTATTCAAGATTAAACATGCATATATGAATCAAGTCATCATAAAAGTCAAATATATTGCCATAACTTAGCCAAGAATCATCTTGGCCCAAGTGAAATGAGTTTAGTTATCCATATACAATAATAGTAACATTACAACATCTGGAACACATGGGTACATGATTGATATAATAAATGGAAAGAGTATACCCAAGCTAGCAATGATATAACTAATGAATCCAAGCTCCAAATGTTGTTCCAAGCCTTCAAGATCCAAGCTCTCCTCCTTAGAATCACCAAGAGAAGTCCCCTGGAGTGTTAGGATATTTAGAGAGGGTCTATGGAAGTGTTTTTCCGGAGTGGAGGTGAAAATGGTAACCCCTTGCAAAATGGCAGAATTCTGAATTTAATCTGCTGTAAGTGGGCTTCCTACGGCCGTAGGAATAAGCTACTACGGCCGTAGGAAATCATGACTGGATTTTCTACACACGCAACGTTAAACCATTTGTCCGGGACACGCAAGATCTGGCAGGCAATGATGGATTCTAGAAGATGGCTTCCTACGGCCGTAGTAATTAATCCCTACGGCCGTAGAGAGCATTTTTTTCACTATTCTTCTATTTTCTTCAATTCTTTCCTTGTTTTGCCCATTTATCTTGCTTAAAGCTCCTTGTAACCTGCATGGTGAATGTTAAACATATTAGATCCATATTAGAAGTATTCACCTTGTATTTGGGCTAAGTACGGGGTATTCTAACATGTAAAACATGTATAAAAACGCATATATCAGTGCTCCTCGAGCTAAAGGGCGAGCATTTCAGATGACAGTTGAGGAGGCTAAGGGTGCTGGGGACGTGATAACGGGTACTTTTCTTATTAATTCTGCCCCAGCATGTGTATTGTTTGATTCTGGAGCTACGTATTCTTTTGTATCTGTCTCTTTCAGTGATAAACTTCAAATGCCTGTATCTGTACTATATGAGCCAATAAGAGTAGAGACTGCTAGTGGTAGAGTAGTTCCAGTTGTTGATAATGTCCATCAAGCGGTTATTGATGTAGATGGGAGTAGTTTTCCTGTTTCCCTTCTTCTTATGCCTATCGCGGGATTCGATGTTGTAATTGTGATGGATTGGCTTAGCAAGCTGAACGCTGAGATTTGCTGTTCCAAACAGTTGATTAAAGTTCCCTTACCTGATGGGTCATATGCTGTGGCTCGTGGTGAAAGATGCAAATAGGATATTCCTGTCGTTTCTCTGATAAAAGCGAGAAAGGCAGTTTCAAAAGGTTGCGAGTGTTATCTGGCACATGTGATTGATGCTAAATTGGAGAAACGCGTTGTTCGTGATATTCCGGTGGTGACAGATTATCCAAAAGTGTTTCCTGACGAGTTGCTTGGGTTGCCGCCAGTTAGAGACGTTGAATATCGTATTGATCTTGTTCCGGGGGCTAACCCTGTGGCCAAAGATCCATATCGTCTTGCTCCTTCCGAGGTTCGCGAGATGATGACTCAGATTCAGGAGTTGCTAGACAAAGGCTTTATTCGCCCGAGTTCTTCTCCTTGGGGTGCTCCTGTACTTTTCGTAAAGAAGAAAGATGGGACGATGAGAATGTGTATAGATTACCGGGAGCTGAATAAGCAAATGGTAAAGAACAAGTATCCTTTGCCGTGGATAGATGATTTGTTTGATCAACTGCAGGGAGCGAAATGCTTCTTAAAGATTGATCTGCGGTCGGGATATCATCAAGTATTAGTTGCTGACGAAGATTTTCCTAAGACGGCTTTCCGTACTCGTTATGGTCATTATGAGTTTTTGGTGATGCCGTTTGGCTTAACCAATGCTCCTGCTGTTTTTATGGACCTGATGAACCGGGTCCTTTTCTTGATAAGTCGGTGATCGTGTTTATTGACGATATTCTCGTTTATTCTAAAACCGAAGCTGAACACGAGTTGAATCTGCGTCAAGTCCTTGAAACTCTTAAACGAGAGAAGCTTTATGCTAAATTCTCGAAATATGAATTCTGGTTGCAAGAGGTCCATTTTCTCGGTCACGTGATTTGTTGCGATGGCGTGAAGGTTGATCCATCGAAGGTTGAGGCGGTGATGAATTGGGGAGTTCCCCGAACTCCTTCTGAAGTTAGAAGCTTTCTTGGCCTAGCTGGTTATTATCGGCGGTTTATCCGCGATTTTTCTAAGCTTGCAGGTCCTCTGACTAAACTAACTCGCAAAGATGTTGCATTTGTTTGGGCAGAAGATCAAGAACAAGCGTTTCAATCCCTGAAACGGCTATTGTGCGAAGTCCCAATACTTTCCTTGCCAGAGGGATCCGAGGACTTCGTTGTTTATTGTGATGCTTCGTACTCCGGATTAGGGTGTGTGCTGATGCAGCGTGATAAAGTAATTGCCTATGCTTCAAGGCAATTGAAACTTCATGAAGGCAACTATCCGACTCATGATCTGGAATTGGCAGCTGTGGTGTTCGCGTTGAAATTGTGGAGACACTATCTTTACGGCACCAAATGTGTGGTCTGTACTGATCACAAGAGCCTGCAATACGTTTTTACGCAGAAAGAGCTCAATATGAGGCAACGCAGATGGCTCGAGTTGATAAAGGACTATGATTGTGAAATTCGCTACCATCCTGGTAAGGCCAATGTGGTGGTGGATGCCTTAAGTCGCAAAAGCTCTACTGTAGACGCAAAGTTTATGAAACTTACTGTGGTTCCTGATATCATTGCTCGATTAAAGGAAGCGCAGTAAGTGGCATTGCAAGATGACAATCTAAAAGCTGAGTTGATGAGAAAGTTGAAAGACCAACTCGTTGATGATACTCGCGGATTAAAGACTTTCCAGTCTCGCGTATGGGTGCCACTTCATGGTGGTAATCGTGAACTGATACTGCAGGAAGCCCATAAGTCTAGGCTGTCGGTTCATCCGGGCAGCACAAAGATGTATCACGACTTGAAAGCGTTGTATTGGTGGCCTACTTTGAAACGGGACATTGCTTCCTTCGTGGAGAAATGTCAAATCTGCGCGCAAGTCAAGACAGAACATCAGAAGCCTTATGGCAATCTACAGCAACTTGAGATTCCTGAGTGGAAGTGGGATCACATTACGATGGACTTTGTGACAAAGTTGCCGAAAACCCTCAGAGGTCATGATGCAATTTGCGCACGGCGTATCATCCACAGACAGATGGTCAGTCAGAGAGAACGATTCAGACGTTGGAGGACAAGCTTCGCGCATGTGTTCTCGAGTTCGGTGGTGCATGGGATTCTCACTTACCGTTGATCGAGTTTGCTTACAACAACTCGTATCACTCCAGTATTGAGATGCCTCCATACGAGATGTTATACGGGAGGCGTTGTCGTACGCCAACATGTTGGCTCGAGCCCGGTGAGAAGCAGTTTGCCGGACCCGAGATCGTTCAAATCACAGCCGATAAAGTTAAAATAGCTCGTGAAAAGTTGAAAGCTACTCGTGATAGACAAAAGGTATACGCAGATCCAAAGCGTAGACCTGTTGAATTCAAGGAGGGCGATCGAGTATTCTTAAAAGTCTCTCATTGGAAAGGTGTTATTCGATTCGGTCGGAAGGGTAAGTTGAGTCCGAGATATATTGGTCCGTTTAAAATCCTTCGTAAGGTTAACGACCAGACGGTATCGCTTGAGTTGCCACTAGAGCTTTCTGGAATTCATAACACGTTCAACGTGTGTTATCTGCGTAAGTGCAAAGTGGAGGAGAACCAGATTCTGTCTCTGCAAGAGTTGAAAGTAGACGCTTCAAAACGTCTTGTTGAAGAACCTGTTGAAATACTTGGTTCAAAGATCAAGAAGTTGCGCAGAAAGATGATAAAGCTGGTTTTGGTCAAGTGGAAGCATAACCTAGGTTCGAATATGACCTGGGAGACCGAAGATGACATGCGAGCTAGATACCCTCACCTGTTTGTGGACGATCAGATTCCGAGGACGGAATCTTCTTAAGGGGGGTAGATTTGTAACACCCTAATTTAGGGCCTAGTTGTAAATAGTTATACCTTGTGTTAGTTAAGTTGTACATTGACTTTAACCAAGTTGTTTAAGTTGTTTTGTTGATTAATTGTTGTTATTTGTTGGTACACGTGGTTATGTGGTTAAGTTGGAAATGTTTCATAAGTAGATAAAGTTGGTTAATAATTGAACGGTTTCAAATAATGATTCCGAAAATATCTCCGTTAGTTCAAACGGATAAACCTAAGTCATGATTTAAGTTGAATAGGAGAACGAAATACCTTCGTGGGGTATTTATCCCTTGCTTTGTTCAAACACACACACAAGACACACATTCAACACACATACATACATACGTAGCTTCATATACACACACACTTAGAGTTTTTGAAGAGAAATCAAGAAGGAGGATCAATTGTTAGCTGATTCCAGTAGTAATTCGAGTCTTGTAGCTTGTAATCGTCTTCTTCAAGTAAGTTTTCTTATATAAACCTAGTTTTTGTGTTGAAGTGATGTGAGAACCCATTTGGAGGATTCAAGTGGGTTTTAGTGTTGATTTGATGTCCAAATCATGTTGCTAGGTTCATTGGTATGTTAGAGATGAGGTATAAGCAATCAAAACTGGATTCAAGTCGAATTTTAGTACCAAAACTCGAGAAACAGCTTCTGTCGGAGAACAGAGCTGAGCTCACTGTAATTATGGTCCTTGCGATCGCAAGGAGGTGCCTTGCGGTCTCATGCATGTTTGGGTTCTTGCGATCGCATGGGATCCCTTTGCGGTCGCATGGTGCGTCTGGTGTCTCTTGCGGTCGCATGCATGGGTCTTGCGATCGTAAGGGTGTCGTTGTCATGGCTTACCGTCTAAGGACGAAGGAAACATAACTTGCGATCGTAGGTATATAACTTGCGATCATAAGCCTCCAAGATACTACCCTTGCGGTCGTATGGCTATGTCCTTGCGGTCGCAAGCTGGTGTGGTTTGGGTAGGACCCTTGCGGTCGCAAGGTAAACCCTTGCGGTCGCAAGTGGGGTGTTTAAGAGGACCCTTACGGCCGCATGTATGTGTCTTGCGATCGAAAGTGTTATTGTTTTGTTGGCAGCTTTGTTGTATTGTGGTTTGTGTCTCGTTAATTGTTGTTGTTTGGTGTCTAAGCCTGACCCTAATGTGTTAGGTGATTCGGACGACTCCGTGTGCTCCTGGGATTCCCGAATTCATATCTGCCTCTTATAATCTCGAGGTGAGTACCGGTTTTCCCATGAGTCTCGGTAAGTAGCGTTGTCTGTTGTTTGTTGACATATGTTATTGATGTCGCACACGTGCGTATGAGGTATGTTATACATGTTGTTGTATATTGTTGCCATGCTAAGTTGCTTTATACGTTGGTTATGAATCGCATGCGTATAGTTGAACCCACTACTGGTTGTAGTTGTATGTTGTACTGGTCCGGACTGTTGTTGGCATAGTTAAGGTCAGCTTTCTTCCCGAAGGCTGGATCCCTTTGATGGAATAACGGGGATCAACGGTACCCGGTGTGCAGCACGCCGGGGTGGTCTTGCAAACCGCCGCTCCTTAACGTGAGTTGGGATCTTAACTTTCGTTGAGATCCGAGTTGTTGAGCTTCGAGCTTCGTAACGCATTTGGTGGAATGCTCTTCGCTCCCCCACCATTGCGGATAGTTGTAGCTGATGGTCCCCAGTTGGAATCGTTGAGCGGGGCTTTTCCCCCTGCGAGATATGATTCCTACTGACTCGTTGGCGCGACACTGTATGTTAGGATAGCCTTATGTGTTGTCCCGTAGTTGGGATAACCTGCTTATTGATACTTATGTGTTAATCTGTACTCACTAGCTAGTTGTAGCTAACGGTGCCTAATTTTCCTTTTTGCAGATGCGAAGTAGTTGGCCTGGTGAGGCGGGACTGTTGGTAGTTTGTTGTTCATACCTTTTGCGGAACACTGTTCGTTGTAATTATATGTGATCCGATGGTCGGTAGTGTCGGTTAGTTGGTAACACCTGACAGTTGAACTTGGCGTATTTTTGTTGTATTATAACTGCCGAGTCAGTTAACATTTATCAAGCTTTGTTAATGACGTTTACTTCCGCTGCTGGCTTTTATTATATAAGTTTAAAAAGCTTAATTTTTCCCTAATTTTAAGCGCGTGAAAACCGGTGTTACACACACGAACGAGTTTTGATCATTGGTGAAATCCTTGGCGGTCTAGCAGCCTGTTCGAGGTGGTGCAGTAGCGGTGTTCTACCTTTAGCATTCTAGGATTGAAGTTTCAAGTTGAACTGCAAAGGTATAACTTTTAATCCTCTACTTCTCTTTTAGTTTCTGTACGAGTTAGATGAGATCACTGGAAGGGGTTTTAGTTTTATTCCACTGTGCGTGTTAATTCTGATATGTTTTATACCCTACAAAACCCTTCGGTGGTATCAGAGCCACTTCTAACCTCGTAGGGAACTAGGTAGAATTCTTTTTATCATGATGAATAGGTTTCTTTTTGTCAAGAATTAACTCTTTTTATTATCCAATTAATTTAAAAATCAAGTTTGAATTTAAATGGATTAATAAAATTAGTTATGATAAAAAGGATAAGGTTTAAGCTTTAAATTTTAAATTCTTAAATTTAAAGTTGTTATCTTTAATTATTATTGTTTGTTATGCGATATGGTTGCCGACGACGGTAACGCCACTGACTTTCGGCGGCGGACTCACGACGGAGCACAACGGCCGGCGTCGGCGGTCGGTTTCGGCCGGCTGTTTTGGCGTCGGCAGCCTCGTTGCCACCAGTTTGGTCGGCGGCGAGGAGGTTATCGTCGGCCAGCAGGTCAGCAGTGGCCAGGGTGGTGGTGTGCAGCAAGTCGGCGGTTGCCAGGACGGTGGTCGGCAGCAGGTCGGCGGCGGAGTGGCGTGGTTTCGACCCAGCAGCCACGGCCCAACCAGGTGCTGCGGTTCGGCCCAATTGTTTTGGGTTTTCGGTCCACCATATTTTCGGCCCAGTTTTAGTGGCCCAAGGATAGTTTTTTTAGTTTTAAGTTTTGGGTAATACAAAATAGGATTGAAACTAAAAAGGTTGTCTATAAGTTTTTTATTTTTATAAAACTTAGTTAAAAATATTTAATCTTTACTCATGATTATTTCATAATAATCAAGTATTGGTTAAATTAATTATTTTAGTTTTTAATCGCATAACAATAACTAATATATAATATGACAATTATTGAACCAGGTGATTTTAACAGTTGGTTAAAATCATGTTAATTCGTCAGGATATGATAATTAGAATCAGTTGTTGTATGTATTCGTTTTAATACATGTTTGGGATGTCATAGCCGAGCCCTAGACCTTGTGGATTGCTTACTTTTATGCACTTGTGGTTGTATTTGATGTATGATCTATTCTATGGTGTGGGGAGGCATGCGTGCCACTTACAACCCCTATTCTATTTTGTAAAAGTATTAGATTAGCGGGTCTGCGTGCCTTTGAAAAATTTGTAATTTGTAATTTCTAGTTTTTAGATGATAGAATAGAATAGTGTAAATTAGAATAGATTTGAAGACAACAAAAAGGAGCAAGGAGCAAGGAGCAGGGAGCAGGATTGGATGCTGGAGCCAGTGGGAGCTTCAGAGTGTCATGCCATGTGTGTTGTGTTTTTCCACTTAGTTTTTGACCGTCGGGTTTTTCGTGTGGCTCACGAAACCGACATTAGTTAAGGGCAAGACTAAGGAATAGTTGTTTGTGGTTGTTTTATTTCTTTACATATTAGATATGCGTGGTTGTGATTCTCACGATGAAATAAAACAAGGGTTTTAATAATAGTTTATTATTAAACAATGTTTTAAACGGAAAACTGGCAAAAAAAATTTCTCGTCTAAAAAACTTTGAAATCCCTTTTAGAAAAATCTTAGATCAGTGTGCTACCCACCTAACGGTACACCTTTCCTGTTAAACGGTACTCGGGTGTCGGAAGTGACCAAACTTTGGGCATTCGGGTTCAAACCATTGCGGGTAAGGGTGTGAAAGACTCTGCGATAATCGGGAGTCCAGGCCAGAGTTCACACTGTCTTAGGTGGTGCGATCTATTTTGGTGATAATCGGGAGTCCCGGCCCAAAATGCACTAGAGGTACTAAATATGCACGGTTCTTGTAACCGATGTCCCGTGAATCTAGGAGTCGTGTCCAGGTAGGATACGATTGGTATAGGTTTACCTACTAGAAATAGCATTGTCCCGGTGGGAAGTGCCCAAACCTTGCATCGGGAAATGTGAAATATGGATCCTAGTATAATATTTTATTTTTAAAAGGTAATAATTATTAGAAAATATAATCAATAATGAATCGGTTTCATCTTTTCTTTTTCTGTAGATGTCTATTTTATCTGTTATTCCGTTTTATTCACCCGAGGAATCTCTAAGCCTCATCACCGGCAAGTGGAAGCTTTCAGGTCCAAACCATGCTGTTTGGAAGATGCATCTAAAGAATGTTTTAGATGCACAGGGAAAGCTTCATGTCATAGAGACACTGCTTCCAGGACGACCAGGAGTAGATGCCCAGGATAGTGAATATGATGCTTACTATCAGTATCTGGCTGATGAATCTGACGTTATGTCAATTCTCGCTCTCACAGCTTCATCCGAGTTTAAGAATGATCTCCGAGAGATGTCATCTTTTGAGGTCGTTCAAGGTTTGGAGCAGAAGTTCAATAACAGTGAATAGTATTGTCATGTCTTGGTGATGAGAGAAATTCTTTCAGCAAAAATGAAAGAAAACTAGCCAATTATCGATCATCTCATTACTATGAGAAGGCTCTTGGATTGCTATGACAGCTTTAGGTCAAAATCAAGACCACATGAGCTAGTTATGCTTATGTTCGGTTCTTTATTAGACTATTACCAAAGGAGGGTAATGTATGTCCTTGGTGATTTTGAGATGACCGTCACGGAGTTGCACGAGATTCTTATGTGCATTAGCGATGAGCTGAAACCAAAACAGCTAGAGTCGACAGTTGTGGACCCTATGAAGGAAGATGACTGGTTGGAAGAGCTTGGAGATATTTGTTGCCCAGACTGTGGTAGCAAGGATTCATGCGATCACTCACTCGACATATATCAGCTGGACATTGGTTCGCCCAATGACTCAGGTATCTTTATGATAGATTGTCTTATTACTTCTTATGAATCATGGGTATTGGATACCGGATGTGGTCATCACATTTGAAATCATTTGCAGGGATTCAAGAGAAGTAGCAAGCTAAGACAAGGAGATATGGACCTGCGGGTAGGCGAAGGCTCCATGGTTGGTGCTGAAGCTGTAGGATCATATTGTCTTAATTTGCCTTCGGGTATGGTCTTAGAACTAGATTCTTGTTACTATGTTCCTAGACTTATTAAAAATGTTATCTCGTTTGATTTGCTTATAGACTGTGGATTTAATTATGTTTTGAATGGTTAAATTATTTCTTGTTTCAAAAATGAAATTTTCTATTTTAAAGCTATTCCTGAAAATGGTCTATATACGCTAAATCTAGATAACAATGACATCTATCATATAAGTAAGAGATCCAAGAGTAACTTGAATCAGACTTACCTCTGACATTGTCGTTTAGGACATATAAACGAGAAACGCATAGAGAGGCTCCGAGATGATGGAATTCTAGAACCATTTGACTTAGAGTCATATGATATTTGCGAATCTTGTTTGTCCGGTAAAATGACAAAGCAACCTTTCAACAGTGAGAGTGAAAGGCAAGTGAGTTACTAGGGATTATATACACAGATGTGTGTGAACCCTTTACTCCAGAGGCTAGAGGAGGATACTGGTACTTCATAACCTTTACTGACGATTTCAGTAGGTTTGGTTATGTATACCTTATGAGACTCAAATCTGAAAGTTTTGACAAGTTCAAACAGTTTCAGAATGAGGTACAAAATCAGCTAGACAAGAAGATAAAGTTGCTTCGGTCGGACCGAGGTGGCGAATATCTGAGTCAGGAATTCGATGATCATTTGAAGGAATGTGGGATTGTTTCACAACTCACACCTCCATATACACCTCAGATGAATGGTGTATCAGAAAGGAGGAATTGTACACTTCTTGACATGGTACGATCAATGATGAGTTGGAGTTCATTACCATTGTCGTTTTGGGGGCACGCACTCGAGACAGAGGCGTACATGCTGAACCGGGTTCTGACAAAGTCGGTGAAAAAGACACCATTCAAGGTATGGACGGGGAAAAAGCCCAAAATGTATTTTCTCAAGGTTTGGGGGTGTGACGTGTATGTTAAGCGAACATTCACGGATAAACTCAACCCCAAATCAGACAAGTGTATCTTCGTGAGTTATCCCAAGGAAACAATGGGATACTATTTCTACAACCCAGACGAGAACAAAGTATTTGTTGCTCGTAAAGGGGTATTCTTGGAAGAGAAGTTTTTTAACTCAGAAATTCCAAGAAAGGAAATAGATATTCAAGAAATTGAAGAAGAAGAGATAACACCACCACCGATGATTGAGTCCGTGTGTCAACAAAGAATTGTTGAATCCCAACCCGAATCTGTGGTTGAGGAAGATGTCACACCCCGCTAAATCGGAAACACGAGATATGACAGTTCAAGGTTTCACAGCATGAGGTATAGATAATTTTTCAGCAATATTAAATAAGGTTAAGTATGAAGTACAGGAATTTAAAGTACGATACAATCCATAATGGTTTTAAACACAAAGTTTGTAACATAGTGAAAACGTTTTAGAATCCATGAGTTCACACACAGCATGCTCGATGTGACGTGCACCTACCTGTTAGCACCTGAAAGCATGATTTAAAAAAAAAGGGCAACTACATGAGTTGGTGAGTTCATAGGTTTTTCATATACACAAGTATATATTTTAAAGCAGAAACAGTATTATTTTTGTGAAACGTTGTCACCACCGAGGTATAACATTTTGGTTGTTCAAAACATTTTATAACACAAAACATTTTTTAGTACACTAGCAATATTTAACCATGAGTCACTACCAAACCATTCAGACACGATGCCCCTCATATAACCCTATCTCAGCGGTGAGTAAACTCACGTGAGAAGGATAAATATTTCCTCCTGAATTGTACACCTAAGGTTCGTCAACCCTAAGTGGGGGTTGTCCAGACCCCAAATAGCGCTATTCTACAAAACCGTAGGCCCATTTCTAGAGTTAATGGTAGTGTCACTAAATTTAACACTATATTCGGGGTACTTACACTGCTTTTTAACTCAGGCATTGCATAATATGTACATAACTTGTGCTCAAATAATATCATTTAATAATTCATCTAATAGAACAACCATATGTAAACATTTAAATATCATGCTTTCACCCCAAAACATTTATAAAATCGAGTAAAAAGGGGCTATGATACTCACTTTACTTGATGATTCGATGTGGTCGAACAAGTAGAGTACAAAGTGTAGCTCTTACCAACTTAGATTCCTTCATATATAAATAGAGTATTATTATTAATCTCAAATTTTTGACTTTTATAGTAAAATTTTAATTAATAGTTTTTCTTTATAATTTTGCTTAAAGTTTAGATTCTGCCTCAATTTCTAAGGTTCACTTTGGGGTCCTAATTCACCATATAAACCATTAGTTCTATTTTCCATCTTTTTATATGTTATTATTAAGTGCTTGGAAAAATTTTGGTATAAAAATCATAATTTTTTAGGGTGTCTAAGTATTTTATTCCTAATTAATTAGGTTAAGTGTTTCTGCTAGGAAGCACTGTACACGCCTTCAATATTTTATTTATTATTAATTCATACTTAACTAATTTTGCGTGATTCAAATTGGAGGTGTTAGGTAACACATATATCTAACTCCAGATTAAATTTCATAATTTTTGAATTTCATATGAGTGAGTTAGAGGGTTCTAAAGTTGAACCAAATCTGAGTTGGGATTTCACAGCTTGCACACTTGTTTTGTTTTGCATGGTTGGAGGTCCAAACCATTGTGTATTGGATTGTAACCGGACTGTATTGAAAGCTAACACTTTAAAATAAATTTAAGAAAAAGATTTGTAATTTTTCAGTGTGTAAAACTCGAGTTATACTCAAATGAAGTCGGATCAAATATTCTGTCAGAACTGAAATTTTAGAAACTTGAGATTAAAACATTTTTAACACCATTTTCTTGCTTTGCTTTGCTCAATCCTTTGATTTTACGAAATTTTGCTATCATCTAACAATATTACAGAGGTATAAATCATGAATCATAAGCTAAGATCGACATGCATGCCAAAGATTTGATGAAAAACTAGAAGAAAAAGACTTAAAGTGATAAACACAAGGGTTTTGTTTATACCTTCACTTGATGAATGATTGTTCTTCAATCTTAGCTTCAAAATCTGATCTTGATGGTGGGAAAGGGCTGGATTTCGACAGGAATCAAGAGAGAAAGGGAGAGTGTGGGTGTTGGGAAGATGAACAAATGAAATGATTAAAGTGTGGGTGAAGAGGTTGAGTATGGGTATTAAGATGATGATTAAAAGATGGTGTATGGGGAGAAGAAAAGGGGGCCGGCCTAGGGCCTTTTTTTATTAAAAAAAATTATTTTTATTAATAATATATACATATATGTATTAGATTGTTAAAATTTTATAAAAAGTGTACATTGTATTCTTAATTTTCATTTAATTAGACTTTATTTTAGTTTTAATTACATAAGTTAAATTTTATTATTTTCTCATGTAGTAATGTGTATTTTAATCCCTTAAGATTTTATTATTGGTATAGAACGCGAATTGTTACATTTTAGCAGTTATCAGATGCTTAAAAACGGTTTACGGGTTTTTAAGGAATCTAAGCGTATCGTCGGGATTTTTAGCTTTAGGACTTTATACATTTGGGCTATAATGACTTACTTACACTAAATAGAACTTAAATTAGGGTATCGGTCTATAACCTGAAGGGTTCGGTTGACGGCTGTCACAGAAGAGGTGCAAACACTAGACCTTGGTCTCGTCATGAGCCGGACAGGTATCTGGGATTCCTAGTTGCTCAAGACGAAGGGGATTTTTCAAAACCCACCACCTACCAAGATGCTGCTTCAGGTTTAGAATCTGAAAAATGGCAGGAAGCCATGAAGGCAGAGATGCAATCCATGTATGACAACCAAGTCTGGGAGTTAGTAGATTTCCCTCAACATAGTAAAGCTTTTGGATGCAAATGGGTCTTCAAGAAGAAGACCGACATGGATGGAAAGGTGAATACCTTTAAAGCAAGGCTAGTGGCAAAAGGTTTCACACAAACTCATGGCGTTGACTATGATGAAACTTTTTCCCCAGTATCAATGCTTAAGACTATTAGGATTCTTTTGGCCATATCAGCATATTTGGACTATGAGATATGGCAGATGGATGTCAAAACCGGCTTCCTTAACGGGAAGTTGATAGAGGACGTATACATGATACAACCGGATGGTTTTGCGGATCCAAAGAACCCTAATAAGGTATGCAAGTTGCTAAAATCCATTTATAATTTAAATTAAGCAAGCATCTAGGAGCTAGAACTTACACTTTGATGAGCGTATCAAAGAGTTTGGTTTTACCAAAAGTGAGTTCGAGTCGTGTGTTTTCACTAAATTCAGAGGGAGCGCTGTAACCTTCCTAGTCTTGTATGTGGATGACATACTGCTAATAGGAAACAATATACCAGTGTTACAAGGAGTAAAATCCTGGTTTGGTAAATGTTTCCAGATGAAAGACTTGGGAGATGCTGCTTATATACTGGGTATAAAGTTCTATAGGAATATATCTAAGCGGCTTATCGGACTTAGTCAAAGTACATATATTGACAAAGTTGTGAAAAGATTCAAGATGGATGAATCCAATAAATGATTTATTCCTATGCAATCTGGGGTGACTTTGAGCAAGGCTTAGTGTCCTGTGTCTAGTCAAGACCAGGACAAGATGAAATTGATACCATATGCCTCGGCAATTGGTTCAATTATGTATGTCATGCTATGTACTAGGCCCGATGTTGCCTACTCTATCAGTGTCACGAGTAGATATTAGTAAAATCCTGGTGAAGCCCATTGGGTAGCTGTCAAGAATATTCTCAAGTACCTGAGAAGGACAAAGGACATATTCCTAGTATATGGAGGTTCGATTGATGAGCTCAGTGTAACTGGTTACACTGATGCCAGTTTCCAGACCGACAAGGACGACTTTAGGTCGCAGTCAGGATTTGTCTTTACCCTAAACGGAGGAACCATATCTTGGAAAAGTTAGAAGCAAGATACAATAGCAGATTCGACTACAGAAGCAGAGTATATTGCGGCAAGTGATGTGACAAAGGAAGCTGTCTGGCTGAAGAATTATATCTCGGATCTAAGAGTTTTTGCCAGTATCTCTAGACCGATTGATATATTCTGCGACAACTTAGGGGCTGTGGCGCAAGCTAAAGAGCCTAGAGATCATCAGCGGACAAGGTACGTACTCAAGAAATATCACCTCATCCGAGAGATCATTGGAAGAGATGATATTAGGTTGCAAAAGATACCGACAGACGACAACATTGTTGACCCGTTGACGAAGCCGCTAGCTAGGGCTAAGCATGAGAGACATGAGAGTTCTATAGGAATGCAATACTTAGAACATAGCAACTAGTTCATGTTTTTTATTATTACTATAGATGTAACTTGAGACTCTTTTATTATGTATTTATATTTCATGGGATTGAAATAGGAGGTATTTGCATAACTGTTTCTAGTTGTCTATTTTTAGCATGTTTAACCTATCCATGACAAGTCAAATGATGAATTGTCTAATGCCCGTAGCTACTTAATGTAGTAGGAGCTACATTAGGGAGGTAATGCTATTATGGATATTTGATGATTTATTCGGGGTTGAATAAAAGCACAAGGTTGTGACCAAATATTCATAGAAATCTATCAGGGGATAGATATTGGGAGTGATCCACATCGAGTTTACTTGATGGAGCGTTATCATAAGTAAACTTGATAGGTTGTCCTTAGACCTGAGATATTTGGTTTGGGGCATGGTAACTTCTGTACTTTAGCGTGTTCTAACGTCACGCTGTAACAGGGTGATCATAAGGGGCATGTCTAGGTGCAGCGGAAGCCATGTGTTCAAATTGCAAATAGTCAAGATGGGATTTGCACCTCCTTTTTAGGAGAGATGTTTCAGGGCCCCTCGACGATTAAGACTATTGAAAATGCGTGGCCGCGCTCGGTTAGAATGATAGGTTCTTCATTCGGTAAACCATAACTGCAGAGTGTCGAAATCAGAGTCGAGAAAATATGAGTATTCAGAATAGATCCCTGCTCCATGTCTAATACTCACATTACGGAATATCGCGATGCAAAAGGAAAAGCCTGTATAATCCAAGTTTGGATTAAGTCTCTAGATGTGAGAGATCTTATAGCCTGGTTAACCTAAGTGTCTGGCCGGGGACCTCCTTAGGCTAACGGTGTACAAGGAGTGTTACTTATCTTGCACAAGTGGGAGTCTGTTAGATTATGTGCAGAGATAGATAACACGTGTCATCGTGTCCAATGCTATGAGACACTAAAGGATCACACTGCTACATACCCAATTAGAACCATCTAGATTTTACCAGGTTGTGTGTAAGAATAATTAATTAGATTAATTAATTATTAAGAAAGAAAATAATAATAAGTTGTTTATTTTTTAAAGGGGAGGTTAATATTTAGTTTAAATATTAACTGGACCAATTGATTAATAGTTATTAATTAATTAGAAAGGTTAAGAGTGTTTTCTGTAAATATCTAATAGTTTAATTAAAGCTGGGCTTTAATTAAACGGGCTTAGGCTTTAATAAAGTTCAATATATAAATACCTTATTATACCTTAAGAAATCATAACATTAGATAATTACAAGTTAGAAAACAATCCTAATCTCCCCCCCCCCCCCTCTCTCTCTCTCTAATCGACGTGAAGGCCGAGAACACCCCTAGGGGGTCGGCGACGATTGCAACACACACACACAATCGAGTTTTGATCATTGGTGAAATCCTTGGCGGTCTAGCAGCCTGTTCGAGGTGGTGCAGTAGCGGTGTTCTATCTTTAGCATTCTAGGATTGAAGTTTCAAGTTGAACTGCAAAGGTATAACTTTTAATCCTCTACTTCTCTTTTAGTTTCTGTACGAGTTAGATGAGATCACTGAAAGAGGTTTTAGTTTTATTCTGCTGTGCATGTTAATTCTGATATATTTTATACCCTACAAAACCATTCACTCTTCTTTCCCCATGTTGCCCTTTTTTTTCTTTTTCTCTTTTAGTTATTCATTATTATTATATAAATAAATAAATGTTTAGTAATGGATAATCATATCACATTTAAAAGGTGTATTTATTCGTGCATCAACTTTTAATTAATGATTTCTTGTTGTGGATAAATTTATAATTGATGGTTTCTTGTCATGCATCAATTTATAATTGATCATATCTTGTTGTGCATCAATTTATAATTGATGATTTTCTGTAGTGCATGAAATCGATTATTAGTTCATAGTATGTTTTTGAATTTTGAATAACCTTTTTAGGTGTGAAATTTGATTATATGATTATAGGAGGTGGGTAAATAATTAAGGACTATTATACCCTTAACTAACAGATTTTAATTAATTATTAAAAAAGTTAGTTTTCAATAATTAGATCTCATGAATCTAATGGTTCATAATTCTCCTTATCTTTTGTAGCTTTTTTTTCTTTTTAAAGAGAACTGTTTTTCGTACGAGATCTGCGAGAACTAATAGGGGTATTTTAGTAATTTATATATTTATCCAACCGTGAATTGCGTACGGGTCATTAATTTGAGAGGCTTGATTTTTCCGAAATAACCCTCATTAACGAGCCATTAATGAAGCATTAATGTGCCGCCAAAAAATCTTAACAATCGATTGATTTTAATCAAGGGCTAATATTTGTTCTCATAGTTCTCGTACGAATAACAGTTCTTGTTTGAACCTTCCCATTTATATAGACAAGCTGTTTGCATTTTACTCCATGGATGAAACTAGAGATTCTCATGGCTTCATTTGCTCCCCCGATTTCGAGACATTCCTTTGTGAACCTTCCCATGAAATCCCATAAGTTCTCTCCTTCTCTTCTTTTGATATTATGAAACTCCATCGGATCCTTCGTGTATCGTTTCTATTGCATGAAATTTGATAAGAACTTCCGTGTCAATTCAGCGAAACTATCTATGCTTTTCAGGTAAATGGTCGAACCATATACGTGCTGGACCGGTCAGCGTCTAGGCAAACATGTGACACCACACAGGCATGGCCCAACGCGCTACTTCAGCCGCTCCTGAAAAGATTCGTAGATGACCTTCTAGATCTCAAGAGCCATCGTCCATCTTGATGTGGTTCGGCATCTTTATCTTCCCTTGAAACGATAAAAGACCAATCTATCTGTGAACTTCGTACCCCCAATAGGGCGATATGGTCGTTCCAAGTCATCATCTTCAAATTTCTCTATTCTTGGGTCTTGAAACGGTACGCGATTTCTATAAGCTTCGGAACTGTTTTCAAAAGTGAGTCGTGTTTGTACGCTCTCTAACATTCCCCTCTTTTCTTCGGTTTGCATCATCGCTGCGAGGGCCTCATAGTTTCTTCGGTTTGCATCAATCTCAACAGCATAATATTTGCATCGTATATCTATGTCCCTCAATTTGGTAGTCAGAAATACTTTTACTTGAGCACTCGATCTACTTTTTGTTCTAAAATTGTTATTGTTAGTGCAATCAAAGAAGATACATGCATGGCGTTGGAAGGATGATCCGAGCGGTGATTTCTCGGTAAATTAAGCCTATATATGATGTTATTATCTATGTCTATACTACATTATAAAGCATTTAACTTTCTCTTTCTTAAAAATTTTAAGACTACTTAATTTTAAATAGTACAAGTTTTTATGCTTAAGATACAAACAATTAAAGCAATAGCCTAACCAATTATCCCCTTAATTATCTCAACTAATTTAAGACAACTTTTACTCCAATAAATCATTAAACATCACAACAACTATTTATTTTATCTAATTTTAACTAAATTACTTACATCATAACAATTTTAAGCCTATAGTATCTTTTTATCTAATTCTTTATTAATAATATTTTTAATTGATTTTTAAAATCTATTTTAACAAGGGTTAATCATGTTTTAATCCTCAAAGTTTCATCATTTTTCCAGTTTAATCCTTAAAGTTTTTTTTAAACATAATAACCATCAAGTTTGATTAACTTGTTACTTTTGCCCTTATCCAATCCTTTTACCTACAATAACCGGTTGCCCTCATTAGGGCTTCAAACACACACGCACCCACCACAGTCTGTTATCGATGCTCAGATCCGACGGAGACACACACGACGGCAACGGAAGGCGCACATGACGGCGACGGCAGATTTCGATGAAGAAGGAGACTCTCAGATACGACGGCAACGGCGACATTCAGATACGACGGCGACGGAGACACACAAGGTGAAATTCGAACCACATTTTGGAAGGCAGATTTCGAACCACAACGACGGCGAGGCACACACAAGGTAAGTCGGCGGCGGCAGATTTCGAACCAGAACAGAAGCTCATATTCATCTTCATACAAACAACAAGGTGAAATTCGAACAAGTAAGTTAAAGCTCATACGAACAACACGGTGAAATTCGAACAAGTATTGTTTGAAGTTGGGGTAGGCATTGGAATTATGGAGTTTGTTTTTGGAACTCTGTTGTTTACTGGTGTTGTGCAGTAAACAAGCTTTTATATTTGCTGATTTCTTTAGCTGTGAACAACAAATGGTATACTGCAGTAAACAAGCTTTTATATTTGCTGATTTCTTTAGCTGTGAACAATAAATGGTATACTGCAGTAAACAAGCTTTATGTTTGCTGATTTCTTTAGCTTTTATGAGAATCAATGGCAGGAAATGGTATTCTGAGATCAACTTGTTGCTGTTAATGAGCTTCTGTGAACATGGTATTCTGAGATCAACTTGTTGTTGTCATGAGTTTCTGTTCTAATCGTTTTCTAAATCACGTAACCTTCTCAACCGGTAAAAGGTTACCCTAATCCCGTTTTTAAAAAACAAACACTTAATTGAGGATTAAAACAAAATTTAAATCAAACTTGATGGTTATTATGTTGAAAAAAAATCTTTAAGGATTAAACCGAAAAAAGGATGAAACTTTGAGGATTAAAATGTGATTAACCCTAATAAACCCTTTTAACAACTAACAAAATGATTGATTGTAAGAAAAAAAAATATCACGAAAAAAGGAAAAAAAAACATGGGTAGGTTGACTAACACTGCATTTCACACATACCCTATCCTATATTTTAAATCAAACATATTGTTATAAGTTAAACTCTCCTAATTGTACGTAGATTACTTATTTCATACATGCTCGGACGTACGTAGTAAAGGATGTATGGAAATGGTTTTTCATCAAATGGTGTGACTTAAGTATGAGGCATGCATTGGATCGCTAATTTATAACTTGTACAGTACGTGCGATATGTATCATATATAAAAGTTGTATTCTTATTATGAAATTAGTTTTTTTCCCTTTTCTTTTTACTAAGCAGAGTTGGGGTTAACATCTCACAACTATCCTTTTTGAGCTATTTGCGTGTCCTGTATACTATAACTTTTCATCGTTTTTTTTATTTTGGGAAATCAAATGCAAATTTTTCAACATGGAGTAATTATTACCTAGCATAATAATTAAGTACATGGATCTATCCTTTTCAGCTACTCGCATTTATAACTGAACATACTGTTTTTAAAAATTATATTCTTATTATGTGAACTTGGTTTAAGCATAGAGTACGTAGTGATATGCATGATAACCCTCCCCCCTAAGGAAACCGTTTGCCTATAAATATAGGCCGGTGCGCGCCCAGGTTTCATTGTCTCACTACTTCCAACTAAAATCAAATCAGTAATTAAGTTCTAACAATGACGATGTACATGTGTTCCGATTGCCTCTCCAAGTTCAACAACGAACGAGCTTTACATAATCATTACGCAACATGTCAGAATAATCGACAAAAACAAGAAGCCCTAAACCGTCGACGATCGAAGAAAGCGGAAAAGAAGAAAGAAGGGACTGGTTCTGGTGGTGGTTCTGGCTCCGGTTCAGAAAACCAGAACGCTGGTTCTGCTGGTGGTTCTGGCTCTGGTTCAGAAAACCAGCGTGGGAGTGGTGGTGCTAGCGTTTCTGGCCGATCCTAGTGCGGGTATATTATGGTGTGTCTGATAAATGAAGCATATGATTTGGTTTAGTACGTACTGGCATATATATATATATATATATATATATATATATATGAAGCATACGTATCTCTGAATATCTATGTAAGCTGTGTTCTGATCAGCAAGCTATGATAGATATATTATATTATATATGAAGCATACGTATATCTGAAAATCTATGTAAGCTGTGTTATCAGCAAGCTATATATGATGTAAATAGAAATATATATATATATATATATATATATATATATATATATATATATACATGTTTATATAAATTAAGTTGGATATCTACATCGCAGCCTAGAGCAAAAAGCTAAAAAACAACTTAAGGTGTAACAATCTACGTACCTGGACATCACCATACACAACCTGAATGAAGAAGATCGAAAACAAAACAAAAAAAAAAAAAAAAAAAAAAAACCAAAAACCAATCACCTGGACATCACCATATTGTTGGATATCAAAGAGGAAAACTCACACTCTCTTAATAAACTCAAGAAAAAAAATAAACAGAAAAAAAACTTTGCAGAACACTTTCTGCTGTGAGAACAACTTAACCAAATAGACTACATTGTGTCTTCACTTTTCCAATTAAAAATACATGCCATTCTAACTATTAATAGGAGAAAACAAATAGACGTAAACTACCATGTACACCCACGATCTCCTATCTTCAAGTTCCCCACTTAACTACTCTCCATAGGATTCGGTCCATTAAATAAAGCAAACTAACATTACTTTAACTAATAAACTTTAATTAAAACATAATAAATAATAAACTAAAAATTAACTCCTAAAGATTATCCATGCATGCGAGAGTCAAATTAGAAACCAACCCGACCCGTAAGCTGACTCGATCCATGGACTTAACCCATCAAGATTATCCAACATTCACCCCTATAATCTTGATGATCTTGACTTTTCTTCATCACTTCTAAGTCACAACTTTGCCAAAGAAATCACAATGCTGGAAGACTTACTATCACTGTTTCATACGTACAAAAAAAAACAACCTTGCTACTTACTTTGTAACTACCTTCTTTTCAAACTCTCAAAACTTCGGTCTTACTTTCATTCATTGACAACCCGCCGGTCTCGGTTGTCTCTTTCGGTCTCGGACTAACCTTACCCGGTCTAGATGCCACCCCGGATTTTGCGGCTCCTCGGTCTTCTTTCTTTCTTTCTTACCTTCGAGCCACCGTCAACTTCTCGCCGAGACTTCTGTTTGGCCTTTTCCTCCGGGCCTGCTCCATCGGCATCCGACATCGTGCCTTCTTCTTTTCTCTTTTTTTCTCACGCAGTATCTTCACCACACAGGTTGCTTCTCTCGATCACACAGATTACTCTCTTCTTGGTTTCACACAGAAAACTTGTAGCTCTCTATCGTCTTCTTCAAACGAACTCGGCTCACACAGATCTCCTCCTTGATCACACAGATCTTCTTCTTCTTATCTGTTTCACACAGAAACTTTTATGTACTTCAGTTGTCTTCTTCACATGCTTGGTTCACAAAGAACCTCCCTCACAAAATGAGAACCTGGCTCTGATACCAATTGTTGGATATCAAAGAGGAAAACTCACACTCTCTTAATAAACTCAAGAAAAAAAATAAACAGAAAAAAAACTTTGCAGAACACTTTCTGCTGTGAGAACAACTTAACCAAATAGACTACATTGTGTCTTCACTTTTCCAATTAAAAATACATGCCATTCTAACTATTAATAGGAGAAAACAAATAGACGTAAACTACCATGTACACCCACGATCTCCTATCTTCAAGTTCCCCACTTAACTACTCTCCATAGGATTCGGTCCATTAAATAAAGCAAACTAACATTACTTTAACTAATAAACTTTAATTAAAACATAATAAATAATAAACTAAAAATTAACTCCTAAAGATTATCCATGCATGCGAGAGTCAAATTAGAAACCAACCCGACCCGTAAGCTGACTCGATCCATGGACTTAACCCATCAAGATTATCCAACACATATCGTCTCTCTCTCTCTCTCTCACACTCACACACTCTCTCTCTCTCTTTCTCTCTCTCTCTCTCACTCACTCTCTCTCTTTCTCTCTCTCTCACTCTCTCTCTCGCTCTCACTCTCTCTCTCTCTCTCTCTCGTTCTTGATTGATCATCTTCTCGATCATGTAATCTAGCTAGCTTGGACTTCTTTGGGGCTGACTTGATCCATGCATGTTAATTTATATACAAAAAGTTTTCAGTTATATATCAGTTTTTGAGGATCGATTTTCATTCGGCCGGGACCTCGTGCACGGTCCGGTATCGGATACTGCTCATCAATTGTCGATCACTAATGATGATTTAATTATTTAATAATCCTGAAACGTTTTTAGGCGATCGATAGCATGCATATGATCCAAAACACACGTCTAACAAATCAAAGAAAACAACCAAACATTTTACAGGTAAAGTATAATTAACATATTGATTATATTTATCTTAATTAATAGAGTAAAATATATATAATTAAGAGAGGCAAGGAGACAATAACTATCATTAGACATATATAGCAACCTTATATATATTTAAAAACAGTATGTTCAGTTATAAATGCGAGTAGCTGAAAAGGATCGATCGATGTACTTAATTATTATGCTAGGTAATAATTACTCCATGTTGAAATATTTGCATTTGATTTCCCAAAATAGAAAAAACGATGAAAAGTTATAGTATACAGGACACGCAAATAGCTCAAAAAGGATTATAGTTAGATGTTAATTACTCCAACTCTGCTTAGTAAAAAGAAAAGGGAAAAAAACTAATTGCATAATAAGAATACAAGTTTTTCTATATGATGCATATTGTACGTACTGTACAAGTTAATTAGCGATCCAATGCATGCCTCATACTTAAGTCACACCATTTGATGAAAAACCATTTCCATACATCCTTTACTACGTACGTCCGAGCATGTATGAAATAAGTAATCTACGTACAATTAGGAGAGTTTAACAGTTTGTCCTCGATAACATGTTTGATTTACAATGTAGGTTATGGTATGAGTGAAATGAAGTGTTAGTCAACCTACCCATGTTTTTTCTCCTTATTTCTGTTTTTTCTTACAATCAATCATTTTATTTGTTGTTAAAATAGTTTTTAAAAATCAATTAAAATATTATTAATAAAGAATTAGAGAAAAAGATACTATAGGCTTAAAATTGTATTGATGTAAATAATTTAGTTAAAATTAAATAAAATAAATAGTTGTTGTGATGTTTAATGATTTAAAATAAAATTGTATTGTCGCAAATCTAGTGATGGTAAAGAAGAAAGACGGAACTTGGAGGATGTGTGTGGATTTTACTTACCTCAACAAGGCATGTCTGAAAGACCCGTACCCACTACCGGAAATTGATCTCAAAGTAGACTCTTTAGCATAATACAAATTCAAATGCTTTTTAGATGCCTACAAGGGTTACCATCAGATACAAATGGCGACAGAGGACGAAGAAAAGACAGTTTTCTATACGGACCAAGGAGTTTATTGTTGCAGAAAAATGCCCTTAGGTCTTAAGAACGCCGGATCAACCTACCAGCAATCGATCGACACGATCTTCAAACAACAGGTAAGCCGAAACCTGGAATCTTACGTTGACGACCTGATGATAAAGAGCCTGACAGAGGAAGACTTGCTGAAAGACGTTACAGAAACCTTCGAGGCGCTAAGAAACTCTAACATGAAGTTAAATCCCAAGAAATGTTCTTTTGGAGTTGAGGAAGGGAACTTCTTGGGACACATTATAAACCTAGAAGGCATGAAAGCAAACCAAGAAAAGACAAAGGCAATCCTCGAATTGCCCTCACCAAAAACGATGAAGCAGGTCCAAAGTCTAAACGGCAAGTTAGTAGCACTCCATCGATACACCTCAAGGGCAGCTGAGAAGTCCCTGCCTATTTTCCAAACATTAAGGAAATGTCTAAACAAGAAAAACTATACCTGGACGAAAGAAGCAGAAGCAGCCTTTCAGCAGATCAAACAAACAATCTCGGAACTACCCCTCCTCACTGCTCCGAAAGAAAGCGAAATAATCACGGTTTACTTGGCAGCATCTTGAAAAACCTTGAGTGATGTGCTCATGGTCAAAAGAAAGAATAGACAAATACCCGTTTTCTTCATAAGCAAAGTCCTTCAGGGGCCGGAAATGAACTACCCAGCCATGGAAAAACTAACACTCTACATCATTTATGCAACAAGGAGATTGAGAAGGTACTTCCACGCTCATCCTGTAAGAGTAATTACAGATAAGTCGATAAAACAAATCCTAAGCAAACCAGACGTATCTGGGAGACTAGCGAAATGGTCAATTGAGCTAAGCAATTTCGATATCTCTTACGAGCCGAGAACAACGATAAAAGGCCAGATCTTGGCAGACTTTCTCATAGAACTAGATAAAGACAGCAACACACCAGAGCCGAAGCAAGTCACGGAGCTATCAAAGAAAGTGACCCAAGAAGTCGAACATTGGAAGTTGTACACCGACGGAGCTTCCAACGCCGTAGGTGCGGGAGGAGGCTTAATAATCATAAGTCCCAATGGAACGGAGTACATGTACGCCTTGAGGTTCGACTTCACAGCATCCAACAATGAGGCCGAATACGAAGCTCTTCTGACAGGCTTGAAGATAGCTTCCGCGATGAAGATAAAAAGATTAAAAGTGTACGTAGACTCGACGTTGGTAGCTAGTCAGGTGGAAGGAACTGTTGGGATTTCAAGAACACGCAACGGAAGCAAGAACAACAACATACAGGCAAAAAGTGTACAAAACATGAAATCCCAAATATGGATCAACTCTATGTAACAAAATAGCAACATACAAAAAGGTTAAAAGATTATACCATGCTCCTAAGCTCTAGAAACGTTCTTGTTGGTGGCTGATGTTGATTTGGAAGCAACAACCTTCTTCTTCTTCTCTTGAAATCTCACCCCGTGTACAAGTCCAACAACTAATGCTAGCTAACTTGTATGAAACCTTCTCTGGAATTCTCACACAAGAACAGCAAATCGTGGCTATAGGAACTTGTATTTCTCTTAAGATCACCAAAACTAGAGGTATCAAATGAAGAGAGAATATGTGTGCTAGAGAGAGAGTTGGCCAAGAGATCTTAAATGTCCAGGAATAATGCTCTTTTATAAACCTCAAAGAGCCCCTGGAGCTTCCTCTAACCGGCCAAGATCCATCTAGAACTCTCCATGCATTGGCCAAAAGTGTAGGTGATCTTGACATAAAGTTCATGCAGCGGTAGCGCCGCTAACCAAAAGTTAGTGGCGCTAAACCTTAGCCCGTAGCGGCGCTAACGCGGCCTGACTTTGAAACGACATAAAGCACATGCAACCTTAGCGGCACTAACCTTAACAGTTAGCGGCGCTAACCCAGCCTGCATTGCTAACTTACACTTTTGCCATCTTTGGTCCCTCAACCTTATTTGCTATCATGTTAGACCCGGGTGTGTGACCCATATAGGCCCATACATCATCGGCAGTGCTCTAAGGCGTACATATTATTATCGGGCAGATTCTAACAAACTCCCACTTGCACATAATATATTGTACCCTAGTAAGCACAGACAAAGAGCGGCCTCTAGCAAAGCATCAATGCCCCCAAGTCTGTATGGGTTCTGAATACCTACAGAAAACCATCATACTAGAAGTAGTGGTCATAGATAAGTGATCTTAGACATCCTTTTGTTCGTGATATCCTTGTGAACACGAGACATGGATAAAAAAATGTCAATCTCCAGATCGTTCACGATTATGTTTCTCGATCCTGATTGGTGGTGACCAAAAGTTAAGGACATATCTGATTCACAATCAATATTCCTTGTGCATGGCCATGCGAAATTTTTGGTGTCAGCTCCCAATCATCGAGGGGCACAGGGATATCTCTCATATCAGAGGAACAAATCCCTTTGACAGCATAACCAAATACCATACTCCCTGACTCACCTAGTCATTTCCTTTATCACAGCCAGTCACGAACTGCTTTTGAAAATGGCTAAAGCAAGTAAGAACTATGATATAGCAGTTCATACATCTCCGGTCTCAGGATGTAAGATTTTATCATCCCAAGTTACTCGTGACTATAATTCATGAAGTATACTTGGGTGTGGGTCTTCCAGTCACTTGAAACTCTTTTCAAGTACAGATAAGCATTCCACCTTAATTCAACCACTTTGAATTCAAGATCACATGCTTATCTCAGTCTTGATTCAATCTTTCTTCCATAAGATTGACTGACTGTGGAAAATTTGAAATATAGAATAATATTTCTGGAAGTAATTAAACATGCTAAGATGGAACACAGTAAAGTCTTATGAATGTAACCGTATTATACGCATATATAATCTCCATTATATATCGAAACAAGCATAAGTTACAATACTTTTTGTATCGTTCCCAAAATAAAAATATACATATCAAACGAACTAAGTAAATACAACTCAAGCCAAATCGCTAGCAAATCTTACACCTATTGCTCTAGTGTGAGATTCATGAGCTGCCTGCGGTAACGGCTTAGTGAATGGATCTGCCAGGTTTCCATTCGATGCTACTCTGCTAATGATGACTTCACCACTTTCAATAACATCCCGTATAAAGTGGTACTTGCGCGAAATGTGTCTTGTTCTCTTGTGAGCTCTTGGTTCCTTTGCCAAGGCAACCGCACCCTCATTGTCACATAATATCTCAATAGGGTCAGCGATGCTTGGAACCACTTGTAGATCTTGGATGAATTTCTTCATCCACACGGCTTCCTTTGTGGCTTCACTTGCCGCAATGTACTCTGATTCGGTAGTCGAATCAGCCACCGTGTCTTGCTTCGAGCTCCTCCAACTAACAGCACCACCATTTAACAGGAACACAAACCTCGATTGTGATCGGCAGTCATCCCTGTCAGTTTGGAAGCTTGCATCCGAGTAACCCTTTACTCTCAGCTCTTCTTCCCCACCATATACCAAGAACATCTCTTTTATACGTCTCAGATATTTGAGAATGTTATTTACTGCCCTCCAATGAGGCTCTCCTGGGTTCGCCTGATATCTGTTAGTCATGCTTAAAGCACATGACACATCAGGGCGAGTGCATAGCATGGCGTACATGATCGAGCCCACAGCCGAAGCATACGGTACTCGCTTCATTACTTCTATCTCCTCTCTGGAGGTAGGACATTGAGTTTTATTCAAGGTCAAGCCATGCATCATAGGGAGGTTTCCTTTCTTGGATTCTTCCATCTTAAAGCGTCTCACGACCTTTTCTATGTATGCACTTTGAGAAAGCCCTAGCAACCTTCTAGATCTATCTCTATAGATCTTTATTCCCATAATACATCTCGCATCCCCTAGGTCCTTCATTGAAAAGAAACTCCCTAGCCAAGCTTGGACATTCCTTACTCTTGGGATATGATTTCCAATGAGTAGAATATCATCTACATATAGAACCAAGAATACTATAGTGCTCCCACTAGCCCTGAAATATACGCAAGGTTCATCTTTACTCTTTGAAAATCTAAACTCTTTGATTTTCTCATCAAAGCAAAGATTCCAGCTTCGAGATGCTTGTTTAAGTCCATAAATGGACTTCATAAGCTTACAAACCTTGTTTGGGTACTTTGGATGCTCAAAACCGTCAGGTTGTCTCATATACACCTCTTCATGAAGCTTCCCGTTAAGGAAGGCGGTCTTTACATCCATTTGCCAAATTTCATAATCATGAAATGCAGCTATGGCAAGTAGTATCCGGATCGACTTCAACATGGCCACTGGGGAGAAGGTTTCATCATAATCAATTCCTTGAGTCTGAATGAAACCCTTCGCCACCAGTCGGGCTTTGAAAGTATCCAAGGTTCCATCTATGCTCGGTTTTTTCTTGAAAACCCATTTACACCTAACGGGTTTCATCCCTAGTGTAGGATCAACCGGTTCCCAAACCTGGTTATCCGACATAGATTGCATCTCGCTCTCCATCGCCTTCCTCCACTGACCAGACTCAGGGCCTGCCATGGCTTCCTTGTAGTTGGTGGGTTCATCATGATCCACCAATAACTCGTTGCCCTCAGATATGAGAAACCCATATCTCTCTGGCTCAGAACGAGTTCTACTGGAACGCCTAGGAGTAGACGTTGCTAGAGTGTCAGGTACCGCAGCATCATGTTGCTCGGTATTTTGGCTAGTGCCAACCTCAAGTTCTTTATCAGACGACCCTTGATATTCTTCAAGGTCAATTTCCTTACTGCCATGCTTGGATAGCAACTCCCTTTCAAGGAAGAATGCCCTACGAGCAACAAATACCTTGTTCTCTAAAGGTTTATAGAATAAATATCCAACACCGGCAGGAGGATATCCGATAAAGTAACACCTTTCTGAGCGAGGTTCAAGTTTGTCTTCGATCTCACGTCTCACGTAGGCTTGACAACCCCAAACTCGTAGGTATGAAAGTGTCGGCTTCTTATCATGCCACATTTCATAAGGTGTTTTAGCAACTTTCTTGGTTGGTGCGAGGTTAAGGATTCTTACCGCCGTTTCTAAGGCATATCCCCAGAAACTAATAGGTACCTCCGCCCGACTCATCATAGACCTTACCATATCAAGCAAAGTCCGGTTCCTCCTCTCAGCGACCCCATTTAATTGTGGAGTCCTTGGAGGTGTTAATTGTGAAATTATTTCACAATTTTTAAGATGATCGATAAACTCGGTACTAAGATACTCTCCGCCTCTATCAGACCGGAGTATCTTTATTGTTTTGCCCAGCTGATTCTGAACTTTGTTTTGGAATGTCTTGAACACCTCAAAGGTTTCATACTTGTGTTTAACAAGATAGACATACCCGTACCTACTATAATCATCTATAAAGGTTACGAAGTATCTTGAATTATTCCTTGTCACATGCTTGAAAGGTCCACATACATCCGTATGGATTATGTCTAAAAGGTCCTTTCCCCTCTCACTTGTTCCCGTGAAGGGTGCTTTTGTCATTTTACCCAATAAGCAAGATTCGCATACTTCATTTGATCCTTGATCAAATGATTCCAAGATCCCATCCGCTTGGAGCTTGGCGATGCGAGTCTTGTTTATGTGGCTAAGACGACTATGCCATATGGAATATTTATCCAAACCATTTTTGGAATCAGAATCAATATTCATGATAGATTTTCTAGATTCAATGTATGCATTTGCCTCATATATGCCATGACATGGTAAAGCTTTAAAATAAACAACTTCATTTCTAAAGCAGATAAATGTACCATTTACAAATCTAAAATCGTAACCATCGTCATACAATTTGTGAAAAGAAATAATGTTTCTAGCCACATAGGGCGAATAGCATACATCTTTTAATAAAATGGAATAACCGGTCTTGAATGAAAGCTCCAAGTCTCCCTTTGCTTCCACTGGGACAACCTTCGAGTTTCCCATGACAAGATCCAGCTCTCCCCGCTCCAAGCTCCTACTTACCCTTAGCACCTGCACCATATTACATATGTGAGTGCCACAACCAGTATCTAATACCCATCCTTTAGAAGTAGAAGTATGGTGGAGTTCTATCATGAACGTACCTGACGTGTCCGGACCCGAAATGCTCATTGCCTTGAGATTGTTGAGTCCCTCCAGGTACTTCGGGAAGCTACGGCGATAATGGCCCTTGCCCCCGTAAAAGAATCACTCCGCATCCTCCAGAGTCTTGGCTTGGGGAATTTTCCCCTTGCCCTTACCTTCGGAGGCCGGGGTAGGCTTGGCCGCGCCAACCTTTCCCTTGCCTTTCCCTTTATGGGAAGGAGCGGTCTTCTTCTTCTTGATGCGGCCTTCCCGGATGGCAAGAATGGAGTTGGAGGAGGATGACTTATTCTTGGTCATGCTAGACTCAGCGGTCTTCAACATACCATGAAGTTCCATCAAGGTCTTGTCCATGTTGTGCATATGATAACTCATTATGAATTGATCATATGTACCGGGCAGGGATTGGAGGATTAAATCAACCGCCATCTCCCTCCCTATGGAAAAACCTAACTTCTCCATGCGCTCGATGTTTGCTTTCATCCGCAACACATACGGTAACAAACTCACCAAAGTTGGCTCGTGCTAAGCTCGACAACCAAAATTGTGAATTCGCCACACTCACCTTCCACACAGTTTTATGAGAATTGGCTCGTGCTAAGCTCGACAACCAAATCCCATAGACTAGATTCGGGTGGTATCGACTTACGAATGGTGCACGATTTACGTTTTGTTGGAAAAACGGGCTTTTGTTTCCGGTTTGGTTTTAGATTAACTTATTAGTGACAAATCCTATTTTCACTAGGTGGGTTAATCTATGTATGTGATCGCGCGCAAGAGAAAACCATTTTTATCAAAACTCTTGTGATTTTATTAATTTTCATGAAAAATTATCTAGCATGCGAAACCTACACATCCATGCATAGAATAATAAAATCACATCACACGCAATATACAAAATAGTTGGTAACCCTTGCCGATAAACCTATGCGTTCCTCCCGTGAGCCATAACGGGAAGAACTTGGTCAAACTACGGGACAAAACTTCTTGATGCAAGCTCCCACTAGAACCACCATCTCCATTGGACTTCATAGGCTTCTAAGGGCATCAAAACTCCATCTTGTTTTGCCTCCATAGTGTCTTCATATCTCCATCATACAAATTACATACAATAGAAGATAAATGGCATGCAAGCCACAAATCTACCTATTTATCTAATACAAGTACACGGATGAATGAAATGACATGCAAGCCACAATTTTATTACAATCAATTCTGAATTTAATAAAATTATAGCCCCAAATGTGGATTAAAACCACCAAATGCATACACAACACATATACAACCTAAAAGGCCAAGGCAAGGTTACCAACTCATTTTACCACATACAACCAAACATCTACTTAAGCTACTGGAATAACATGCAAGGAACCTTTGGAACAAATTTCCAGAAGGTCAAAAAACCAAAAATCCCGAGACCAAAACTGTTTAAATCAAAAATTCGAAAAAAAAAATTCCAGTAACGTTAGCGCCGCTAACTCAAAAGACTTAGCGTCGCTAACCAACATTTAGCGTCGCTAACCAACATTTAGCGGCGCTAACCCAAACGGCAGAATACAAACATTTTGATTTCGGGTTTTTCAGGCCACCATGTGATATTCTAACATAGAGGTGGCTCTGATACCACTGTTGGGATTTCAAGAACACGCAACGGAAGCAACAACAACAACATACAAGCAAAAAGTGTTCAAAACAAGAAATCCCAAATATGGATCAACTCTATGTAACAAAATAACAACATACAAGAAGGTTAAAAGATTATACCGTGCTCCTAAGCTCCAGAAACTTTCTTGTTGGTGGCTGATGTTGATTTGGAAGCAAGAACCTTCTTTTTCTTCTTCTCTTGAAATCTCACCCCGGGTACAAGTTCACAACTAGTGCTAGCTAACTTGTATGAAACCTTCTCTGGAATTCTCACACAAGAACAGCAAATCGTGGCTATAGGAACTTGTATTTCTCTTAAGATCACCAAAACTAGAGGTATCAAATGAAGAGAGAATATGTGTGCTAGAGAGAGAGTTGGCCAAGAGATCTTAAATGTCCAGGAATAATGCTCTTTTATAAACCTCAAAGAGCCCGTTGAGCTTCCTCTAACCGGCCAAGATCCATCTAGAACTCTTCATGCATTGGTCAAAAGTATAGGTGATCTTGACATAAAGTTCATGCAGCGGTAGCACCGCTAACCAAAAGTTAGTGGCGCTAAACCTTAGCCCGTAGCAGCGCTAACGCGGCCTAACTTTGAAATGACATAAAGCACATGCAGCCTTAGCGGCGCTAACCTTAACAGTTAGCGGCGCTAACTCGTTAAGTTAGCGGCGCTAACCCAGCCTGCATTGCTAACTTACACTTTTGCCCTTTTTGGTCCCTCAACCTTATTTGCTATCATGTTAGACCCCGGTGTGTGACCCATATAGGCCCATACATCATCGGCAGTTCTCTAAGGTGTACATATTATTATCAGGTAGATTCTAACAAACTCCCACTTGCACATAATATACTGTACCCTAGTAAGCACAGACAAAGAGCGGCCTCTAGCAAAGCATCAATGCCCCCAAGTCTGTATGGGTTCTGGATACTTGCAGAAAACCATCATACTAGAAGTAGTGGTCCTAGATAAGTGATCTTAGACATCCTTTTGTTCGCGATATCCTTGTGAACACGAGACATGGATAAAAAACGAAAGCGATAGCAATGAGATATGAACTAACAGAGGGCATAATGTACAAGAAATCTTATCTGGGCCCAAGCCTACGCTGCGTAGGACCGAAGCAAGCCAGATACATCATACAAGAAGTGCACGAAGTATTGTGTGACATACATGCGGGCGCACGATCAATAGTTTAAAAAATAAAGCAAATAGAGTATTATTGGCCGATAATGCATCAAGATACCCTAGACAAAATCCGGAGGTGCGGACCTTGCCAAATTCATGGTCCAATCCAGCACACTTCAACTCACCCTTTGGTGCCAATTATAGTCGCGAGGCCATTCCGTAAGCGGGGGATGGACATTGTAGGACCATTTCTCGGAAGGAGCTGGTAGTGTAAAGTTCCTGATCGTAGAAATTGATTACTTTACTAAGTGGATAGAAGCAAATCCACTAGCCTCGATAACAGGACAACAAGTTAGGACTTTCGTATGGGAAAATATAGTTTGTCGTTTTGGTCTACCAAACGAGATCGTGCTGCGAAAATCCTTTCAAAGGATGGTGCTACGAAATGAAGATCAAACAATGTTTTACTTCGGTAGCCCATCCTCAGGCTAGTTGGCAAGTAGAAAGACCCAACCGGAGTATAGTCGAAGGCCTCAAAACAAGAATAACAAGAGACAGCGGAAAATGGGTGGACCATCTAAGTCATGTATTGTAGGCGAACATAACTTCGATCAAAACCAGCACCAGAGAATCACCTTTCAGCCTGACATATGGAACAGAGGCAGTCAAACCAGCCAAAGTCGGTATACCAACGATCCGTTTTACTCGGACAGCAGATGGAGCGAATGAAGAAACTTTAAGGTACAACTTAGATGCGCTTGAAGAGAGAAGAGAAATAGCGGCAATAAGGGAAGAAAGAAGCAAGAGGAAAATGGAAGAATACTATAACAAAAGGATGAAGCAAACAAAATATAACGTCGGAGATTTCGTATGGCGAAAGAATGAAGCAATTCGAGTGGAAAAACAAGGGAAACTAGGATAAACCTGGGAAGGTCCATACAAGATCATCGCAAAGCATCGGAACGGAAGCTATGAGTTAGAAGATACTAACGGAAATGCCATCCCACACACATGGAATGGAACAAACCTGTTGGGAAATTAGCTAAGTTATTGAACATATTATACAAGCAAAGATGAAACTGTTAAGTGAAGATTGGTGTAACAGTCGGAAACTGTTAGTTGAAAATATGAAAACAGTTGAGAACTGTTAGTGCAAACTACTACAACTGTTTGAAGACCTTGAAGCTGAAGACTGTTAGAAGAACCAAAGTTGTTGCATTCAATGAACAGTTTCGGTTAAGCTAAATATGGAAAAACCTTATCTTTGAAGATATCTCGTAATAGTTGGAAAATCATCAAAGATTATCTCTGAAGATAGAAGATTACCTAACTATCAGCAAATCAAGGAAGATCATTCTGGTTGGTTAATAAAACTACTGTTTGATTGAATTGATTTGTGTTTAAAACCTTCTTTAATCAATTAAGTGTGATTCCGCAACTTCTTAGTTGATTGTGATCATAGTTAAAGATTAACTTTTATTCAACTCTGATTTATTATTTAAAAGTTAGTTCTTGTTATTTGATATAATCTATATCCGATCCTGACAAGTGGTATCAGAGCCTTATCATTAAGGTTCCTTTGATCACCAGTTGAAGGTTTTGCTTCAATCTTGCTTTGTTCTTTTAATCTGTTTTCAAATTACTTTGTTTCAATGGAGTCCAGTGGATCTTCTGACAACACTGGATCTGGGTCAAACATTCGTGTTCCCATGCTCAAACCAACTGATTTTGAGATGTGGAAACTAAGAATCAAACAGCATGTCCAATTAATGGACTATGCTGTTTGGGAAATCATTGAAACTGTTCCCACTAACCCTGCTGATCTGGATGAGACTGGAAAACCAAAGAAGAAGCCACCACCTAAAACAGATGCTGAGAAAAAGGAGAGAATGATTCAGATGAAAGCACTTGGCATCCTTCAGATTGCCATTCTCAATGAGTATCAACATCAATTCAAAAAATTTGATGATGCTCATGAACTATGGAATGCTCTGGAGAAGAGATTTGCTGGGAATGCAAATTCCAAAATAAACCAAAGAGATCTGTTAAAGCAAGCCTATGAGAACTTCACCAGTGGGAAGAATGAGAGTATCACCCAAATCTTTGATAGGTTTTACAAACTGGTGAGCCAACTGGAGAGTGCTAAGGTTAGGCTTGATCAAGATGAGATCAATAGAAAGTTTCTTAGATATCTAGGTGATGAGTGGACTGTTTTTGCTGCACAATGGAGAACCAAGGATTCTCTTGAAGACATAGAGTTAGATGATCTTTACAATAGCTTGAAATTGTTTGAGGGAGAGATAGAGGGAAAGAGAAAGATAGTTGTCCCTAGCCACAATGCTGCTCTCTTATCATCCTCAGGTATGGATTCAAACCATTCATTAACTAACTCTATTGCTGGTTTTGCAGGTTCTAGTTCCTCTGTTGGACTAGATGTAAACACTCCAGATGCTGTGCTTGAAGCCTTTCTTGCAAGCCATGCCCATTCAACCCTCACTAATGAGGATCTTGAACAAGTGCATCCTGATGATCTTGAGGAGATAGATCTCAAATGGCAGATGGCCATGCTAACTGTAAGAGCCAAAAGATTCATCAAAAGGACTGGAAGACAAAACATGAACTTCAGGACTGATGGCAAAGCTGGGTTTGACAAATCAAAGGTGAGATGCTTCAAATGTCAACAACTTGGCCACTTTGCAAGAGAATGCAGATCTGGAGGACAAGTCCAGAATCAAAATCAGAGGCAAACCCAGAATCAAACCTCCTCAGCATTGGTCTCACAAGAAGGATATGGATTTGACTGGAGTGATCAAGCAGAGGAGGCTATCACCAACAAAGCTTTGATGGCATTGACTGACTCCTCCATCAAAATAGAGTCACCAGAATCTGAGAACATACAGGTATCTTCCAAACTATGTCCTGGTGAATGTAGAGCTATTGTTGAGAGGTTTAGAGAGCACAATAAGAAAGTATGTGCTGCTATAAGTAGAATGGAGGAGAGAAGGTATGAGTATACTGCTGTGATAGAAGATCTTGAAAAGAAAATTAAAGACTATCAGGCTAATGAACTGCAAATGGATTATGAAAGAAAATATCATAAGTGGGAGAAAGAGCAGTTTCAAGACGAGATTGATAGTATGAAAAAGAAATTGGCTGAAAAAGAAAGCAAGGTGGATGAACTCACAAAGAAATTGGAGTGTGTGGACATTGATCTTGGAATGTTCAAGGCTGTAAACCTTAAACTTGAAACCTTATTACAGTCTCAAGTTAGGGACAAGGTGAAAACTGGCCTAGGATACAAACAAACCCCACCTCCATACAACCAAAACTACATAACTCCAATGTCTGAGGTAGCTGACAGGTATGTTAATGAACCTTTGGAGGATGGACTTAAGTCATCTGATCCAAAGTTTGAGAGTTATGAAGATGAAGTTGTGTCAGTAGTAAGTATTGAAGATAATGAGGAAGTTGTGAAGAAGGATGAAGTTATTCCATATGAAAATCACATTCTGTGTGAGCCCATTCCCACAAAATCATCTTTACAACCCGTGGTGTTTGTAAAAGCATCCACTGAACCCCTCACCAATGAGCCAAAACCCTCAAAAGCTGTTAACTCTATTAGCAGTTCCACAACTGTTACAAACAGACCCCATCTTTATACTAACAGTTCTAACAAGAACCTAAACAGTTCTAAGCCAAAAAGCCCAACTGTTAGTACAAAAGCCAAAGGAAAGGAGAATGTTGGTGAAGTTGTGTATGCAAGGAAGAAGAAGGAAGCTGCAAAACCTCAGGCTAAACCCAAATCTAAGAAAAGGCATACTGAAGTGCCTGCATGCACATGCCAAAAGCATGGTGTCCAAAAGTTTCCTCAATCTGCAGCTGTTAGAGGAAATCAAAGAAATAGGAACCAATTCTGGTCACAAAGAACTGGTTTACCTATTGTGAAAAACAAAAAGTGCTACATTTGTGGGAGATCTAATCATTTAGTTCAAGATTGTTATTATAACCCACAGACTAATGGCACTCAAAACCAAAGTACCAAAAGACAAACTAACAGCTCTAAAACTGTTAAGCCAAAACAGGCTAACTGTTTTAAAACTGTAACATCCAAATCAACTAACAGTACTAAAACTGTTTTAACAACACCAAAAACTGTTGGTTTGGCTTGGATGAAAATACAAAAACAAACTGATTCTGGAGAGGGTAAAACTGTTCTTCAAACTGAAAATCAAAATGAATCACAAGATGATTCATCTGTTTTACCAACTCCACCAGCTGTTTGTTCAAAGGTATCCAATGTTAATCATAACAGTTGGAAACCACATGTGCTTACAAAGTATTCTTCACACAAATTAGAGAAATCTAATTTGGATGAAATTAAACAAGGCCAAACTCTGTTTAAGTACTATGACTTAAATGGTGTACCCAAGACCTGCATGGCCTGGGTACTTCCTGCTACTAACTGAGTTTATTTGTGCAGAGCATTCATAAGGCCAATCAAGGATCAATCTGGCATGTGTATAGTGGATGCTCGAGGCATATGACTGGAAATCCACACTGTTTGAAAGATTTCAGAAGCATCAATGATGGATTTGTAGCTTTTGGAGGAAATGCTAAGGGAGGAAAAATCACAGGTAAAGGAGCGGTTGAGGCGGGTACACTTACATTCAATGATGTTTTCTTTGTTGAACAACTTAAGTACAATCTGTTAAGTGTATCTCAAATCTGTGACAATGGAAACAAAGTTTTGTTTACTGATTCAGAATGCATTATTCTATCAAAAGATTTTGAACTAAATGAGAAGGATGTTCTTTTGAGAACACCTAGAAAGGATAATGTATACTGTCTAGATACACAGAAGATTGCTAAACAGAATGTATTAAGTTGTTTACTCTCAAAAGCATCTCATGATGAGTCTGCCATTTGGCATAGAAGGATGTGTCACATGAATTTTAAAACCATGAACTTGTTAGCTAAAAACAGTTTGGTAAGAGGTTTGCCCCAAAAAGAATTCTCATGTGATGATCATTGTGTGGCTTGTCTCAAAGGCAAGCAACACAAAACTTCTTATAAGACCAAAGAAGTTTCTTCCATTACTGCACCTTTACAATTGTTACATATGGATCTTTTTGGTCCTACATCTGTGGTGAGTATAGGGAAGAAAGCCTATTGTTTAGTCATAGTTGATGATTTTACCAGGTTTACATGGGTTCAATTTCTTAGAACTAAGGATGAAACTGCTGAGTTAGTTAAGTCACTTATTCTTAAAATTGAAAATCAATCTGATTTGAAGGTGAAAGTCATTAGATCTGACAATGGTTCTGAATTTAAGAACTATGAGCTAAACAGTTTTTGTGAAAGTAAAGGTATTGAAAGACAGTTTAGTGCCCCTAGGACTCCCCAACAGAATGGAGTTGCTGAGAGAAGGAATAGGACTTTGATAGAGGCTGCTAGATCAATGTTAGCTGATTCTAGGCTCCCAATGACTTTCTGGGCAGAAGCAGTGAACACTGCCTGCTATGTTCAGAATAGAGTACAAGTAGTCAAGTCCAAAGGGAAAACTCCTTATGAGTTGTTCCTGAAGAGAAAACCTTTAATCAACTTCTTCAAACCATTTGGTTGTCCTTGCACTATACTTAATACCAAATCACAATTAGGCAAGTTTGAGAGTAAGGCTGAAGAAGGTTTCTTTGTAGGATACTCCACTCAAAGCAAAGCTTATAGAGTATTTAACAGTGTTACTAGAATCATAGAAGAGAGTATGAATGTCTCTTTCAATGAGAATAGGATCAATATTACAGGTAATGGACCTGATTGGTTATTTGATATTGATGCATTGTCTAAATCTCTTTCTTTTGAGTGTCCTACAGAAACTATTGCAGGTACCTTAACAACAGCTGTCAGCTCAACAACAGCTTTCAGCTCAACGACAGCTGTCAGCTCAACAACAGCTGATGAACATCAACAAGCAGTCTCAAACAGCTCAAACAGTTCTGAAACTGTCAGCTCACAATCAACAACTGTTGGTTCAAACAAAGTTACTGAAGACTTTGTTGTGATTCCTATGCTTCACCAAGAGTTCTCCAATGCTGACCCATTGATTGATGTTGAATCTTCAAAGGACATGGAATCTCATGATCCTCAACAACACACTGAATCTGCATCCCAAACACTTGCTGATCAAGTGTGTGATATTGCTGAAAATTCAAGTGAATGTGAGTTTGATCTGTCTAATCTAGGGAATGAACTGACTGAAGATAACATTCCTACATCAAGAGTTCACAGGAATCATCCAATATCACAAATAATTGGTGATCCAACCACTCCAATCAGAACAAGGAGCATGCTGCATAATGAAAATAGTGATGTGAATCTTGCCCAATTTGATGTGAATGCCTGCTTTCTATCACAAGTAGAACCGAAGAAAGCAATTGAAGCATTGAAAGATCCTTCATGGATTGAAGCAATGCAGGAGGAGCTCTTACAATTTCAAATTCAGCAAGTTTGGAAGTTAGTTGAACTTCCAAGAGGCAAAAGAGCAATTGGCACCAAGTGGGTATTCAGAAACAAGAAAGATGAAAGAGGGATTGTAATCAAGAACAAGGCCAGACTTGTTGCACAAGGCTACACACAAGAGGAAGGAATAGACTATGATGATGTTTTTGCACCAGTTGCAAGAATTGAAGCCATTAGAATATTTCTTGCTTTTGCAAGCTACAAAGGTTTTAAAGTGTATCAAATGGATGTTAAGTCTGCATTTCTCTATGGAACTATTGATGAGGAGGTATATGTTTGTCAACCCCCTGGCTTTGAAGACTCAAAGTACCCTGGCAGGGTATATAGGTTGGAAAAAGCTCTATATGGACTACATCAAGCTCCTAGAGCTTGGTATGAGACATTATCATCCTACCTTCTTGAGAATGGTTTTAAGAGAGGCACAATAGACAAAACATTGTTTACAAAGATTGTTAAAACAGAGATTTTGCTTGTGCAAATCTATGTTGATGATATAATCTTTGGATCCACTGATGACAGCCTATGCAAGGAATTTGAAGTTGTTATGCACAAAAGATTTCAGATGAGTTCAATGGGTGAACTCACATTTTTCTTGGGATTACAAGTCAAACAGAAGCCCACTAGTATTTTTCTAAGCCAATCTAAATATGTCAAGGACATATTGGATAAGTTTGGCTATCAAGATGTGAAACTGGCAAGTACTCCAATGGAGACACACAAACAGTTGGGAGCAAATGTTGAGGGGGAGGATGTAGATATACACCTCTATAGGTCAATGATTGGTTCATTAATGTACTTAACTGCTTCCAGACCTGATATAATGTTTGCTGTTTGTGTTTGTGCCAGGTTTCAATGCAGTCCGAAGATGTCACACATGTTTCCTGTGAAGAGGATCTTTAGATATCTCAAAGGCCAACCAAAATTGAGACTTTGGTATCCTAAAGATTCACCTTTTGATTTGGTGGCATATTCTGATAGTGACTATGGTGGAGCCAATGTGGACAGAAAATCAACCTCTGGAGGATGTCAATTCTTTGGATCAAGGTTGGTTTCATGGCAGTGCAAGAAACAAACAACGGTTTCAACCTCAACAGCTGAGGCTGAATATGTTGCTGCATCAAGCTGCTGTTCACAAGTGTTATGGATCCAAAATCAGCTTCTGGATTATGGTTTGTCTTTCTTGAATACTCCAATTTATGTTGATAACACTAGTGCTATCAGCATTGTTAACAATCCAGTAAAGCATTCTAAAACCAAGCACATTGAGATCAGATTTCACTTCATAAGAGACTACAATGAAAAGAGATTAATCCAAGTTATGAAAATCCATACTGATGATCAATTAGCTGATTTGTTCACTAAAGCTTTTGATGTGAGCAGATTCAACTTTTTGATTTCCAACATTGGAATGATTAACTTGGACTAACAGTTGTTCATTATTCTTTGTCATTTACACTAACAGTTTGCAACTGTTAGTTATGTTTACTAACAACTGTTGTCTTTTAAGTATTCAGAGAAGGAAATGCAATTTCACATATCAGTTTTGGCCATATCTGCTTACCTGTCCCACAAACAGTTTTCAAACCCGTGACTGTCCTTGTTAAGAGGTAAAGGTAAATTCACTTTATTGAGAAAACAGTTCCAGACTGATAAAGGTGAGTCATTTTGCGTGTAGTGTAGTGAATTTGATATGACAAGTCATTGCATGCTATTAATGGAAATCACTGGACATTAATGGTCATTAATAGCTATTAATGGACATTAATGCTCCCCAGTTTCTCTATAAATAGCCTTGCATCCATACTTCACAAAATCACACCTACATTTGCACAAACTTCTCTCTGCAAATCGCTACTAACTTCTTTCTCATAAACTTCAAAGAAATTAATGTTAAACAAAATTATGTAACCATTCCTGCCCCATTTGTTCGAATCCATGAGCTTTGGACCTCCTCATCTTGTGTTCTTGAGATGCATGATGATCGAGATAGGTTCACCTTGACACAGCACCCAGATCCACGTAGGCCAAATAAACCAATTGATCATATTCGTATAAGAGGTGATTTTGAAATTTTCACTCTCTTCCATGAATTGCCTACACCATGCTGTCTAAGATTAGTCTTGAACCTGGCAGGCACTACAAACTCCGTAGTGTGGTTCAATGTTCGAAGGAATAATACTCATAACCACCAGAGGGCCTCGGATGATGAGGCACTGGAAGTCATTGTAATAGATGACTAGTTCCACTGATGATGAATCAGTCTCAATTACCACCATCCCTCGAGGCAAATTATGACAATCGTCTCTGGTGGTACATATGATGAGAAGATCTTCTGCACACCCATTGGTGGGTTTTAAGTTTTGACAATTGTTTAAGGCATGTCATCTGTTTTTCTGTTTAACGGAGAAAGTTGTCTACACTTACGGTGTACATCATTGTTCTCCCACACCTACGAGACGGCCTTGCACAATTAGATAAACAGTACCAACAATGGCTTGTGCATTACATGACCTTTCTTTGAAGACAGGCTTCTCAGTAAGGCTATGGCGGCACTGTAGAGGCTATTCTGAACTCGATTCTTAAATAATGAAGACATTCACGAGAAAGAATATGATGATGATTGTCTTCCCTTACAGTTCAGATTTGTTGATCTGTCAAATGTAGATCTAGGAGTTAAGACAGTTAATATAAGCTGTGTTTAGATCTATAGCAAACGACAGTTTTGTTATCTCAAAATTATTGTAGCTCAATTGTGATTATCATGAATAAAATATATCTTATGTTGATGACTGTGTTCACTAATGGTTTGTTATTGTTACTTCAGCATTTGATATATATGAGCTAAAGTTTGTTTGACAGTTGCACATTTCTGTTTCAATAAATACTAACAGTTTTCAACTGTTAGTATATGGCTTCCACAACTGTTAGGCAAAGTCCATGTGCAACTGAGGGGGAGAAATTCGTCAACTGAGGGGGAGAAATGAGAACAGTTGTAAACCTTAAACAGCTGTTGATCCAAATAAATGATCAAACAAAAGAGAGTTAACTAACAGTTGTCACTTTTTATGAAAACAGCTTTCAAACTGTTAGTTTATTTTGTCCGTCAACTGTTAAGCTATTAAAGGGTGTTTTGGTCTTTGCAGAATTTTGGAAACTTTGAATTGCATTCAACATTCGAAACATATATAAGGCAATTCCCTCCTTACCAAGCAACTCACACGTCCAAAACGAACTTCGATCAGAAACAAACCCTAACTCTCAACAACTCTCAGCGATCGAAATCAAAATGTCTTCCCTTCCATTTGTCAAAGAGCACAATGTGATCGCTTATCTTGAAAAACCAGACAATCTTCACGCTTTCCACGTCATGATTGATTATCTCACGGTATCGAACATTCATTATGCTCTAACTGCAAACCCCACAATCTATACCTCACATATTGAGAACTTCTGGAAGAATGCCAAAGTCCAAGAAGTTGATGGAGTGCAACAGATTTCTACAACTGTTGATGATATGGAGGTTTCTATAACCGAAGACACTATTCGCCATGCACTACAATTGAATGATCTTAATGGTGAGTATTCTGACTCAGTTTTGCTTGACTATTTATACACTGAGTTAGTAAAATTGGGATTTGAGGGACCTAGGGGAAAGGGTACCTTCTACAAAGGGCAGTTTTGCGCACACTGGAAGTTCATTATCCATACTCTCCAGTAGTGCATAAGCCCTAAGAGAACGGGCTGGAATGAGTTTGGGAGCAACATTTCTCTCGCACTCATCTGTCTAGCCAACAACAGATGTTTTAATTTTTCAAAATTGATATTTAATGGTATGGTAAAACATCTGGGGACCAAGTATGGTCTATTTTTTATGTATCCACGGTTTGTGCAAACTTGTTTAAACTTTTTGATGCCAAACCTTAAAATACACAAGAGGGTCATTATTCCCTCTACTCATGTGGCTTCCACATTGAGCAAACTGTTGGTTAATGGCAAGAATTTTTCTGGTGCCATAACTCCTCCACTCTCTGAAATGGTGGAGTTTCTTTCAAGAAACAGGACTGCCAGTGTTGAGCATGAAGCCCAACGTATTGCTACACCACTAACACTGGAACCCACAGTCCAAGATACTCAAATAATCCCCTCTGCTTCCTTTGAAAGAGCTACAACACAAGCCCCTGCACTAAAAATATTTCAAAAGAAGAGGAAAAGAACTGTTGGTGCTCCTTCCACAACAGTTCATGAGCCTGAAACTGTTAGCCCTGCACAGGTGCATTCACCTGTGCAGAATATCCAAAGGGAACCCCTTGTGCTGTCTCCCAGGCACAATGAGGAGGTGATCACTCCTTTTGAGGGTGATCATGTGGTTTTTGAGGCTGACACTACTGTTTCATCCGCAAGGGATGAACAGGACAGTGTCAACATCCTTAAGACCTCAACCACGGCAATAGAGGCTGGTAAAACAGTTTCTGGTAATCCCCAGAACCAAGAAAAGAGGGGTACTGATGGGGAAACTCAAGTGAGTGAACCACCAGTTAAATCTGTCAATGATGTGTTAACAGTGGAAACACTGGATGACATTGAGACTAGACTGAAACAACAAGCATTGACGGATCCTAACTTTGCACCTTACTTTGCTGCTCACCTACACCTAAAGAAGAAGATTGCTTTTCAAAACAAGAGGATAATTAAACAAGATGAGAAAATAAAAGAGCTATCTGAAAAGTTGGAAAAGGCAAATGAAGTTATTAAGGTGGTAGGAATGCATAATGAGGTGCTGATCAGACAAGACAAGCAGCTGAAATTTCTGGGAGAAACTCTTATGAAGGCAACTGATGTTCTTCAAACTCATGAACAGCTGCTCAACAAACCTAAAGCCATGGTGAGATCATCTTCAACCTCTCAAGCAAAAGGAGGAAGAAAGTCTAAGCAAGAAAAGGTTCAACCAACAGTTGCTGAAGTATCAGAACAAACAGCTACAGTGGATGAACTAACAGTTGCACCCAGTGAATCAACAATTGAAGAGAAACTATCAGCAGTGGATAGAGTGATGATCAATACAATAATTTTTTCTAGTGATTATCCAACAACTGAGGTTTACAAGTCATGGCCTAAGGTGAAACAAGAATATTTGGTGAAAGTGGGTGCTCAAAGGCTGAACTGCAATAAATTCCAAATGAAACAAAAGATTGATGATGGATGGCTTGAGGGAAAATGTGCAAAGTTAAAACCTATTAAGCCAAAGCCTGGATTCAAAGGAATTCATATTGTAGAAAAGGTTGTTGAAAAACCAGTGCAAGAGGTAGAAGGAAAGGGAAAAGAGATTGTTGTTGAGCTACCAAAGCTAACATTAACAAAAGAACAACAAGAAGAGCATGATTTTGAATGTGCTCAGAGGTTGGCTGCTGATCTTCAACAACAAGAACAGTCTGATTTTGATTTAGCAAAGAAGCTGGCTGATGAGATCACAGCTGAAATTGATGAGGAAGAAAGGGCTCAGAAAGGAGTAAAAAGAAAAAAAGTTGTAAAAAGTAAAGCACCTACAGCTAAACCAACCAAAGAACTTCCAACTTCAAACAAAGTTGTTGCTGTTCATAAAGTCTTAAAAGATAAATTGGCAGTGGACATTCAACAAGGGTTTGAACAATTGGAAAAAGAATTGGGTCAAAAGTCTCACATTGTTGAATGGAAGTTTGAATCAAAAGGAAAAGACAATGAAAAACATTGTATTTTCATTGTGAGAGAATATGAATCTGTGGAGATGCATGACAATTTTGCACTGATGATGACACGTATAACACCAAGGGATGTGCAAGAATTGTATGACTATGGAACTAAGCATTTTGGTGACTTAGATGAAGGGATGAAAATCTTGATGAGAAATCTTACCAGTATTTGCAACCCATTGAAGATTATGCATACATGAATAGCAGAGGAAGCTTTTCCTATAAAGACTGTTAAGGTATATGCAAAGTCAAGAACATATTACATGGTAATGGGTAATTTAGTGCATGAATGGTTTGATTTGAACTTCATTGAGCACAACAAGATCAAGCTGGAATTTTTGGTGAAAGCTAAGTTCTATGGGGATGCAAAGCAGAAAGAAGATTTGCTGAACAGATTCAAAGAAAGATTGATGAAAATGTAGATAAGATTCTTTACTTATGTTAATGATTGAACCCTTAAAACAAACAACTTAAATGTATTGTTCAATACTTTAAGTTAGGGGGAGATTGTTGGGAAATTAGCTAAGTTATTGAACATATTATACAAGCAAAGATGAAACTGTTAAGTGAAGGTTGGTGTAACAGTCGGAAACTGTTAGTTGAAAATATGAAAACAGTTGAGAACTGTTAGTGCAAACTACTACAACTGTTTGAAGACCTTGAAGTTGAAGACTGTTAGAAGAACCAAAGTTGTTGCATTCAATGAACAGTTTCGTTTGAGCTAAATATGGAAAAACCTTATCTTTGAAGATATCTCGTAATAGTTGGAAGATCATCAAAGATTATCTCTGAAGACCCAGCTGAATATGGAAAAACCCCATCTTTGAACAGTTTCGTTTGAGCTAAATATGGAAAAACCCCATCTTTGAACAGTTTCGTTTGAGCTAAATATGGCTAATACTATATATCCCTAAACATAGGCCCAGCTGAATAACTTCCGCCAAGCTGATCTCCGGAAACATCATGTATATATACAGAAAAGAGCAAACAATCAGGTGATATATCTTATACATCCAAGATATATATATCCACTCACCGATATCTTCAACAGTTCAGGTAACTCAGTCTATTCTCAACTACTGAGTCTTGTCTCCACCTGAAAAAACAACTAACAGTCAGTATTTGCTTAATCATTCACACAATAAGCATAATACTATAATCAAACACATATGTACATAAAATCACAAGTACATATCAACTCATGTATATACATTCAATACACACAATTCACTATTACTCTTTACTTCATGTAATTCAGTGAATTCATCCAACTCCTTAGCTTAGGTAATTCAAACATTCCTTTCATAAGCCAAGGCTACAAATTCATGTTCATCTTCAAATCATCAAAGAGTTGATCTTCAATCGGATTCCTCATAACTTTCAAATTCCGAGCATAGTAGTTGTTGGAATTCCGATTGTGTCAAAATCCGATAAGATCAAATCTGATAGGTTCAAATCCGATTAACATGAAATCCGATCAACCAATTCCGAGCAAATGCAAATCCGAGTAAAGGCAATTCCAATCTAGTCGGATTCCGATACAATTCACAATCCGAGAAAAGGCCAAATCCGATCAAGTCATACAATCCGATAAAAGTCAATTCCGACTAAACATCAATTCCGAGTAAACATACAATCCGATGGAAACAACAATCCGATAAACTTGAAATCCGAGTAAAGTCACATTCCGACTAAGAGCGAATTCTGATTAAAAGTGTTAGGGCAACAGTTCCAATCTCTCGGATTCCCATCAATTCCGATAGATTTAATCGGATTTCATCAATTCCGAGCCATTCATCCTTGAATTCCGACTGATTCATACTTATGAATTCAGGGTCATTCAAAAATCATACAAAACTTCAATTTTGATCTGATTTTAAACATGCAATGGCATATATGTATCCAGAATCATATTCTAAACATGTATTAAGCAAACTAACATCAATTACTAACATGCATTCAACATAGATCATCAATTTATCATATATAGCATTCAATCGGGATTTCACACATATATATATAATCAAAACCGAAATGAATCAACAATTAACATATGATTCTGAATTCTAACCTCTTGATGATGTTAATATAATTCAGTTAATCACTTAGCACAAATCAGAATCAACAAACTCCAATTCTTTTTTTCCTTTGTTGCTCTCGGCCGTAGCACACAAAACACACACAAACATTTTACTTGTTTTGCATGTAAATGGCAATATAAGATGACTAGGTGGGTTAGGGTGTCCAAAACCGACACCTCAACCTCCACTAACAACAATTTAATTCAATTTATTATTTTTACTCACAATTCAATTAATTAAATTAATTAAACACTCAAAACAATTAATTAGCAAATAAATATAAAGGTAATTCAACTTAATTACCTTAATCCTACTAGGCCGGTAAGGAGGGTGTTACAAATCTTCCCCTCTTAAAAAGATTCCGTCCTCGGAATCTCACAATACCACCAACTCAACGGTTCTGCATTAATCCTTGTTTTCAATTCATCCATCTATTCAAATACCAGTAGAATTTGACTTTCATAATCTATTCTACATATAGGAAATTTGTAGGCATTGAATATATCATAAATATCCGCCAACTCAACACAAATATTACAAGTAACCATCTGGTTATTTAATTGATCAAATATGTAATGACGAGATAACATTCAGCGTTTCCCAATGCAAACTATTTCTTTTCAAAGTAATGGATCTACAGGCAAAATCCGTCTCTCATACAATAACAATCTTCTCAGTTACTACCTGAATAATATCGAGACCCACCAACTGTTTCTCATCTGTCTCTAATCAATACGTAGGAGTACAGCAGTGATGATAGCATAACATTTCATAAGGCGTCACATCAATACTTAAGTAATACAAATTTCAAACGCAATTTAATCAATGATAGGTGCAAATCCCAAGGCTTACCACACTCTACCCATACGCACATAATATATCTTCAAGTTTCTGAATGGTTCATTCAGTCTGACAATCTGTCTGAGTGAATAAGCGGTACTCAATTCAACCCGTATTCACAATTCCCGCTGTAAACTCTTCTAGAAATTCGAAACGAAATTAGAATCTCTGTCAGAAAAATTAATTCTGGAATATCGTGTCATGATACCATGTCATTACTATGTAGCCAAACTAATCTGTTGAGAAAACTGTCTCATTGATGGCAAGAAAAGCACATCATTTGTCAAACTATCAACAATCACCCGAATCATATCATGATCTCACTGGGTACGTAGAAGTTTGGTTATAAAATCCATCATGATAAGCTCCCATTTCCATTCTGATATCTCTATTTGTTTCAAAATTCATAAAGTTCCTGAATTCTTATTATAACATGTGCATAATTATCAACATTCCTCGAATTATGCAATATCTATTTTCATCGTGAATCATCATTTCAACACTTTAAGTTCGTTACTCAATTTAGTGCTATCTGATAAAATCGACAACCTGTTCTTGTCGATCTCTGCTAAGATTAAATCACAAAACTCTCCAAGAAAAGACACTTAACATACTAAATCTATAAGTCTTCAATTCTCGAGAATCGACCATTAAATCCTCTTTTCTCTTTAATAAGATTTCCACTTCAAAATTTCATCATTCAAAATCTTCACTTGAACAATTTCAGTGTATCAACTAAGTTAAAACAATCTCAATTTGCACAAAACAATATTATCATTCCTTCCATCGCATTTCCAAGCATAGGCTACTGTAGTAGTTTTCAAAAGTTGATAACGAGATTTCGCAATCATAGCATTAAACTATTTCTAATCGCTGTTTCTATTTTATACTCATCTCTTTCTATAGAAAGCACATGTCACAACCCAACTGATCCATATAATTACATATTTCATTTCAAGTCAATAACATCTCCACAGTGTCTAAGGCAACTATCAGTTGTAAACTCCAGGTCATGCAAAGGAAACATTACAATGCACTTAAAATCATCAAATCTATCTAGTAGTGCAGAAATAGAGGCCTGTCAAGATAGCCATTTCAAATCTGAAGTACTACTTCTATTCATCATTCCATTCGATCAAATCTCTTTACAGACTAGTCAGGTCAAGGAATTCACAATCTCTAATACATCTTTGTCAAAACTTTTATGGTAAATCCAGAACCCTCAAATATCATATATCATCTGCCTTTTCATTTCTGTCCAATTCCAAATACACTCATACGTAGAATAAGAAGATAAATCTTCATAAGAAAGTGAGGATGTAATCGTTTGTGTTTTTAACAATTGACTAAATACAATACATCTTACAACATGCAATTCAACTAATCAGAAAACAACTTCTTATGACATTTAATGACTGATCTATAATGGTTCAAACAATACACACTTATTAGTATATCAAACTCAAATATAGGCATCTCAAATCGGTCAACAAGATAACTAGTACTATCTATGTCTATCTGAGTTTAATTTATATAACACTTTAAATCACATAAGGATACCGTCCACATATGTCTCAAGTCAACTAAATAGTCCAATTCAAACTCAAGTTATCACATACGCATGTCATATTAAACTAACAACATACCTAATTCCAACTACATATGTTGTGACTGTTACACAATAAACAGTTACCATAATAAGTAATTTTCATATACCACACATAATATATTCAACACACAATGCTTACAAAAGTAAATGTTCAAAATACGTACCCGTATTGGTAACATTGAAGTTGGTAGTATCATTTGCATCATTTGCTGTCATCTTAACAGCTCCCTCTTCTACAGAAGGTGGATTCTTTCTCTTCTGACCTGTAGATGACGATTCTCCGATCTCAACCATTCCCAACCCCGTTCCTGCTGGTTGCTGACTTGAACATGTTCCAGCTCTATGACCCTCTTTGTGACATTTCCAACATACACTTGTCTTGAATTTACAGTCACATATTTCATGACCTAATTCACCACAACTAAAACACTGACGAGTTCGCAGTGTGCATGAACCAGTATGACGTGATCTGCAAATTATACACCACTGATTTCCTTGTTCTTTTTCCTCCTTCCTTACTGAAATACAATTACTAGTACGATGTCCTTTCTTGTGGCAATTCCAACAAACATGAGTTGTGAACCTGCAGGCATCCGAATCATGGCCTATCTCACCACACCTCAAACATCTACGAGTCTGTGGGGTGCAATCACCAGTGTAACGAGACTTGCAATTTCCGCACCATCGTTTTCTCTGACTACAATCCAAACCTTTAGATTTCTGATCTTCTTGGTTTTGGTTACCCTGCCACTTTCCTTTACTAAGTTTAGGTTTAGTAACCTTATGCTTCTCATTACAATAATAAGCATTCAAAACTTTAACAGCTCCCTTTAACTGATTTAGGTTTACATTAGAACTCTCCCTATCATTGAACCCTGATGAGCTAGCATATGGATTGGGTTTAAGGTTATTAGATTCATATCTTCCTTTTTCTAGTGGTAACATCGAACATGTATATGGATAGGGATATGGATACTGTCCTGCTGATCTTAATAATTCATGAAATGGTTGCTGTTGTTGAGTGTTCGGTACTCTAGGGGCATAGGGTCTAGATAGGTAAGGAAACGATAGTTGAGGAGGCATGTTTGGGATAGTAGTTATTCCAGGTAAATTCATGAACTGTATACTCTGAGCTTGCTGTTGTTGCTGTTGCATTTCCTGAATTGATCCTTTAAGTTCATGTATTTGTCTTTGCAACTGCGAAATTCTCTCTTCTTCTTTACTCATACCAGATGAACTACCTGTCTGTTCAGCATCACCCGTATGTTTCATTGTCTGTTCTTTACTAACTTTTTGAGGATTCAACGGGGCTTTGGTCAAATCATCTTTCGCAACCATTTGATACCTGTCTTATCAATTATTTCAATACTGGGTTGAACATAACCCGTTAGTTACAATCAAATTAATTACCCTCCAGCTACACTACTAATTACCCACCCTGGGAATACTGGACCGACCAGAGCCTTGGTTCGAGTATTGCACAAATCATTTATGCAAATCCTCAAACCAGTGCTCTGATACCAAATTTGTAACACCGGTTCTCACAAGCTTCAAATTAGAGTAAATTAAAACTTTATTTACACAAAAGATTTGCAGCGGAATAAACCACTGATTTCATATTAAGTATTACTTAGCAACTTCGCGATCACAAACAACGAATCAAGCCAAGTTCCAAAATTACGCCAGTGTTACCACTACGCACCGACCATCGTTATACAGTATCAGAGTTAATAAACTACAAGTGTTCCAAAAGATATGTACAATATAACACTACCCACAGCAACCCGCCACGCCAGGCCATTTTATCGCTAACCTGCGAAAAGGGAAATATCACGAAACATTACCTACACTAGCTAGTGAGTACAAGTAACACATAAGCACCAATAAGCATGCTATCACGTCACAATAAGGCACACAATGCTAAGCTATCACATAGCGGTGTGCCAACATGTCAGCAGGATCATATCTCGCGGGGTTGCAAATCCCGCTCAATGAATCCAACTGAGAAATCAACAACACCAATCCATGCTGAAGGGGAAACGAAGAGCAACCCCCTGAGCACGTTGCGGAGCCACCTGGGATCAAATTAGGCCTTAGTTACAAACCAAGACCCCACTGTTTGTCAAGGAACGGCGGCCTGCAGAACCTTTACCCCAGAAAACCACTCATGGGAACCGTTAATCCCTGAAAAACACTCAAGGGACCCAGCCGCATCGACAACTGTCCTCAACCGCTGCGTCTGTCCGGACAGGAATCATAAACACGTTTGGCCCATAGGGTCCACAGTACGCATGCGTATCACATATCACAATTTATATCACATGGTATCACTTATAACACTGTGTCACTGTATCACTATGTCACTGTATCACAATATCACTGTATCACTATATCACGTCATACCTAGCGCGTTCACATATCTACACATGGCACATATCACTGACACACAATAGCCCTACTTACTGAGTCTCATGAGAAACCGGTACTCACCTCGATATCACAAGAGGCAAATGTGATAACTGGAATCCCAAGAGCACACAGAGTCGTCCGAATCACCTAACACATTAGGTTTAGGTTTAGTTATCACATACAAATAGCACACATAGGTTAGAGCACAAGTTATACAAGTTGTCAACACTGAACAGCTTACTACGGCCGTAGTATACATGTCCTACGGCCGTAGGACACTTCACAAAAACTTACTACGGCCGTAGGGTCAAACCACTACGCCCGCAGAGTTTCTTTCCAAAGAATCATGCACTACGGCCGCAGGAACCATCTCCTACGCCCGTAGTAACTGTTCTTTGGTGAACTACGACCGTAGGTTACGTACCTACACCCGAAGTCCTTGTTCCATCGTCCGTAGACGGTAATCCACACAAAAACACATTCTACGGCCGCAGTAACCCTGCCTACGGCCGTAGTGTATACATAAAGCTTACTACGGCCGTAGGGAATACCACCTACGCCCGTAGGAAGTCTACGAACAGCAGACCTTCGTCCCTGTTTTCGCACAGCTCCTGCAACTCGCTTTTTGAACATCTTTTTCGACCACAAACTCATTTCTAACCACACTTATACTTTGTTTAACACCCATAGACACAAAAGAACACCTTTGACACAACTTACAATCACATGGACAAATTTAACACCATTAAAATGGTGTTTTCCTTTCAAATAATCAAGAACAAGGTTTTTGATTGAAAACACTTACAAATCTGTTAATACACAACAGATTGGAGCTTTGATTTGCTACTGAAATCTTGTGTAGAAGCCTGATTCTTGATTGATTCTTCAAAAACTCCAAGACATGTACGTATGTGTGTGTTCGTATGTTTGTGTGTGTGTAAAGTGTGTGTTTTGAGTTCAAGCAGGGGATAAGGAGGAAAAGGAGACCGACCTTGGGGTTTATTATTACAACACGGGGTATTTTATTCCCCTTTTCAACTTACAACTTAACACACGTCATCCCGTTTTAACCAACGAGGATATTTACGGAATCATTACACGAAACCGTATAACACTACATCACTTTTAGACACAACCGACACATTTCACATAATCACATTAATTAACACGAGACACGTTAGACACACCAAAACACTTAATTTAATTCACTTAACGTCACTGTACAAACACTAAAGCACAAAATACAACTCTACACTGCTAGGCCCATTTACAGGGTGTTACAAATCTACCCCCCTTAAGAAGATTTCGTCCTCGGAATCTGATTACTCACGAACAGGTGGGGATATCGAGCTCGCATACTATCTTCAGTTTCCCAGATCATATTCGAACCTAAGTTATACTTCCACTTCACGAGAAGGAGCTTGATTACTTTCTTACGTAACTTTTTAGTCTTTGAGTCGAGAATCTCAACAGGTTCCTCAACGAGGCACTTTGAAGCATCAACTCTCAGCTCCTGCAGTGGCAGAATCTGACTCTCATCCACTTTACACTTGCGCAAGTAACACACGTTGAAGGTATTGTGAATACCCTCAAGTTCTGGAGGTAACTCCAAAGACACAGTTTGATCATTGACTCTGCGCAGGATCTTGAACGGTCCTATGAAACGCGGACTCAATTTGCCTTTACGGCCAAAACGGATAACACCCTTCCACGGAGAGACTTTCAGGAAAACCCGATCGCCCACGTTAAACTCAACTGGCCGACATCTCGGGTCAGCGTACACTTTCTATCGATCACGAGAAGCTTTCAGATTTTCACGTGCCACTCTCACTTTATCAGCTGTAATTTGCACTATCTCAGGTCCGGCGAACTGCTTCTCACCAGGCTCTAGCCAACACGTGGGAGTGCGACAACGTCTCCCGTATAACATCTCGAATGGAGGCATCCCAATACTGGAATGTTATGAGTTGTTATAAGCAAACTCAATCAACGGTAGATGTGAATCCCACGCTCCACCGAACTCAAGTACACATGCGCGAAGCATGTCCTCCATGGTTTGGATAGTCCTCTCTGACTGGCCGTCTGTTTGAGGATGGTACGCCGTGCTCAAATGAACACGAGTGCCAAGCTCACGCTGTAAACTCTGCCAGAAATTAGAAGTAAACCGCGGATCACGAACTGACACAATAGAACACGGTACACCATGGCGCGACACCACTTCAGCAATATATAACTTTGCCAGCTTATCCAACGAAGTAGACTCGCTGATAGGCAGAAAATGAGCACTTTTGGTCAAACGGTCAACTATAACCCAAACAGCATCGTGTCTTCTGAGCGTTTTCGGCAACTTTGTTACGAAATCCATCGTAATATTATCCCACTTCCACTTAGGAATTTCGAGTTGCTGAAGATTACCGTACGGTTTCTGATGCTCAGTCTTCACTTGCGCACATATTTGACACTTTTCCACGTAGGAAGCAATGTCTCGCTTTAGAGTAGGCCACCAGTACAAAGCTTTCTGATCATGGTACATTTTGGTGCTGCCCGGATGAACAGACAGTCAAGACTGATGAGCCTCTCGCAGAATCAACTCACGATTTCCCCCGTACAGAGGCGCCCAAACACGAGACTGAAAAGTCTTTAGCCCACGGCTATCCTCTGGCAGCAAATCTTTCTGCTTCCGCGTCACTTCTGCTTTCAAGTTCTCGTCACGCAAGGCAACCGATTGTGCTTCCTTCAATCTCGCAAGAATATCAGGAACCACCACAAGTTTCATGAACTTTGCCTCCGCCGATGAGCTTTTGCGACTAAGAGCATCCGCCACCACATTGGCCTTACCAGGATGATAACGGATCTCACAGTCGTAGTCTTTAATCAACTCGAGCCAACGCCGCTGCCTCATATTGAGCTCTTTCTGTGTAAACACGTATTGCAGACTCTTGTGATCCGTACAGACCACACACTTGGTACCGTACAGATAATGCCGCCACAACTTCAGAGCAAACACCACAGCAGCTAGCTCAAGATCATGTGTCGGATATTTACCTTCATGTGGCTTTAACTGTCGAGACGCATATGCTATCACTTTATCACGTTGCATTAACACGCAGCCAAGCCCCGAATAAGAAGCATCACAATATATGACGAAGTCATCAGACCCGTCGGGCAAACAAAGAATCGGAGCCTCACACAATAGCCGTTTCAGAGATTGAAACGCTTGTTCTTGCGCCTCCGACCACACAAAAGCAACGTTTTTCCGAGTAAGCTTAGTCAAGTGACCTGCAAGTTTAGAAAAATCACGGATAAACCGCCTATAATATCCAGCTAGGCCGAGAAAACTACGAACTTCAGAAGGAGTTCGGGGAACTCCCCAGTTCATCACTGCATCGACTTTCGCCGGATCTACTTTAACACCATCCCTGCAGATCACATGACCAAGAAAACGCACTTCACGAAGCCAGAACTCGCACTTTGAAAACTTTGCATAAAGCCTCTCTCGTTTGAGAGTTTCAAGAACTTGCCGTAAATGCATCTCATGCTCGGCTTCACTTCGAGAATACACAAGAATATCATCGATAAACACAATTACGGATTTATCCAAGAAAGGACGACAAATCCGATTTATCATATCCATAATCACAGCAGGCGCGTTGGTTAAGCCAAACGGCATAACCAAAAACTCATAGTGACCATATCGAGTGCGGAAAGCAGTTTTAGGAATATCATCTTCACTAACCCGCACCTGGTGGTAGCCAGAACGAAGATCAATCTTAGAGAAGCAAGTCGCTCCCTGCAATTGATCGAACAAATCATCAATACGCGGAAGAGGGTATTTATTCTTTACCGTTCGCTTATTCAGCTCCCGGTAATCGATACACATTCACATGGTTCCATCCTTCTTCTTCACAAATAGCACAGGAGCTCCCCACGGGGATGAACTTGGACGAATGAAGCCCTTGTCAAGTAACTCCTGTAACTGAGTCATCATCTCTCGCACCTCTGAAGGAGCAAGACAGTATGGAGCTTTAGCTACAGGCGTAGCCCCTGGAACAAGATCAATCTTATACTCTACATCTCTTACCGGCGGCAAACCCGGCAATTCGTCTGGAAACACCTCCGGATAATCTGACACTACCGGAATATCTTTGACCACTTTCTTTTCTAGTTTTGCATCAATCACGTGAGCCAGATAAAACTCGCAGCCTTTAGAAATCGATTTCTTAGCTTTCATCACAGAAATGAGAGGAATATCAGATTCTCGACGCTCCCTTCGAGCTACGGCACAAGACCCATCGGGTAAAGGAATCTTTACCATCTTTTTAGAACATAAAATCTCCGCGTTCAGACTACTGAGCCAATCCATACCAATGGCCGCAACAAAGCCCGCAATTGGCATGAGAAGAAAAGAGATAGGGAAACTATTCCCGTCCACGTCAAGATTAACACAAGGAACACTATCCGTAACCGAAACTACCTTACCACTAGCAATTTCAACTTTAATCGGCTCAGGTAACACAGATATAGGCAATTGCAGTTTATCACGAAAAGCCACAGATATAAAAGAATGGGTAGCTCCAGAATCAAATAACACACAGGCTGGAACAGAATTTACAAGAAAAGTACCAGTGATCACGTCTCCAGCAGCTTTGGCTTCTTCAGTTGTCATCTGAAAAGCCCGGCCCTTGGCGCGAGGAGCGCCATCTTTCTTAGGTTGAGCAGATGACCCACCAGCTCCAGCTCCCGCATCACCCCTCTGTCTCTTAGGGCACTCTATAATCCTGTGCCCCGGCTTTTGACACTTAAAACAAACATTCTCTTTGAACGAGCACTCTGTAGCTACGTGCCCCTTCTCACCACATCTCATACATCTTGTAGTAGCCTTCGAGCAGTCACCAGAATGATAGGTACGACACAAAGAACACCAAGGATTATCAAACCTCGGTTTCTTACCCGAATCCACCTTCCCACCAGCAACAGACTTCCCTTTTGAAGTACCAGCCTTTGAATACTGCTGAAACTTCCTCTTCTGGCCCTCCATAGTCTGATCACCCTTGCACTGGCGACGATCACCATCAATCTGTCGGGCTATCTCAAACGCCCGATCCAAAGTAACTGCAGCTCTCACATGAGCTCGATCCTCTAGCGGCAGCATATTCACAAACTTCCACATCTTTGCCCTCTCATCAGTCACAAGGTGTGGTATAAACCTTACCTTATCATTAAAGGCATGGATAAGGTCCTCCACGGGTTTGTCTCCCTTATGGAGAGCATTGAACTCGTTCTCCATCCTCTCCAAATCATAATCAGTACAGTACTTTCTCTTCACTTTCTCAGCAAACTATTCCCAAGTCATAGCAGCAATCACCTCTTTACTCATTGTGTCCTTCACTGTCTCCCACCAATCCAGAGCTTTACCTTTCAACATACGAACCGCATACTTGACACGGTTCTCAGCTTCACAATCACAAGACTCAAACACTTGATCAGTCTCACGCAACCAGCGGATAGTCTCTGAGGGATTATCACTACCCTCATACACCTTTGGCCCGCAAGACTTAAACTTCTTGAAAGAGCACTGCTCACGTTGCTTGCCCTTAATAGCTTCCCTCAGTAACTCCCTAGTCGAGCGAAGTTCCTCCTCAAGTAACAAAATATAAGCCTCAGAATCTCTTCCCTGCCTTGAGCCCTGAATGTCTCGCCAAGAGGACTCTTCCTGGGTTTCAGCATAATGATGTGAGGTTTCATCCTCCATCTCTTTCAGAGCTTCCTCAGTGTTAGCACGTCGTTCAGACATACTACTCACTTACTTTCTATATACAAGGGGCGAACACGTTTAGTATACTTAATCACAATTTGCCAACACACCAGTTAGTTCACACAGAACAATAAACATATAACACTCCACACTCAGCCCCATTTACCCCTCTAGGAACACTTAACGATGGTCAAGCCCGAGTTTGAGATCGAATACTTTCACAAGTACCCGATTCCCTCAAATTAAGGCTCTGATACCTAATTGTAACACCGGTTCTCACAAGCTTAAAATTAGAGTAAATTAAAACTTTATTTACACAAAAGATTTGCAGCGGAATAAACCACTGATTTCATATTAAGTATTACTTAGCAACTTGGCGATCACAAACAACGAATCAAGCCAAGTTCCAAAATTACGCCAGTGTTACCACTACGCACCGACCATCGTTATACAGTATCAGAGTTAATAAACTACAAGTGTTCCAAAAGATATGTACAATATAACACTACCCACAGCAACCCGCCACGCCAGGCCATTTTATCGCTAACCTGCGAAAAGGGAAATATCACGAAACATTACCTACACTAGCTAGTGAGTACAAGTAACACATAAGCACCAATAAGCATGCTATCACGTCACAATAAGGCACACAATGCTAAGCTATCACATAGCGGTGTGCCAACATGTCAGCAGGATCATATCTCGCGGGGTTGCAAATCCCGCTCAATGAATCCAACTGAGAAATCAACAACACCAATCCATGCTGAAGGGGAAACGAAGAGCAACCCCCTGAGCACGTTGCGGAGCCACCTGGGATCAAATTAGGCCTTAGTTACAAACCAAGACCCCACTGTTTGTCAAGGAACGGCGGCCTACAGAACCTTTGCCCCAGAAAATCACTCATGGGAACCGTTAATCCCTGAATAACACTCAAGGGACCCAGCCGCATCGGCGACTAACCTCAACCACTGCGTCTGTCCGGACAGGAATCATAAACACGTTTGACCCATAGGGTCCACAGTACGCATGCGTATCACATATCACAATTTATATCACATGATATCACTTATAACACTGTGTCACTGTATCACAATATCACTGTATCACTATATCACGTCATACCTAGCGCGTTCACATATCTACACATGGCACATATCACTGACACACAATAGCCCTACTTACTGAGTCTCATGAGAAACCGGTACTCACCTCGATATCACAAGAGGCAAATGTGATAACTGGAATCCCAAGAGCACACAGAGTCGTCCGAATCACCTAACACATTAGGTTTAGGTTTAGTTATCACATACACATAGCACACATAGGTTAGACCACAAGTTATACAAGCTGTCAACACTGAACAGCTTACTACGGCCGTAGTATACATGTCCTACGGCCGTAGGACACTTCACAAAAACTTACTACGGCCGTAGGGTCAAACCACTACGCCCGCAGAGTTTCTTTCCAAAGAATCATGCACTACGGCCGCAGGAACCATCTCCTACGCCCATAGTAACTATTCTTTGGTGAACTACGACCGTAGGTTACGTACCTACACCCGAAGTTCTTGTTCCATCGTCCGTAGACGGTAATCCACACAAAAACACATTCTACGGCCGCAGTAACCCTGCCTACGGATGTAGTGTATACATAAAGCTTACTACGGCCGTAGGGAATACCACCTACTCCCGTAGGAAGTCTACGAACAGCAGACATTCGTCCCTGTTTTCGCACAGCTCCTGCAACTCGCTTTTTGAACATCTTTTTCGACCACAAACTCATTTCTAACCACACTTATACTTTGTTTAACACCCATAGACACAAAAGAACACCTTTGACACAACTTACAATCACATGGACAACTTTAACACCATTAAAATGGTGTTTTCCTTTCAAATAATCAAGAACAAGGTTTTTGATTGAAAACACTTACAAATCTATTAATACACAACAGATTGGAGCTTTGATTTGCTACTGAAATCTTGTGTAGAAGCCTGATTCTTGATTGATTCTTCAAAAACTCCAAGACATGTACGTATGTGTGTGTTCGTATGTTTGTGTGTGTGTAAAGTATGTGTTTTGAGTTCAAGCAGGGGATAAGGAGGAAAAGGAGACCGACCTTGGGGTTTATTATTACAACACGGGGTATTTTATTCCCCTTTTCAACTTACAACTTAACACACGCCATCCCGTTTTAACCAACGAGGATATTTACGGAATCATTACACGAAACCGTATAACACTACATCACTTTTAGACACAACCGACACATTTCACATAATCACATTAATTAACACGAGACACGTTAGTCACACCAAAACACTTAATTTAATTCACTTAACGTCACTGTACAAACACTAAAGCACAAAATACAACCCTACACTGCTAGGCCCATTTACATGGTGTTACAAAACTGTAACACCGTATTTTCTAAAACACAAATTTGTAATACGCACGGAAACTAATAACATAATTACATATATATAATATTGTAAATACAACTTTTCTGATTAACTTTACAAAACTATCACAGTGTTACTATTAAAAACAGGCTCTGTACAAAAACACTTCCAATATCAGAGTTATGATCAGTCCACAATTCCTGTTACACCTCTATTTTCCACTGACCAGGAATATCCTATAAAAGAGTTCAACAGTGGGGGATTAGCACAAAGCTAAGTGAGAGAATAGACATCACAAACATACAAGGCATAAAGCCCAAACAAACAATGCTCAAGCAAACAAGAAGAACCGGCGGTCTTGCGGGACCTTCAACCAAATGCCGGCCAAAGCATAGGTCTACTGATAGCCAAGTTAATATGGATAACAATATTAGCACCTCTTGATTACAACCAATGCTTATCAAGACGATGGCTAATACTATATATCCCTAAACATAGGCCCAGCTGAATAACTTCCGCCAAGCTGATCTCCGGAAACATCATGTATATATACAGAAAAGAGCAAACAATCAGGTGATATATCTTATACATCCAAGATATATATATCCACTCACCGATATCTTCAACAGTTCAGGTAACTCAGTCTATTCTCAACTACTGAGTCTTGTCTCCACCTGAACAAACAACTAACAGTCAGTATTTGCTTAATCATTCACACAATAAGCATAATACTATAATCAAACACATATGTACATAAAATCACAAGTACATATCAACTCATGTATATACATTCAATACACACAATTCACTATTACTCTTTACTTCATGTAATTCAGTGAATTCATCCAACTCCTTAGCTTAGGTAATTCAAACATTCCTTTCATAAGCCAAGGCTACAAATTCATGTTCATCTTCAAATCATCAAAGAGTTGATCTTCAATCGGATTCCTCATAACTTTCAAATTCCGAGCATAGTAGTTGTTGGAATTCCGATTGTGTCAAAATCCGATAAGATCAAATCTGATAGGTTCAAATCCGATTAACATGAAATCCGATCAACCAATTCCGAGCAAATGCAAATCCGAGTAAAGGCAATTCCAATCTAGTCGGATTCCGATACAATTCACAATCCGAGAAAAGGCCAAATCCGATCAAGTCATACAATCCGATAAAAGTCAATTCCGACTAAACATCAATTCCGAGTAAACATACAATCCGATGGAAACAACAATCCGATAAACTTGAAATCCGAGTAAAGTCACATTCCGACTAAGAGCGAATTCTGATTAAAAGTGTTAGGGCAACAGTTCCAATCTCTCGGATTCCCATCAATTCCGATAGATTTAATCGGATTTCATCAATTCCGAGCCATTCATCCTTGAATTCCGACTGATTCATACTTATGAATTCAGGGTCATTCAAAAATCATACAAAACTTCAATTTTGATCTGATTTTAAACATGCAATGGCATATATGTATCCAGAATCATATTCTAAACATGTATTAAGCAAACTAACATCAATTACTAACATGCATTCAACATAGATCATCAATTTATCATATATAGCATTCAATCGGGATTTCACACATATATATATAATCAAAACCGAAATGAATCAACAATTAACATATGATTCTGAATTCTAACCTCTTGATGATGTTAATATAATTCAGTTAATCACTTAGCACAAATCAGAATCAACAAACTCCAATTCTTTTTTTCCTTTGTTGCTCTCGGCCGTAGCACACAAAACACACACAAACATTTTACTTGTTTTGCATGTAAATGGCAATATAAGATGACTAGGTGGGTTAGGGTGTCCAAAACCGACACCTCAACCTCCACTAACAACAATTTAATTCAATTTATTATTTTTACTCACAATTCAATTAATTAAATTAATTAAACACTCAAAACAATTAATTAGCAAATAAATATAAAGGTAATTCAACTTAATTACCTTAATCCTACTAGGCCGGTAAGGAGGGTGTTACAAATCTTCCCCTCTTAAAAAGATTCCGTCCTCGGAATCTCACAATACCACCAACTCAACGGTTCTGCATTAATCCTTGTTTTCAATTCATCCATCTATTCAAATACCAGTAGAATTTGACTTTCATAATCTATTCTACATATAGGAAATTTGTAGGCATTGAATATATCATAAATATCCGCCAACTCAACACAAATATTACAAGTAACCATCTGGTTATTTAATTGATCAAATATGTAATGACGAGATAACATTCAGCGTTTCCCAATGCAAACTATTTCTTTTCAAAGTAATGGATCTACAGGCAAAATCCGTCTCTCATACAATAACAATCTTCTCAGTTACTACCTGAATAATATCGAGACCCACCAACTGTTTCTCATCTGTCTCTAATCAATACGTAGGAGTACAGCAGTGATGATAGCATAACATTTCATAAGGCGTCACATCAATACTTAAGTAATACAAATTTCAAACGCAATTTAATCAATGATAGGTGCAAATCCCAAGGCTTACCACACTCTACCCATACGCACATAATATATCTTCAAGTTTCTGAATGGTTCATTCAGTCTGACAATCTGTCTGAGTGAATAAGCGGTACTCAATTCAACCCGTATTCACAATTCCCGCTGTAAACTCTTCTAGAAATTCGAAACGAAATTAGAATCTCTGTCAGAAAAATTAATTCTGGAATATCGTGTCATGATACCATGTCATTACTATGTAGCCAAACTAATCTGTTGAGAAAACTGTCTCATTGATGGCAAGAAAAGCACATCATTTGTCAAACTATCAACAATCACCCGAATCATATCATGATCTCACTGGGTACGTAGAAGTTTGGTTATAAAATCCATCATGATAAGCTCCCATTTCCATTCTGATATCTCTATTTGTTTCAAAATTCATAAAGTTCCTGAATTCTTATTATAACATGTGCATAATTATCAACATTCCTCGAATTATGCAATATCTATTTTCATCGTGAATCATCATTTCAACACTTTAAGTTCGTTACTCAATTTAGTGCTATCTGATAAAATCGACAACCTGTTCTTGTCGATCTCTGCTAAGATTAAATCACAAAACTCTCCAAGAAAAGACACTTAACATACTAAATCTATAAGTCTTCAATTCTCGAGAATCGACCATTAAATCCTCTTTTCTCTTTAATAAGATTTCCACTTCAAAATTTCATCATTCAAAATCTTCACTTGAACAATTTCAGTGTATCCACTAAGTTAAAACAATCTCAATTTGCACAAAACAATATTATCATTCCTTCCATCGCATTTCCAAGCATAGGCTACTGTAGTAGTTTTCAAAAGTTGATAACGAGATTTCGCAATCATAGCATTAAACTATTTCTAATCGCTGTTTCTATTTTATACTCATCTCTTTCTATAGAAAGCACATGTCACAACCCAACTGATCCATATAATTACATATTTCATTTCAAGTCAATAACATCTCCACAGTGTCTAAGGCAACTATCAGTTGTAAACTCCAGGTCATGCAAAGGAAACATTACAATGCACTTAAAATCATCAAATCTATCTAGTAGTGCAGAAATAGAGGCCTGTCAAGATAGCCATTTCAAATCTGAAGTACTACTTCTATTCATCATTCCATTCGATCAAATCTCTTTACAGACTAGTCAGGTCAAGGAATTCACAATCTCTAATACATCTTTGTCAAAACTTTTATGGTAAATCCAGAACCCTCAAATATCATATATCATCTGCCTTTTCATTTCTGTCCAATTCCAAATACACTCATACGTAGAATAAGAAGATAAATCTTCATAGGAAAGTGAGGATGTAATCGTTTGTGTTTTTAACAATTGACTAAATACAATACATCTTACAACATGCAATTCAACTAATCAGAAAACAACTTCTTATGACATTTAATGACTGATCTATAATGGTTCAAACAATACACACTTATTAGTATATCAAACTCAAATATAGGCATCTCAAATCGGTCAACAAGATAACTAGTACTATCTATGTCTATCTGAGTTTAATTTATATAACACTTTAAATCACATAAGGATACCGTCCACATATGTCTCAAGTCAACTAAATAGTCCAATTCAAGCTCAAGTTATCACATACGCATGTCACATTAAGCTAACAACATACCTAATTCCAACTACATATGTTGTGACTGTTACACAATAAACAGTTACCATAATAAGTAATTTTCATATACCACACATAATATATTCAACACACAATGCTTACAAAAGTAAATGTTCAAAATACGTACCCGTATTGGTAACATTGAAGTTGGTAGTATCATTTGCATCATTTGCTGTCATCTTAACAGCTCCCTCTTCTACAGAAGGTGGATTCTTTCTCTTCTGACCTGTAGATGACGATTCTCCGATCTCAACCATTCCCAACCCCGTTCCTGCTGGTTGCTGACTTGAACATGTTCCAGCTCTATGACCCTCTTTGTGACATTTCCAACATACACTTGTCTTGAATTTACAGTCACATATTTCATGACCTAATTCACCACAACTAAAACACTGACGAGTTCGCAGTGTGCATGAACCAGTATGACGTGATCTGCAAATTATACACCACTGATTTCCTTGTTCTTTTTCCTCCTTCCTTACTGAAATACAATTACTAGTACGATGTCCTTTCTTGTGGCAATTCCAACAAACATGAGTTGTGAACCTGCAGGCATCCGAATCATGGCCTATCTCACCACACCTCAAACATCTACGAGTCTGTGGGGTGCAATCACCAGTGTAACGAGACTTGCAATTTCCGCACCATCGTTTTCTCTGACTACAATCCAAACCTTTAGATTTCTGATCTTCTTGGTTTTGGTTACCCTGCCACTTTCCTTTACTAAGTTTAGGTTTAGTAACCTTATGCTTCTCATTACAATAATAAGCATTCAAAACTTTAACAGCTCCCTTTAACTAATTTAGGTTTACATTAGAACTCTCCCCATCATTGAACCCTGATGAGCTAGCATATGGATTGGGTTTAAGGTTATTAGATTCATATCTTCCTTTTTCTAGTGGTAACATCGAACATGTATATGGATAGGGATATGGATACTGTCCTGCTGATCTTAATAATTCATGAAATGGTTGCTGTTGTTGAGTGTTCGGTACTCTAGGGGCATAGGGTCTAGATAGGTAAGGAAACGATAGTTGAGGAGGCATGTTTGGGATAGTAGTTATTCCAGGTAAATTCATGAACTGTATACTCTGAGCTTGCTGTTGTTGCTGTTGCATTTCCTGAATTGATCCTTTAAGTTCATGTATTTGTCTTTGCAACTGCGAAATTCTCTCTTCTTCTTTACTCATACCAGATGAACTACCTGTCTGTTCAGCATCACCCGTATGTTTCATTGTCTGTTCTTTACTAACTTTTTGAGGATTCAACGGGGCTTTGGTCAAATCATCTTTCGCAGCCATTTGATACCTGTCTTATCAATTACTTCAATACTGGGTTGAACATAACCCGTTAGTTACAATCAAGCTAATTACCCTCCAGCTACACTACTAATTACCCACCCTGGGAATACTGGACCGACCAGAGCCTTGGTTCGAGTATTGCACAAATCATTTATGCAAATCCTCAAACCAGTGCTCTGATACCAAATTTGTAACACCGGTTCTCACAAGCTTCAAATTAGAGTAAATTAAAACTTTATTTACACAAAAGATTTGCAGCGGAATAAACCACTGATTTCATATTAAGTATTACTTAGCAACTTCGCGATCACAAACAACGAATCAAGCCAAGTTCCAAAATTACGCCAGTGTTACCACTACGCACCGACCATCGTTATACAGTATCAGAGTTAATAAACTACAAGTGTTCCAAAAGATATGTACAATATAACACTACCCACAACAACCCGCCTCGCCAGGCCATTTTATCGCTAACCTGCGAAAAGGGAAATATCACGAAACATTAGCTACACTAGCTAGTGAGTACAAGTAACACATAAGCACCAATAAGCATGCTATCACGTCACAATAAGGCACACAATGCTAAGCTATCACATAGCGGTGTGCCAACATGTCAGCAGGATCATATCTCGCGGGGTTGCAAATCCCGCTCAATGAATCCAACTGAGAAATCAACAACACCAATCCATGCTGAAGGGGAAACGAAGAGCAACCCCCTGAGCACGTTGCGGAGCCACCTGGGATCAAATTAGGCCTTAGTTACAAACCAAGACCCCACTGTTTGTCAAGGAACGGCGGCCTGCAGAACCTTTACCCCAGAAAACCACTCATGGGAACCGTTAATCCCTGAAAAACACTCAAGGGACCCAGCCGCATCGACAACTGTCCTCAACCGCTGCGTCTGTCCGGACAGGAATCATAAACACGTTTGGCCCATAGGGTCCACAGTACGCATGCGTATCACATATCACAATTTATATCACATGGTATCACTTATAACACTGTGTCACTGTATCACTATGTCACTGTATCACAATATCACTGTATCACTATATCACGTCATACCTAGCGCGTTCACATATCTACACATGGCACATATCACTGACACACAATAGCCCTACTTACTGAGTCTCATGAGAAACCGGTACTCACCTCGATATCACAAGAGGCAAATGTGATAACTGGAATCCCAAGAGCACACAGAGTCGTCCGAATCACCTAACACATTAGGTTTAGGTTTAGTTATCACATACAAATAGCACACATAGGTTAGAGCACAAGTTATACAAGTTGTCAACACTGAACAGCTTACTACGGCCGTAGTATACATGTCCTACGGCCGTAGGACACTTCACAAAAACTTACTACGGCCGTAGGGTCAAACCACTACGCCCGCAGAGTTTCTTTCCAAAGAATCATGCACTACGGCCGCAGGAACCATCTCCTACGCCCGTAGTAACTGTTCTTTGGTGAACTACGACCGTAGGTTACGTACCTACACCCGAAGTCCTTGTTCCATCGTCCGTAGACGGTAATCCACACAAAAACACATTCTACGGCCGCAGTAACCCTGCCTACGGCCGTAGTGTATACATAAAGCTTACTACGGCCGTAGGGAATACCACCTACGCCCGTAGGAAGTCTACGAACAGCAGACCTTCGTCCCTGTTTTCGCACAGCTCCTGCAACTCGCTTTTTGAACATCTTTTTCGACCACAAACTCATTTCTAACCACACTTATACTTTGTTTAACACCCATAGACACAAAAGAACACCTTTGACACAACTTACAATCACATGGACAAATTTAACACCATTAAAATGGTGTTTTCCTTTCAAATAATCAAGAACAAGGTTTTTGATTGAAAACACTTACAAATCTGTTAATACACAACAGATTGGAGCTTTGATTTGCTACTGAAATCTTGTGTAGAAGCCTGATTCTTGATTGATTCTTCAAAAACTCCAAGACATGTACGTATGTGTGTGTTCGTATGTTTGTGTGTGTGTAAAGTGTGTGTTTTGAGTTCAAGCAGGGGATAAGGAGGAAAAGGAGACCGACCTTGGGGTTTATTATTACAACACGGGGTATTTTATTCCCCTTTTCAACTTACAACTTAACACACGTCATCCCGTTTTAACCAACGAGGATATTTACGGAATCATTACACGAAACCGTATAACACTACATCACTTTTAGACACAACCGACACATTTCACATAATCACATTAATTAACACGAGACACGTTAGACACACCAAAACACTTAATTTAATTCACTTAACGTCACTGTACAAACACTAAAGCACAAAATACAACTCTACACTGCTAGGCCCATTTACAGGGTGTTACAAATCTACCCCCCTTAAGAAGATTTCGTCCTCGGAATCTGATTACTCACGAACAGGTGGGGATATCGAGCTCGCATACTATCTTCAGTTTCCCAGATCATATTCGAACCTAAGTTATACTTCCACTTCACGAGAAGGAGCTTGATTACTTTCTTACGTAACTTTTTAGTCTTTGAGTCGAGAATCTCAACAGGTTCCTCAACGAGGCACTTTGAAGCATCAACTCTCAGCTCCTGCAGTGGCAGAATCTGACTCTCATCCACTTTACACTTGCGCAAGTAACACACGTTGAAGGTATTGTGAATACCCTCAAGTTCTGGAGGTAACTCCAAAGACACAGTTTGATCATTGACTCTGCGCAGGATCTTGAACGGTCCTATGAAACGCGGACTCAATTTGCCTTTACGGCCAAAACGGATAACACCCTTCCACGGAGAGACTTTCAGGAAAACCCGATCGCCCACGTTAAACTCAACTGGCCGACATCTCGGGTCAGCGTACACTTTCTATCGATCACGAGAAGCTTTCAGATTTTCACGTGCCACTCTCACTTTATCAGCTGTAATTTGCACTATCTCAGGTCCGGCGAACTGCTTCTCACCAGGCTCTAGCCAACACGTGGGAGTGCGACAACGTCTCCCGTATAACATCTCGAATGGAGGCATCCCAATACTGGAATGTTATGAGTTGTTATAAGCAAACTCAATCAACGGTAGATGTGAATCCCACGCTCCACCGAACTCAAGTACACATGCGCGAAGCATGTCCTCCATGGTTTGGATAGTCCTCTCTGACTGGCCGTCTGTTTGAGGATGGTACGCCGTGCTCAAATGAACACGAGTGCCAAGCTCACGCTGTAAACTCTGCCAGAAATTAGAAGTAAACCGCGGATCACGAACTGACACAATAGAACACGGTACACCATGGCGCGACACCACTTCAGCAATATATAACTTTGCCAGCTTATCCAACGAAGTAGACTCGCTGATAGGCAGAAAATGAGCACTTTTGGTCAAACGGTCAACTATAACCCAAACAGCATCGTGTCTTCTGAGCGTTTTCGGCAACTTTGTTACGAAATCCATCGTAATATTATCCCACTTCCACTTAGGAATTTCGAGTTGCTGAAGATTACCGTACGGTTTCTGATGCTCAGTCTTCACTTGCGCACATATTTGACACTTTTCCACGTAGGAAGCAATGTCTCGCTTTAGAGTAGGCCACCAGTACAAAGCTTTCTGATCATGGTACATTTTGGTGCTGCCCGGATGAACAGACAGTCAAGACTGATGAGCCTCTCGCAGAATCAACTCACGATTTCCCCCGTACAGAGGCGCCCAAACACGAGACTGAAAAGTCTTTAGCCCACGGCTATCCTCTGGCAGCAAATCTTTCTGCTTCCGCGTCACTTCTGCTTTCAAGTTCTCGTCACGCAAGGCAACCGATTGTGCTTCCTTCAATCTCGCAAGAATATCAGGAACCACCACAAGTTTCATGAACTTTGCCTCCGCCGATGAGCTTTTGCGACTAAGAGCATCCGCCACCACATTGGCCTTACCAGGATGATAACGGATCTCACAGTCGTAGTCTTTAATCAACTCGAGCCAACGCCGCTGCCTCATATTGAGCTCTTTCTGTGTAAACACGTATTGCAGACTCTTGTGATCCGTACAGACCACACACTTGGTACCGTACAGATAATGCCGCCACAACTTCAGAGCAAACACCACAGCAGCTAGCTCAAGATCATGTGTCGGATATTTACCTTCATGTGGCTTTAACTGTCGAGACGCATATGCTATCACTTTATCACGTTGCATTAACACGCAGCCAAGCCCCGAATAAGAAGCATCACAATATATGACGAAGTCATCAGACCCGTCGGGCAAACAAAGAATCGGAGCCTCACACAATAGCCGTTTCAGAGATTGAAACGCTTGTTCTTGCGCCTCCGACCACACAAAAGCAACGTTTTTCCGAGTAAGCTTAGTCAAGTGACCTGCAAGTTTAGAAAAATCACGGATAAACCGCCTATAATATCCAGCTAGGCCGAGAAAACTACGAACTTCAGAAGGAGTTCGGGGAACTCCCCAGTTCATCACTGCATCGACTTTCGCCGGATCTACTTTAACACCATCCCTGCAGATCACATGACCAAGAAAACGCACTTCACGAAGCCAGAACTCGCACTTTGAAAACTTTGCATAAAGCCTCTCTCGTTTGAGAGTTTCAAGAACTTGCCGTAAATGCATCTCATGCTCGGCTTCACTTCGAGAATACACAAGAATATCATCGATAAACACAATTACGGATTTATCCAAGAAAGGACGACAAATCCGATTTATCATATCCATAATCACAGCAGGCGCGTTGGTTAAGCCAAACGGCATAACCAAAAACTCATAGTGACCATATCGAGTGCGGAAAGCAGTTTTAGGAATATCATCTTCACTAACCCGCACCTGGTGGTAGCCAGAACGAAGATCAATCTTAGAGAAGCAAGTCGCTCCCTGCAATTGATCGAACAAATCATCAATACGCGGAAGAGGGTATTTATTCTTTACCGTTCGCTTATTCAGCTCCCGGTAATCGATACACATTCACATGGTTCCATCCTTCTTCTTCACAAATAGCACAGGAGCTCCCCACGGGGATGAACTTGGACGAATGAAGCCCTTGTCAAGTAACTCCTGTAACTGAGTCATCATCTCTCGCACCTCTGAAGGAGCAAGACAGTATGGAGCTTTAGCTACAGGCGTAGCCCCTGGAACAAGATCAATCTTATACTCTACATCTCTTACCGGCGGCAAACCCGGCAATTCGTCTGGAAACACCTCCGGATAATCTGACACTACCGGAATATCTTTGACCACTTTCTTTTCTAGTTTTGCATCAATCACGTGAGCCAGATAAAACTCGCAGCCTTTAGAAATCGATTTCTTAGCTTTCATCACAGAAATGAGAGGAATATCAGATTCTCGACGCTCCCTTCGAGCTACGGCACAAGACCCATCGGGTAAAGGAATCTTTACCATCTTTTTAGAACATAAAATCTCCGCGTTCAGACTACTGAGCCAATCCATACCAATGGCCGCAACAAAGCCCGCAATTGGCATGAGAAGAAAAGAGATAGGGAAACTATTCCCGTCCACGTCAAGATTAACACAAGGAACACTATCCGTAACCGAAACTACCTTACCACTAGCAATTTCAACTTTAATCGGCTCAGGTAACACAGATATAGGCAATTGCAGTTTATCACGAAAAGCCACAGATATAAAAGAATGGGTAGCTCCAGAATCAAATAACACACAGGCTGGAACAGAATTTACAAGAAAAGTACCAGTGATCACGTCTCCAGCAGCTTTGGCTTCTTCAGTTGTCATCTGAAAAGCCCGGCCCTTGGCGCGAGGAGCGCCATCTTTCTTAGGTTGAGCAGATGACCCACCAGCTCCAGCTCCCGCATCACCCCTCTGTCTCTTAGGGCACTCTATAATCCTGTGCCCCGGCTTTTGACACTTAAAACAAACATTCTCTTTGAACGAGCACTCTGTAGCTACGTGCCCCTTCTCACCACATCTCATACATCTTGTAGTAGCCTTCGAGCAGTCACCAGAATGATAGGTACGACACAAAGAACACCAAGGATTATCAAACCTCGGTTTCTTACCCGAATCCACCTTCCCACCAGCAACAGACTTCCCTTTTGAAGTACCAGCCTTTGAATACTGCTGAAACTTCCTCTTCTGGCCCTCCATAGTCTGATCACCCTTGCACTGGCGACGATCACCATCAATCTGTCGGGCTATCTCAAACGCCCGATCCAAAGTAACTGCAGCTCTCACATGAGCTCGATCCTCTAGCGGCAGCATATTCACAAACTTCCACATCTTTGCCCTCTCATCAGTCACAAGGTGTGGTATAAACCTTACCTTATCATTAAAGGCATGGATAAGGTCCTCCACGGGTTTGTCTCCCTTATGGAGAGCATTGAACTCGTTCTCCATCCTCTCCAAATCATAATCAGTACAGTACTTTCTCTTCACTTTCTCAGCAAACTATTCCCAAGTCATAGCAGCAATCACCTCTTTACTCATTGTGTCCTTCACTGTCTCCCACCAATCCAGAGCTTTACCTTTCAACATACGAACCGCATACTTGACACGGTTCTCAGCTTCACAATCACAAGACTCAAACACTTGATCAGTCTCACGCAACCAGCGGATAGTCTCTGAGGGATTATCACTACCCTCATACACCTTTGGCCCGCAAGACTTAAACTTCTTGAAAGAGCACTGCTCACGTTGCTTGCCCTTAATAGCTTCCCTCAGTAACTCCCTAGTCGAGCGAAGTTCCTCCTCAAGTAACAAAATATAAGCCTCAGAATCTCTTCCCTGCCTTGAGCCCTGAATGTCTCGCCAAGAGGACTCTTCCTGGGTTTCAGCATAATGATGTGAGGTTTCATCCTCCATCTCTTTCAGAGCTTCCTCAGTGTTAGCACGTCGTTCAGACATACTACTCACTTACTTTCTATATACAAGGGGCGAACACGTTTAGTATACTTAATCACAATTTGCCAACACACCAGTTAGTTCACACAGAACAATAAACATATAACACTCCACACTCAGCCCCATTTACCCCTCTAGGAACACTTAACGATGGTCAAGCCCGAGTTTGAGATCGAATACTTTCACAAGTACCCGATTCCCTCAAATTAAGGCTCTGATACCTAATTGTAACACCGGTTCTCACAAGCTTAAAATTAGAGTAAATTAAAACTTTATTTACACAAAAGATTTGCAGCGGAATAAACCACTGATTTCATATTAAGTATTACTTAGCAACTTGGCGATCACAAACAACGAATCAAGCCAAGTTCCAAAATTACGCCAGTGTTACCACTACGCACCGACCATCGTTATACAGTATCACAGTTAATAAGCTACAAGTGTTCCAAAAGATATGTACAAAAATAACACTACCCACAACAACCCGCCTCGCCAGGCCATTTTATCGCTAACCTGCGAAAAGGGAAATATCACGAAACATTAGCTACACTAGCTAGTGAGTACAAGTAACACATAAGCACCAATAAGCATGCTATCACGTCACAATAAGGCACACAATGCTAAGCTATCACATAGCGGTGTGCCAACATGTCAGCAGGATCATATCTCGCGGGGTTGCAAATCCCGCTCAATGAATCCAACTGAGAAATCAACAACACCAATCCATGCTGAAGGGGAAACGAAGAGCAACCCCCTGAGCACGTTGCGGAGCCACCTGGGATCAAATTAGGCCTTAGTTACAAACCAAGACCCCACTGTTTGTCAAGGAACGGCGGCCTGCAGAACCTTTACCCCAGAAAACCACTCATGGGAACCGTTAATCCCTGAATAACACTCAAGGGACCCAGCCGCATCGGCGACTGACCTCAACCACTGCGTCTGTCCGGACAGGAATCATAAACACGTTTGACCCATAGGGTCCACAGTACGCATGCGTATCACATATCACAATTTATATCACATGATATCACTTATAACACTGTGTCACTGTATCACAATATCACTGTATCACTATATCACGTCATACCTAGCGCGTTCACATATCTACACATGGCACATATCACTGACACACAATAGCCCTACTTACTGAGTCTCATGAGAAACCGGTACTCACCTCGATATCACAAGAGGCAAATGTGATAACTGGAATCCCAAGAGCACACAGAGTCGTCCGAATCACCTAACACATTAGGTTTAGGTTTAGTTATCACATACACATAGCACACATAGGTTAGACCACAAGTTATACAAGCTGTCAACACTGAACAGCTTACTACGGCCGTAGTATACATGTCCTACGGCCGTAGGACACTTCACAAAAACTTACTACGGCCGTAGGGTCAAACCACTACGCCCGCAGAGTTTCTTTCCAAAGAATCATGCACTACGGCCGCAGGAACCATCTCCTACGCCCATAGTAACTATTCTTTGGTGAACTACGACCGTAGGTTACGTACCTACACCCGAAGTTCTTGTTCCATCGTCCGTAGACGGTAATCCACACAAAAACACATTCTACGGCCGCAGTAACCCTGCCTACGGATGTAGTGTATACATAAAGCTTACTACGGCCGTAGGGAATACCACCTACTCCCGTAGGAAGTCTACGAACAGCAGACATTCGTCCCTGTTTTCGCACAGCTCCTGCAACTCGCTTTTTGAACATCTTTTTCGACCACAAACTCATTTCTAACCACACTTATACTTTGTTTAACACCCATAGACACAAAAGAACACCTTTGACACAACTTACAATCACATGGACAACTTTAACACCATTAAAATGGTGTTTTCCTTTCAAATAATCAAGAACAAGGTTTTTGATTGAAAACACTTACAAATCTATTAATACACAACAGATTGGAGCTTTGATTTGCTACTGAAATCTTGTGTAGAAGCCTGATTCTTGATTGATTCTTCAAAAACTCCAAGACATGTACGTATGTGTGTGTTCGTATGTTTGTGTGTGTGTAAAGTATGTGTTTTGAGTTCAAGCAGGGGATAAGGAGGAAAAGGAGACCGACCTTGGGGTTTATTATTACAACACGGGGTATTTTATTCCCCTTTTCAACTTACAACTTAACACACGCCATCCCGTTTTAACCAACGAGGATATTTACGGAATCATTACACGAAACCGTATAACACTACATCACTTTTAGACACAACCGACACATTTCACATAATCACATTAATTAACACGAGACACGTTAGTCACACCAAAACACTTAATTTAATTCACTTAACGTCACTGTACAAACACTAAAGCACAAAATACAACCCTACACTGCTAGGCCCATTTACATGGTGTTACAAAACTGTAACACCGTATTTTCTAAAACACAAATTTGTAATACGCACGGAAACTAATAACATAATTACATATATATAATATTGTAAATACAACTTTTCTGATTAACTTTACAAAACTATCACAGTGTTACTATTAAAAACAGGCTCTGTACAAAAACACTTCCAATATCAGAGTTATGATCAGTCCACAATTCCTGTTACACCTCTATTTTCCACTGACCAGGAATATCCTATAAAAGAGTTCAACAGTGGGGGATTAGCACAAAGCTAAGTGAGAGAATAGACATCACAAACATACAAGGCATAAAGCCCAAACAAACAATGCTCAAGCAAACAAGAAGAACCGGCGGTCTTGCGGGACCTTCAACCAAATGCCGGCCAAAGCATAGGTCTACTGATAGCCAAGTTAATATGGATAACAATATTAGCACCTCTTGATTACAACCAATGCTTATCAAGACGATGGCTAATACTATATATCCCTAAACATAGGCCCAGCTGAATAACTTCCGCCAAGCTGATCTCCGGAAACATCATGTATATATACAGAAAAGAGCAAACAATCAGGTGATATATCTTATACATCCAAGATATATATATCCACTCACCGATATCTTCAACAGTTCAGGTAACTCAGTCTATTCTCAACTACTGAGTCTTGTCTCCACCTGAACAAACAACTAACAGTCAGTATTTGCTTAATCATTCACACAATAAGCATAATACTATAATCAAACACATATGTACATAAAATCACAAGTACATATCAACTCATGTATATACATTCAATACACACAATTCACTATTACTCTTTACTTCATGTAATTCAGTGAATTCATCCAACTCCTTAGCTTAGGTAATTCAAACATTCCTTTCATAAGCCAAGGCTACAAATTCATGTTCATCTTCAAATCATCAAAGAGTTGATCTTCAATCGGATTCCTCATAACTTTCAAATTCCGAGCATAGTAGTTGTTGGAATTCCGATTGTGTCAAAATCCGATAAGATCAAATCTGATAGGTTCAAATCCGATTAACATGAAATCCGATCAACCAATTCCGAGCAAATGCAAATCCTAGTAAAGGCAATTCCAATCTAGTCAGATTCCGATACAATTCACAATCCGAGAAAAGGCCAAATCTGATCAAGCCATACAATCCGATAAAAGTCAATTCCGACTAAACATCAATTCCGAGTAAACATACAATCCGATGGAAATAACAATCCGATAAACTTGAAATTCGAATAAACATGCAATCCGAGTAAAGTCACATTCCGACTAAGAGTCGGATTCCGATTAAAAGTGTTAGGGCAACAGTTCCAATCTCTCGGATTCCCATCAACTCCGATAGATTTAATCTGATTTCATCAATTCCGAGCCATTCATCCTTGAATTCCGACTGATTCATACTTATGAATTCCGGGTCATTCAAAAATCATACAAAACTTCAATTTTGATCTGATTTTAAACATGCAATGGCATATATGTATCCAGAATCATATTCTAAACATGTATTAAGCAAACTAACATCAATTACTAACATGCATTCAACATAGATCATCAATTTATCATACATCGCATTCAATCGGGATTTCGCGCATATATATATATATATGATTAACATATGATTCTGAATTCTAACCTCTTGATGATGTTAATATAATTCAGTTAATCACTTAGCACAAATCAAAATCAACAAAGTCCAATTCTTTTCTTCCTTTGTTGCTCTCGGCCGTAGCACACAAAACACACACACACTTTACTTGTTTTGCATGTAAATGGCAATATACGATGACTAGGTGGGTTAAGGTATCCAAAACCGACACCTCAACCTCCACTAACAACAATTTAATTCAATTTATTATTTTTACTCACAATTTAATTAATTAAATTAATTAAACACTCAAAAAAATTAATTAGCAAATAAATATAAAGGTAATTCAACTCAATTACCTTAATCCTACTAGGCCGGTAAGGAGGGTGTTACACCACGTTCCGAAGGTCTTCCAACGGAGCATCCGCCATCACATACAAAGCTTCCAGGTAAGGATAAGATACATTCTTCAAACCTGCGGCCCCTTCTCCCAGCTTCTCCACTACCAAAGGGTCGTAGTATGGATCTGCCTCGATCGAACCCTTATTTTTACCTATTTCTTCCCCAACTATCAAACCACCAAGATAACCATCCGAAAAGCTCTTCGTTTGCACTTCCCCAAGGGACTTCATATACTCACCGCTCCTACGAAGCTTCGAATACACAAACTTGAAACCCTCCGCAATCAACCACGAACGATCGGCCTCCAAAGACTTCACTCTCTTGTTAGCTTCCCCAAGAGTCTCCATCAACTTCACATTCTTAGACCGAACCTCATCAAACTTCTTCAGCAGATTTTCTATTTTGAGCAACTCCAACCTCAACCCACCAACTTCTTTCAAACCCTCTTCAGCACTCTTCAACCTCTTCCGATAGCTTTTATTAGCTTTCCGAGCTTCCTCCAACTCGTGCTCCAAATCGCGAATCCGTTTATCCTGATTCTCCACCCTCTTGGTCAAGCTAGCAACCTGTTTTAGCGATGAATCTAGATCACGAGAAACCCTATGTTGGTCCCTTGGTGAGATAAACAACAAGCAAGTATTGTGTAGAAGGGGGGTTGAATACACTTTCTACGGAAAATTGAACAAATCAATAAAAAATGTTACACAGATCAACTCAAATAAAATCGAATGATTTCATTAATAAGAAGGTGATTACAATCACTATCAAGTAAGCAACACTTGATATGTAAACACCTAATACAAATCAACTCTCTCAATCTCTCAAACTAATTGATCAAACTTGCTGTTTATAATCAACTAATGATTATAGACACAACCTAATTCTCTAAACAGGATTTATCACATATTGAATACTTACCAACTTCACAACAAACGTGAAGATCGAACACACGAACTATTGTTGGCAATCTGTGAATTCTTGATCACGTTGAACAAACAAAACAATGTATCAAGATGATGTAGGTGAGTTAAAGGTGTAACCTCTAAACTGATTAAGAGGTTAGCATTTATAATCTTGTTCCTACGGATCCTAACAAACTAGAACTAATCCTAATCTGCTAATAACAAACTAACGGATAAACCGGAATCTTGAATCTTGAATCTTCAATCTTCAATCTTCAATCTTGATTCTGGAACCTTCTTATCCGCACCGTAGATAGAGAATTATAGAATTTAAAACAAATTTAAATTCTCTTAAACTGACTTGTTTATTCAGGCTGAGTTACTCGGCTTGAAACTCATCAAGCTGAGTTCATCGAGAACTAACTCGATATTAAACATGTACTAACATGTATAAATACTGACTCATCCTTAGAAGTCATAGGAGTTAGCTAGAACTTACTTAGCAACTCTGTTGAGCTGACTCGGCCTAGAGACTGAGTCACTCAGCTTGAAACACATCAAGCTGAATATTCGATCTATACCTTAGGTAACACACAAATTATCAAACATATAGATAAACTGACTAAGAAAATAGACATGTTGCCACTTACCAAAGGAAAATTATTTGTTATCACTGTATTGATGAATACCGAAAACAAGCAGGTTACTGAGTAGAAATTAGTTGACGCCGCCGCATTGTGCGGGTAATATGCTAGTATATATAAAATTGTAAGTGCCGCTTTAAAAAACGACATAGCTCATAAAACTTGAGACTTGGCCTCGCCGCCACACTACGCCTTACGTTATTTAGAACCATGGATGTCGCTGAACTGTCCCCTTTGTGGTCTAGTAGATGAGACAAAAGATCACATCTTTGTTCAGTGTCCGGTTAGTAGAAGTGTTATAAACGAAATCGGTCGTTGGTGGAACATTGAAGGTGAAAATATTAAGGATGTTGATAGTCTTTTGTTTTGGTGGAGCTCGTTGCAATATGCGGGAAGCAAACTAACAGCTTTCAACGGTGTGATATACACATACCTTCTTAGTGTATCTTCTCTTGTCGTTCAAAAAAAAAGATCAGTGTCACATACCGTTAGTACTTTTAAATTTTGCCTCGCAATTTATATATATCATGTTAAGTCATGCAGAAAAAAAAGCAAAACTTAATTTTAAGTTTTCATAAAATTGTCTTGTTTATACAAAATTGCAGAGGTACAAAATCCCTTACACATGGTCAGCCATTGAAACAACCCGACCTTATTCTCTATGAATAATTACTGTGAGAACAGTTTTTGAAGAAATGGCCCGCATATCAAAAGAACTTAGACCTAGTAGTATTAAGGTGTAACTAAGGTGTTTCACCCTCTTATAAATCACTTATAATTCAGTACCAAATAAAGTGTTTCTAAGTCACAAAGTTGTGTTCGTCTGCCAAATTTTTTTGCAGTGTAAACGTATGAAAGCAGAATAGCAGATAGTCAACGAGTTTTAGGCTCAATAATTAATCCACTAGGAAAATGATCATATAGACAATTTTAGCTTTTAAAAAAGAAAATGTTAAAATTGTATGATATGAATGAAGAGAAACCTAACTGAACATTTACTTTGATCGATCCTCGTATCCTAATCCGGCCGTCACTGCTTATCCAAGATTGTGTTTAAACACCAAAGCTTTTAGAAAAAGAACTGAGTTGAGATCAAATATCAACAACACATTTACACATGACATGGTGCTAATTAAAAATTGTGAAATCAAAAGTAAAAGAGCTTCAACATAGACACAATTATAGGGTATCAGATTGATTTAAAACCCTAAAATTACAGGTCTATAGAATACATATATCCATCCAATCCAAAATGGTAATATATGAACAATGGTGAGATTCGATGAACAAAACATCAATACATATCCAAATTCTGCGTCACTTCCTTTAACTCCAATTCATTTACAGCACCCCTTAAGTCTTCGATTTCATCCAGCAAACCTGCTCTTGCTCCATGTTTTACATCATTCTTGACGTTCTTCGATCAGCTTTTCCAAGAACCCGAGCCGACCTACAGTGATTTTCTTTCTTTCTTTCGTTAACCGTTTCTTCATAATATAAGGAGAACAATGGCTTGAAGAATGTGGTCTAAAGACTATTCCAGTTGCACAAGGATGACTTGGGTTAATAATATCTACGACATGCTCCTAAACCTTTGGTAAAAATAAAAAAACTTCAAGCTTGTCGCTTCAAAGACAGTGATGAGTAGTTTTGTGTTATGTTTATTGTGTGGTAAACGGACAACTTAAGACATATGTATTATAAATTTAGTAATACCTTGTGCGTATTTTATATAATATTAGTTATTCTGTATTTTTTGAATGTATTGAATCATAAATATAAGAGGTTATAATTATTATTTGTTTCTAATTTGGATGGGCATTAGTAGCAACGGCATTATCAGTGGCGGAGCCACGTTAGGAGAAGGGGGGGAGTTGCCCCAGGTAAGTTGCAAATTTTTTGTGGAAAATAACTAAAATTTGTACTAGGCCCCTATGAATTTAGCATTTAGCCCCTCCTTATTTACGTATTTGATGTTTAGGCCCCTTGAATTTTAAAATAAAGACATGAATATAATAAAATGGTAATTTTAATTCAACTCCATAGTACATTTAACCTTACAATTTAGTCATTTAATATCTAGATCACTGAATTTCACAATTTATTTGTTGTAAACTATGTAAATTATGCCGTGATTTGTAAATAACTCTTTAAAAGTTTCAAAAATAAAGCTATATTATCCGATTATCGAACAAGTTTGATCCGACCCGTTTAACCTGAATATAGTTTCATTTGTTATATTAGTCGTCTTGCCAATCTTTCATTAAAGTTGCCCCCCGTAAAAAAAAAATCTAGATCCGCCACTAGGCATTATTAGCATGACAATAGCGGCGATACCAACAACAGTGACATTTGAGCATTAGTGACAAAACATTAGCTGCAACATTGTTGCCGCTAATAACAAAGTATATAAAATTTACATAATTACATGATACTCTATATATGTAGTCTATAATCATCATCACCAATACAAATAGTTAAAAATGATATTGATATGTACTAGAGTAAGTTCGTATCAATTTGGATTAGACACCAAAAAGTCGTCGACCTGTCAATGGCGAGCCTAAATTAAAATTTTAAAGTTTTATAGTGTTTATTAATATCTTCTAATATATATAAAAGACTAATTCGAAAAAAATTATTAAACGATATGAACCCTTCATTTAGTAAAAGATTTAATCCTGACCATTAATCTTCTTAGAATCAAAAAATCAATTTTGACTTTATGAAGTCAAAGTAATACAAATTTAAAAGGAAAGACTTTTGATTTAAATAATTTGTATTATGTTGCTATTAGTTTAATTGGACATGAAATTATTCAAATTTAATTTCAAAATTTAAGATAGGATGTAGTATTTTTTTTAAATTTATTTACTAACGTAAATTTTGAAAACCCAATTTTATTTGGTTTTGATAAATAAAAAAATCATGGTCACTAAAAATCAATTTTGAAACAAGTTTGGTTTATATGATTTACTAAAACCTTCATAATCTATATAATTAGCTTTGACAACTGTTTAATTTATCAAGTATAATCAAACTTTTTTTTATTAAAATAAAAGTTAAATAATAATTTATAAAACCAATATGATTGTTAAATGAATATACTATGTATATTAATGTGAAAATTTTAATTTCATATTTAAATTAATTTACATTAAATTTATTGAATGATCTTGACTTTTAATTTAATAAAATTAATATAATTACTCAATCTTAATCATCCATTTAATTAACATTCGAATTTTAATTTTGAATTTGTTAGTCAAAATTGAATTAAAGTTATAAAAGAATTACATATATGCCCTTTATAAATATTAAAATATCATATTTGTCCGTTCTAATATAAAAAATATTATATTTCCTTTTATAATATTTAAAAATATTATATTTAACCAAATTCTCAATTTTATCAATTAAAATATTTTATAGTTATTTAAATTATAGTACTTGTCCACTCTAATTTACATATATCATATTTACCCTTTATAATAATGTACAATATCATATTTAACCAAATTCATATTTTTATTATTCTAAAATATTTTATGATTTTTATAAAAACTTTTTTAATGATAATAAATAACACTTAACTTCATTGCCCTTAATTGTAACAATTATGATATATGACTTATATAAAAAATACAATCATGTCTCTTTGTATAATGATACTTCATTTCTGCCGTAAGGTTTGCTCTTCCCCTCGCGTACATATTTTTTTACCCTGGTCAGAGTATTGATGTTGACATGTCGTATGTCGTCATTTTTTCAAATTCTTATCTCATTCGCGTTTTATTATTATTAAACATGTTTTTATTAATGTTTAATATTTATTATCTTTTAAACTAACCCGTGTATCACACGGGAATTTATCTAGTATATATAATATAATAATTTCAATTTATTTATTTACACTCTTATATAAGAATACACTTTAGAACACCACATCGAATTTAACCCTTGTAATTTTGAATAAACAAGTCAAAATTGACGCTTTAATTTGACACATAATCCTTGTTCAAGTACCACAATATATATAATAATGTTCATCATAAATACATATTCCATTACAAAATCATACTTCACTCTACTTATGTAGCTAATTAAGTCGGGATAGAAAAAGGAAAAAAAATAAAAAAACAATTTAGGGATGGCAACTGCTAATAAGACGACCCTATATGGGATTAGTTAAATTTATACTAAAATCAGTAGTAATAATAATTATGGGCTATAAAAAGTGGGCCCACACTTGCATTTCCAACCCTCAGGTTCGTAGTTTGTATACTGGATTCCCACATGGCTTGTTGTGGGCACTTGGGTGGGCTCACATGGGCTACACCCATAACACTTGAGCTCACAGCTTGGTGGTCTTGATCCTATCCTGTTTTCAATCCCTCTTCCATATCTCTCACTCTCATCTTCATCCTACATTCAAACCCAACATCAGCCAACTGGTCAAAGGAGTAACGGCCTGTTCTCGAGTTATTTTAAGGAGGGGAAGGAGAGGGCTTGGAGGGATTGGGAGGAGGAATCATGTTCTTGAGTTTTTTTAGAAGGGGAAGGAAAGGGTTAGGAGGGGCAATTTCACCATTTTTATGCATAAAAACTCCCCTCCCACTTTTGGGATGATTGGGAGGGGGAGTTTTTCTTTCCTTCCCTTCCCTTCCCTTCCCTTCGTTTAAAAACTCGAGAACAGACCGTAAGAGTGTGTGTGTGTATGAGTAAGAGAGAGAGAGAGAGAGAGAGAGAATTGTATGCATGAATATGATTGAATTAGATGATGTGTTGGGGGCAATTAGCGCATACCTTTGTTGAAAATCTTGAATCCCACCCTGCTTTCAAGGACATACTAGATTGAGGAGACATTATCTGGGTTTTTGTGCCTTCTGATCATATCAAGATATTGCAATGCATAAGAACCTTGTTCAAGATATATAACAATGATAATAACAATAATAATGAATAATAATAAAACACAAAAGCTAGGAACTAACCTTGTTTAGTAGGGACAAGAATTGGAGGCCCATGATTAGGTCCTAGAGGCCTGCTAATTACTCTCATTATACAAATCATCGTTATAACAAACCTACAAAATCTTCCCTTCATGATGATGTGATGATGGTGATGGTTTTGGTCTTGAATGACAAAAGGAGAAGGAGAAAGATGGATGATTTACAGTTTGAAAGCATAAATCAACATGATTGCATAAGTATATATACATATATAGATAAATATATATGTATGTATATACAATGAGGTGTGAATATGAAAAAGAGGGCCCCTACAAAACAACACAAGCAAGAAAAATCCAAAAGAATTATTGGGATTATCACAGTATGTTGCTTAAGAAACAAGCGATTCTATTTTCTTGCTAAACATCACCAAGTTTTCAATCTTTTTACCCTTTTGACAACTCACTTGAGAGAGAGAGAGAGAGAGAGAGAGACTGTGTGTGCGCGTTTATGTGTTATAGTAGATACATATAAAAAGTAGGAAGGAATTCTGCATAGAAGCAATCTTGAAGAAGCTACTTATGCATAGACTGAAGAGCCCATGCTTTTTAAATCAGAAAGCTTCATTCTACAAGTGGAAGTAAAGAAATCAAGTGATCAGAAAGTGTATCATACTTTTTACCTTTTTATTTTCTTTCCTTTATTTTTATTTGTTTTGTTAGTATGTGAGATCATATCATGAATGAGTTGGTTAAGAAATATTAAATGAGTACTAAAAAAATAATAAAAGAGTGTGTACCTGAGAGTCAACTTTCAACTCAAAATCTGGGCCATTGATTGACTAGCTTATGGCCCACTTTTATGACAAAGTATTAATTCTTCTAGAGTAGATGATGATGAGTATTCATTGCTCTTTGGGTACCACTACCACCATGTATTTGTACCATGAATGTATAATTAACAATGTACTCCCATTCAGACAATTCATTTCAAGAACCAAATCTGCATTTCATTGAAATTAAGTCTTGTTAGGTTGCTGAAGTGATATTATATATGTTGTAATTAGAATTAAGATCTTGAAATCAGATGATAATATCTATTAGCTAAATATTAAAAGGTTAAGATTCACTCATGTTTTAGTCAAACATGAGTGTGTGTCTCTTATTTTAATTAGGAATGAGACTCTTTTGTGTGACTCACTCTCATATTTGTGAGAGAACATGATATTTTATGTTTAACAAACATGATAGAATCTTAACTCAAAATGAAAATATGAAGTAACATTAAGTTGTAATAATAACTTACAAAAAACTGGTGTAATTTATGATGAAATGTTATTTTTAATATGTATATAAAGCAAAGTAATAAACACTTATGAAGATATACACTTATGTTTAATGTGTAAAAATGTGAAAAGTAGAAAAACATGATGAAAATTGTAGATGAATGAATAGGTAGGTGTGTAGTAGGATGAGCAAAGTGCACTGCTTTAGAGACTGATTTGGAATGTGGAATGGGAAAGCTTTGTTTTAAAAAGTCAATAAATAAATTTTGATTGGATCTGTCTACATATGACCGCAGTAATATTTAATTTATAGCCTACTGCCAAAACGCTAATTTCAATATCTCTTTTTGTAAACTCACAAATTTTAAACGTGATACGTATAAAGGGTCAATAAATATACTTTTTTATTAAAAACCACTAATATGTTAAGTGTTATTATAAAACTTATATTAGTACTAATATATTTTTTTAGAAAAATTATATTTGTTCCTACGACATTATTATTTTATCCTTCCCATCTCTTAATGGATGAATAGGAATATAAAGTCTCAAGATTTAAAACCTCTTGTTTGTATGAGCTATAACAAGTCAAAGTCAGAATGACTATACACACTTTATGTAGTTAATAATTTTTTTACAGCAAATACACGTACTAAACTAACTCTTAAATCCACTTCATTGTTTATAGGGGGATTGAACCCGCAGCCTCTTAGAAGAAGGCAATACTCCGCAACACTAGATACCGCTGATTTACAAGACCCTTGGTAATTACTAATGTGTTAAGTGTTATTATAAAACTTATATTATTTAAGAATTTATTACATTAAAATCAATTAATGTTGCATAAGCTATCACTGTATGCAAACTTTATTTTTCGTCAACAAATATAATCAACTTTTATAATTCTCTTATTATATACAAGAAGTTATATACAATTATAACTTATGCAACTTTTGTTGCATAAGTTATCAACTTTTTTCCGTGTCGCATTTTAAGTTTTAATTATATACAATGACAACTTAAAACAAGATATGGGAAACTTGATTATATAGATGATTGAGAAAGTTAATTTTATTTATTAACAAAAAACAAAGTTTATTACATAAGATGATTTCTAATGCAAAGATCATTATATTTTGATGCAATAATACAATGATATATTAAGTAAGTTACAATGATGTATTAATAGAAAAACAAAGTTTATTGCATATAGTTATATCTTATGAAAAATTGGTTATATTATAGTACAATAAACCAACATAAGAAGCTATATGTATAAAATTCATTTGTATAACTTTCAGCCCGTTTTCTTTTCCGGACAATCTCGGGTTTTTATAAAACAATTGAAGAAGGATGATGGATAAAAAAGGATTGTGTATTGTATGTCGAAGTGAGTTGAGTTAGGTTGACTATAGAAAATATATCACAAGTGCAGAATTTTATAAACTGTAAGCATAAAAGAAGTGCTTAAAATTTATATCATTTGAAAAATAATCTATCTGTTACAGATAAAGCAATTCAATAAAAGTTACATGTACATAGTTGGCTTTTAATTAACCTAATCAAACCATTTATAAATTACCATGGGACATCTAAATATTACGATCTTAAGTCACTTATAATTAAAATCCAATTGTATAATATCATTTAACAAATAAGCCAAGTATATTTAAAGGCCAATTGTTGGAAATGTTTTCTTGCAAGAGTGGAAAAAAATGTACAAAAGATGATGGTATTTAAGGTGGTCTTTTGTGTGAGTTGTGTGCAGTCCTGCAGTAATTAATGTGTGATATGGGGATCTGATGGATCACTGAAAGATGCATGTTCCTTTGATATCTCAGCTATCCTCATTTGTAAAAAAATAAAATTAAAAGAAGAAAAATAAAATGAAAATAACTATCCTTATTTGTAATAGCAGCTTGAACCTGGGTGACATGCTCTCATTAATGCACTTGTTATGTTTTTGGGTATTCTCCAGCTAAAAAGAGGAGCTGGAAATGGGTCAGTAGTCAGATGGTTATGGTATTATTGGTTTGTGGTTTGAACCACAAGGTCAGACCATTCAACCCTTCATAATGAATGTTTCACTGCCTTATGAATGGAATTTAAAAGTGTTTTTAACGGTCCATCGCTGCAGTGAAGCTAGGGTTCATATTTCTCAACACGGGTCACAGAAATAAACGGTTTAGGATTGTCTAGTAATCAAAGGGTCGACCCGCTCAACCTGTTTAATAATGTGTTGTGTGGAGTTGGTCAGTTGGGTTGTGGACAAACAGGCTGACCTACCAACCCGTTTATAATTAGAATATATATATATAGAAGATAAAAAAAATTAAATTTTAGAGCGTCAACCAGTTTAAATAATTTTTAACATGATTACAACCCATTTACCTGACCAACCTACAACAACTCACTTAACCCCGCAGCTTGTTTGACCCATTTAGATAAACAACTTACACGGGTCATGTCTGGGTTAGAGTTGTGTTTATCGAGAAGATTAACTAAGCAGGTCGTGTTCAGGTTAAGTGATATCAACCTCCCAAGCCAAACCTGACAGAATGTCCAACACTAATCAAGGCGCAATAAATAGAGAAATCTCTTAAGAAGCAAACCTAGACAATCTTTTTAACAAGTGATAAAATGTAAGTACTATCCAAGGTTACCATAATGAACCTAACCCGCCTTTTTACCAAGTGATAACTGATCAAATGTGAGTACTAATTTAAAATCTAGGTCAAACTTTAAATACATGCCTATATAGTACTTGTGTTACTCAATCGGCTTTATAATATAATTTCTTCTTGTTCAATAAAAAACATTCCTATATAGTTTACCCTATCCACAACTGAATACAAGAAATAACCAGATTTAATTCACTGTATCCAAAACTAAAACTAATTATCTGCGATTGAAAACACGCTAATCAAATAATTACTTTCAAGTTTCAAACTGCTATGCCGAACAACCCCCAAAACTAACTTGATACAGAAAGATGATCACTGACATAGAAGAACAAGAAAATTTAGTACAAAAGACTTGCAAATACGGGTCAGGAACTAAAAAAGGTGATGAAACAAACATAGTTGATTCCTAATGACTATCAACAAGCAACTAACAACAGGATAACATCACGTAGCGACTCCTATGACAAATATTTACAAGAAATAGTGATTACCACTTGCATATTTTACTTCTTAGGGATAACTGCTTCAACAACGGCTTCTATCTCTTCCTTGGCCCTTTCAAGAATGCCCGGACCTTTGACTTTTTCTATTGGGGTGTCTTCATTAATGTCATTGCTTGTTCCATGTGTTTCCTTGTCATGGCTTGGTGATTTCTTAATCTCTTCCTTGCCTTTTTCGATCAAGTTTGCTCCTTTTGCCTTGTTTTCTTCCACATCCAAATCATATAGAAGCTAATGTGAGTAATTTATATGTATGTATGATAAATATATGATAATGCATAGATAAGGTGATACATGTATATGTACATCGTGGATGTGTATGCATGTATATATGGAAATCTATACATATATATACGCGTATATAGATAATACACATATAACATATACTTTTGAGTAACTAGCTGCTAGCGCTGAAAAGGAAATTTGAGCCTATAATGATACTTCTAAAGGATGTTTCAAACACCACCAAATATGTTTAATGGCATGACATATTTTCATATAGAGCATCAAGATCCCATTACCGATCATAAGATAATATCTTGAAAATACATGTAATCTCAAGAAATTTACAGTTAATACGGTGCTGAGCATGTGAAATTTTGTTAGTGCAAGAGTCAAACTCACAACATGCACGCCAGGCGCGTACATTAGTTGTAACCGTCACGGACACATAGGTTGAAACAAAAATCAACAATGAGTTCAGAAACTTTGTAGAACTTTAGAATTTTGATCAAGAAAACAATGTCTATTTATAATGGTAACTCCAATACGTTTTGATGCAAAAAGAGCATATCTTTAACACACCAAACTTGATTCCACTCCAATGTATGCACCAAATACTCTTAACACTAAATGGTTTATATTCACACTGTGTTTGATTCAACTAAATTATTTTAGTTATAACTTCTACACAAAAACAGGTTCTTGTGACTGAACTAGTGACAAATTCTTATAATTTTTAATTCTTATAATCTGATTCTCCTCTATACGTAAATCCAGAAAAATGAACTTTTACATGAAAAGTACTCCCACTTGCTAGTCGAGGACGCTATATTTAATAAATCACTTAAACAACAACCAAAGTTCCGTCAAGATTGTTGAAAACCTACTTTTTAGGAATTAGCTGAATCAACCAGTTAAATAGCAATAAAAGTTCTATAACTGATCAATTAAACCCCACCTCTGACGAATTAGCAGAATAAACTAGTCAAAATAACAATTAAAAATCTGCTAACGATCATTTAAACCCTAATTCGAGTAACTTGTAAGAAGAATACGTAAAATGAATGAAAAGGGATCAAATTGACCAAATAATCATATACAGATTCTGGGATAACAGAGTAAATAATAAACAAAAATCCATCAAAAGTACCTAGATGATGTTTGGTAGATTCAGATACGTCCGCCATTGAAGCTGGGTAGAGTATCCCCTCTGATCTGAAAAAACATTACTTTCGAGTTTCGAATACCTTTTTGGGCCATTCACGTAAAACTATTGGGCTTTCTAAGTAATGAAAGAGTTGAATGTTTAGCCCAATTAAACGTTGAATCTTTAGTCCCATATTTTTTTAATGATATCTGTACTTTTATACTATTTGTTTGTTTTTTTACCATACATAACAAAAGTGTACAATTTAGGGGTGTTCAAAACTATCCGTATCCGATCCGATATCCGAATATTCGAAAAATCCGATCCGAAAGTATCCGAAAATTTCGGATACCCGAAATTCGGATATCCGAATTTTCGGATTCGGATATCGGATAGTACTTTTCAAAATTTTCGGATATTCGGATATCCGAAATATCCGATTTTTTTAAATTAAAATATTATTATTATTTATTAATACTAATATATTAAAACTTAGTTGAAAAAAAACCCTAGGTTTCACTTTCACGACTCACGCCCCTCCCCTCCTGCGTTCCTTCTGTCGGCGACGGCGACCCACGAACTCACGAAGCACGGAAGCAGCCACCGTCCACCTCCACCGTCCACTGCTCGGCGAAGTATATAGCAAGTTAGCAACCTTCCAGGCGTCCACCGTCCACTGTCCACTGCTCGGCTCGGCGACCCACGCAGCAGACAAGAGCGACTGCAAGTTCGATTTTTGGGCAGCTTCTCCTTCTCCTTCTCGTTTTTGGGCAGCTTCTCCTTCTCCTTCATAGTAAGTTTAAGCTTCAAGTTCGAATTTTGTTGTTGATAACTTGATATACTCCGAATTTCAGATTAGCATTCTTGATAATGGTTCGAATTTCAGCTTCTCCGAATTTTGTTCGAATTTCAGATTAGGATTTGTTTCTGGTTTGTTGTTGATAATGGTCTTAGACTCTTAGTGACTTAGTGTGATATACTCCGAATTTCAGATTGCATTCTTGATTAGGATTTGTTTCAGATTAGTAACTTGATATACTCCGAATTTCAGATTGCATTCTTGATTAGGATTTGTTTCAGATTAGTAACTTGATATACTCCGAATTTCAGATTGCATTCTTGATTAGCAATTTAGCATTCCTCTTCTAATAGCTCATGATTGATTACCTCATGAGCATTTCTAATTACTTAATTAGCATTCCTAATTAGCATTCCTATTTTCTATTGTTGTTGTTTTAAGTTCTAGGAGCTCATGATTAATTTATTAGCATTCTTGATTAATAGTTTACTTATTACTTATTACTTTATTAGCATTCTTGGCTTTGTTTTATTGTTTTAATTAATAATAGTTTATTTAATGTTGTTTTAATTTTGATCCTTTTAATCATAGATGGAAAATGCGGATGAGATGAATGTTGAGTCTAGTAACTCAGATTGTGAGCTTGTGGCTGAAAATGATGTGGCTACAAGTAAGACCGTGAAAGACACAAAAGGAAAAAAGAAGCAAAACCCAAAGCCTTCAAAAAAGAAAAAAGAAGGAAAACCTCCTCGTGGACCTCGTGCACCTGCACCCTCTGTAAGTGAAACACCTTCTCAAGTAGGGAGAAAGAAAAAATCTCCGTGGTGGGATCATTTTCAAGATTCCGGTATTCCGGATATTGCTGAATGCATTTATTGTCATAAACATATGGTTGCGCATCTAGCAATGGGACAACTCCTATGAAAAATCATATTAGTTCTTGCAAACAATATCCGGCTAATATTGACCCGAGACGCAAGTGGCAATATATTGAATGGATTAATACTTGACCCGAGACGCAAGTGGCAATATATTGAATGGATTGTGAATGAAAACTTTGATAAACTTGTTGCCGTTAAGTTTCTTGAAAACCTTGAGAAGAATGTGCGTTTGTTGTTTGATATGTACGATTCTTCGATGCCTAAAAAAAGGGTAGACGAGGAGGTGACATCTGCATCAAAGTCTTCTACTTTTGCACAACAAGGTGATTTGTGGGTCATGAGGTGAAAATGGACATTGAAAAAATCATGACCCAAAAATTTGAGATGGCTATGGGGAGTTCGGAAAATATTGTGAAAAAAACGGAGTTAGACAAATATATTGGGAAAGACCGTGAACCGAAAGATCCAAAATTTGATATATTAAATTGGTGGAAGGTTCAACAATGTAGGTATCCCGTTCTTGCTAAAATGGCTCGAGATATACTTGCAATTCCGGTTTCTACAGTAGCTTCGGAGTCCGCTTTTAGCACGGGTGGACGTGTACTTGATACTTTCCATACTTCTTTAACTCCAAGAATGGTGGAAGCTTTGGTTTGTACACAAGACTGGCTTAGAGCTTTTCGTACTCCAATCTTCCTTGACGACACATTTCGTGAAATAGAGAACTTGGAAGAAGAAGGTTAGTTTCTTTATTTTCATGTTTCTTGACTCACATTGTTAATGCTTTATAGTTTTATAATTATATATTTCAATTCTATTTTTTTCTTTCGAGTACTAGGTTTGAAAGATTTAACCAATGAGCAATCTATCATTATGATTGATAAAGCGGTGGAAAGTCTAGAGGGGCTAGGGGCAAGTGTGTTTGGAGATTCCAACTCGGATGATTGAGAAAGGTATGTTCTAACTTCTAACCATTTCATTTTTGTTTTGACAATTTATTAGATCAAGGTCTTTGGCTATTATTTATTAGTTATTCAATTACAAGTTTCTAACTTTACAAATTTGTAGTATTTGTAGAAGGGAAGCAACTAGCAACTAGCAACTAGCAAGTTATCAAGGATCAACCAAGTCATCAAGAATAAAGATGAGAAGATGAAGTTATTTTTATTTTATGAACTAGCCGTAATCAATTATTAATTATGTTGTTTTAGACTTTCGTCGTAAGAATTTTTAATATTTAGGACATGTGAACGTAGTACTAAATGTCGTATGAATATTTGGACAATTATTGAGTATGTATGCTGTGATTTTAAATGTTTAAAACTAAATTTGGCATGTTCAAATTTCGGATATTTCGGATTATCCGATATCCGTATCCGAAATCTCGGATATCCGAAATTTCGGATATGGATATCGGATACTGAAATGCATTATCCGAAATTTTCGGATATCCGAAATTCGGATTTCCGAAAATCCGGATATCCGAAAATGAACACCCCTAGTACAATTAGATCAAAATACTTTTGATTCAAAAAAATAGTTAGCGTGTCTCTAGGCGTAATAAAGTTATAATTATTGTGTGTGGCAAAAAAGTATTATAGAAATCATAACCATTTACCATTCCCTCTTCTCTCTCTAACTATACTTAATTTTTCGTTCATTTAAAATACATCTATCTACTGACAAACACTTCTATACTAACAGAATTCTCCACTCACATCAACACAATTCCTAAAAACTTATTATCTTTCTTTCTCCTTATTTCATAATCTTTTTTCTTGTTTTAATGTTTTTCAAAATTAATATTTAAAATTAATAAAAGACTTGACGAAAAAAATAAAACGGATATGTTGTTGAGAAAAATCTATTTTGTAAAATAATAACATCCCATTTAGAGCCCGTGTTCAGACCGTGTAGGTCATCCACGGCCCGTGTAGGGGTACATGGCCCGTGTAGAGCCCCTAACCTACACACGCCATGTACCTAGCAATCTGATCGTGTAGTATAGTGTTACACGGCCCGTGTAGAGCTCTAACCTACACAGGTCATGTACCTTGCTTTAGTGATGTAGTGTAGTCATACACGGCCTGTGTAATGACTACACGACCGTGTATACCTTCTGGTAGATTCATTTTCGTGCAGAGTTTGAATTATGTTCTTGCTATGTTATTAAGAGATATATGTTGATAATTGTTGTACGTGAAGCATTTCATCTGATAGCTAACTGTAAAGGTGAGTGTACTTATCTTCTTAATATAGATGTACATATGTATGTGTTATGGTTTATACTATGCGTTGAACCAAACCAGTTAGCACTCTTTGAGCATTGAAGTAGTTGTCTTGGCGCCAGACTTGTAGCAGGGATCTAGTATTCGTTATTGGATCCACCCTTCTGTAGCGGTTGGATCAACATATTTATGTGTTCAATTAGTAACTAAGTATGTTCACTAAGCTTTCGCTTATTAGTTGTTTATTTAATATCTTTCATGTACATCTAGTAAAGACAAAGGAAAGGCTCTGGTTGTTTAAAGATCATAAAGATTGGTCCCTCGTTTGTTAATACAAAGATTTCATTTTTGAAAGAAAATTGTTTTTGTTAATTTATCTTGTGCATAAGTGTTTGCTTGGTTTGAAACTTCAGAGCATCAAACTCACTGCACCGCTGAACAAATGAATATTGAATAGGGCAGGGCACGGCCGTGCTTCAACCTCAGGTCCGCTCGTGACCTCTACAGACATAGGTGGACCTGCAGACACGCCCGTATCTTCCATAGGTACGCTCGTACCCCAGGAACTAGGGTTTGTCACATCTGCTAGGTACGCCCGTACCCTTCAGGGGTACGCCCGTGCCTTATGAACTACAGCAGAAGTTTCATCGATTGCTTGCTATTTTTCTAAAAAAACACACCAAAACGAAACACAAGTGATTTCCAGCACTTGTAACATGTACTAACATTACTAAAACAACTAAATAACATCCAAAAACACACATACAACATCTAAAGATCATTGATTCACCTTGAATCTCCCTTTTGACCCATAAACACCAAGAATCAATAAAAAAAACACATGCCTCAGGCTTACTGATCAATATGGAACCAAATTCAACTATTAAACTCCTATGTTTGTTGATCAAAACTCAAAGAAAGTGTCTTGCTATGTGTTTCACGTATGAAAGCAATGGATGTATGTGTTTTGCACCAAATTTGACTAACAAGAAGTCAAACACAGTCAAGTATATCTAGAACTTAGGCATAATAACAATCAGCCCCTGGACTATGAAAGTTACAAGAATGGCAATTCTAGCCCGTCAACTTTTATAAACACATAATCACATAAAGGCAACTTATTAAACACATAAACGGTTAACAATATAAACATAATTAAGAATTCAAACATTGGGACGTTACAATGCTCTAACTTAAAGGGATGTTAAGATATGTATGTATTAGGAGATATACTACCAAAAACGACACAAATATACTAATTAACTATTAAACTAAATTAAACACTAAAAAGCAAATAAAAATAAATAAAATCCATAAAAAGGGAGTTTGTGAATTTTGCACTTTCAAATCATTTTAACCACTGGCACACCTAAATAACACCTAAAGCAATACAAAGGAATCAAAAAGCAAGTAACTTGATTGTATTAAACTATTGATCATATATTAAACCCTATAATTGTACCAATTAACAACCTTTATGGTCAAAAGACGAGTTAAAAGACATAATTAGCCGATTTTGGTTCGAATTAAGAAAAACTCTAATTTTTTTAAGATTGTTTGATGAACAAATCATTAAACTAACATATAAAAGTCAATATATTGTTGAAATACACATTGAAGTTTCAATCTTTAATTGTTCAACCCTAAGATTGGTTAATCACTAGTCAAGATTACCTATTGATCTTACATAATCAAGATTCATGTAACACCCCAAAATGGGGCCTAGTTGTAAACTGTAGTACATTTAGCTTTAATTGTAGTACGTTGACTTTAACTGGTGTTTTGTTGTTAAATGTAGTATATATGTTGCTAATTGGTGTTAATTGGAGCTAACTGGTGTTAATTGTAGATTAAAAATGTGGTATTGTGAAAAGTGTCTTAAGTTGACCTAGTAGGTAAATAGTTGAACAGTTTTGGATAATGATTCCAAAAATATCTCCGTTAGTTGAAACGGATAAATCTAAGTTGTGTTTTAAGTTGAATAGGAGAACGAAATACCCGCGTTGGGGTATTTGACCAACTTGGGTCGGTTTGAATCTTTTGACTTATCTTCTAGGTGTTAAAACACACACACTACATACACATACACTTATGTACGTACCAACATAGCCAAACATAAACCCTTGTTGATTTGAGAAGGAAATCAAGTAAAGAATCAAGGTTAGATTCGGATTAGAAGCTGGACTTGGGTGCTAAATCTGTTCTTGAGCCTCATCTTCATCATCCTAGTAAGTGTTCTTGAAGCTTAAACCTAGTTCTTGAGTGTAGTGTTGAAAGGATTCATTTGGATGGATTCTATTGTGTTTTGTTGTGTTCTTTTGGTCATTTTATGTTAGAAAGTTTATATGTATGTTAGATAACATGTGTAAACACTTGAATATGAATTCAAGATGATTTTGTGTCAAAAATCGGGTGTGTCGGCTGCTGTGCTCGAACAGAGCACGAAGCTACTGAAATTTTGGTTCCTACGGGCGTAGTAGTAAGGTGCTACGGCCGCAGGGGGTTGGTTTTTGTTTCTGCGGTCGTAGGGAAAGGTAGCTACGGCCGTAGGGTCCTGTTTAAGAGAATTACCACCTACGGGTGATTAAACAAATTCTACGGGCGTAGGGTTTGGTTCCTACGGCCGTAGGTCATGTTTTTCTAGAAACAACCTCTACGGGCGTAGGTAATGTTTCCTATGGCCGTAGGGGGCTGTTAGAAGCCATGTTGAGCTTTTGTTCAGGCAATTATTAGTACCGCTCGATGTAGGGTGTTTTAAGCCTAGTTAAGTGTCGTTGGTTGGTGTCTAAGCCTGAACCTAATGTGTTAGGTGTATCTAAGAGGTCGGAAGACGCAAGTGGTGTATCTGCATAGCACGGATTCCAGGTGAGTACCGGTTTCCCATGAGTCTCAGTAGGTAAGCTGTCTGTTGTACATGATGACATGTAATTGGTGTATGATACATGAAAGAATGTTATGATAGAAACATACAGTGTGTTTATGATAGAGATATACAGTATGCTAAGAAAGAGTCGTACTTGCATGTTGTCTATATGTATGAAAAGTACACTTGTAATAGAAACCATGCGGTAATTGTATGCTATGATAGAATTGAATTAATATGTTGTTTATCAATATGAAAGATGTTAACTGGTGTGATTATATGCGCGCATGAAAGATACGTGTATTTGTTATTGTGTCCGGACACTAAACGATAGAACATAGAGGTCGGTCAGGTAGACGGGTGTTAATACCTGGTTGGGTTCTCGGGTAGACGGGTGTTAGTACCTGGGAACTAACGGTACTCAAGTAGTATACGCTTGGGTGATGGTCCTGCAGGCCGCCGTTCCTCTAAGGAGTAAGGTTCCTTGACAGATGGGAACCAACATGATAGACAGAGTGTACCAGGTGGACTGTTATTCGCTTTCCCACTGGTGCAATTGGTTGTAGCTGATTTCCCGGCTAGGATTGTTGAGCGGGGCTCGCTACCCTGCAATATGCGACTCCTACGGGTATGATTGGTGCACCACGATGTGATAGGATAGCCTTGTGTGCTTTCCTGGTTTTCGACTGCATGCTTATTGATACTTATGTGTAATCTGTACTCACTAGCTAGTGTAGCTAACCGGTTCATGATTTATCCTTTTTACAGGTAATGATTAGGCAGCCTGGTGAGACGGGTGCTTGTGGGTAATTGTATTTAACTTTTCAGGAACACTCTGTTGTTATATATACCTGTGATCCGATGGTCGGTCTATAGTATGGTAACACCGGTTTGTTTAGAGACTTGGCTTTTGATGTTTATATTCGCCAAGTCGGATAACAACACTTTATATTTTTATAACCAGTGTTTAGTTTCCGCTGCACGCCATTGGTAAGTATGCTTAAAAAGCTTAAATTATTACTGATTTTTAAGCTCGTGAAACCCGGTGTTACAATTCAAGTCTCATAAAGAGATTGATCCTCTACTTTATAAAAATTCAATTTCTAACAATCAAAACAGATTGTAAAACATGGATTAACAATTGATTAAGCAAAACTTGATAAATATATGATAAAAAACTTTCATTTTTAACCTGAAAATGATAAACAAAGGTATAAAGCACATTTTCGAACTATTTCACATAATTTTTGGTTAAAAACACCCGCATATCGCGTAAAATATATAGTTAATAAAAGTGATATCAACTAATAGATATATATATATATATATATTGATGTAGTTGTATATTCTATCCTATTTTAAAGGATACAAACTATTTTTGTTGTATCAATCTTTTGTGTGTGTATTAGGAAAGGTTATTATGAGAATGAATATTAGGTGAGAATGAGAGAACAAATCGTAGCCATTAATTAGATGTTGATCAATTAGATCTGATGGTCGTAATCACCCGTTGTAATTAATAAATGGGTTATGAATATAATGAGGGGGCAATTGTAAATCATCCGATCAACTCAAATTGAACGCCAAGATTAAATCTCTCATTCTCATCTAAATATACATTCTCATTTAAACATCTCTCTCTCTCTCTCTCTCTCTCTCTCTCTCTATATATATATATATATATATATATATATATATATATATATATATATATATAGTGGGAGGTTCAAATGAGAACCTAAATATTTTTTAGAATGGGAGACTCAATCCCAGCCGTCCGATTCCCCCTCCTTTAATGTCACTGCTCACCCATGAATTCCTCACATGCACCCTGTCACACTCGATTCCCCCACGCTTTTCATCCATGAATTCCACTTACAAAATAAACGGCTAAGATTGAGTCTCCCATTCTCATTTAATTTTCTATTTTCATTTGAACCTTCCCATATATATATATATATATATGTGTGTGTGTGTGTGTGTGTGTGTGTGTGTGTGTGTGTGTGTGTGTGTTGAGCTAATGAATAAATGAAAACTAGTCTTTGTCAAACTTTACAAGTATTACAATGGGCCTATGCCTATCATGCTATAAGTACTTGATGTTTTTTACACTTTATGATAAGACTCATGTCTCATTTGTGGTGTTTGAAAAAATTTGATACATGCCGGCCGCCATGATATTACCATCTCTTAGAAGGCTACATAAGGGCTTGGTGGAATTGAAGTATCAGTAAAAATAAACCAGAAAAGAACGAAAACCCGCTGTGCCATTTTTCATGAATGATGGATTAAGAAGATATGGTGAACAACTAAACAACCTCTTCAAATCAGCCCAATAGAAAATGATTAGCAACTTTTGAAATGAGGCAATGACCCAAGTTCAAACCTTACATTAGAGGTTTTAGCTTAGAAACCAAAAGTGAAAAAATTAAATAAAACGACAAAGAAGAAAGATTAGTTAACTTTTATAGCCACGTTTTACTTGAACTTCTCCAACCAGAGAAATACAAGTATGCAATGACAATACCACCATCAAGATTAGAGGTGCACAAAAAATCCGAATATTCGATTTATACGAAAAAATATCCGACACCGGTTTTTTGGGAAACTAGTTTTTTTTATCCGGTCCGGATTTTTTGTAACCGGATAGTATGATCGGATAATACTTTTTCGAGCCGACCGGATTTTTTACCGGTTAAAAAACCGGTTTTTTTATAACCGGTTTAAAAACCGGTTTTTATCCGGAAAATCCTACTAGCCGTTTTTTTCAAAAATATTACCGTTTTCTAGCCGTTTGGTGTACTTCATGACCCTTTTTTTGAGATTTATTTCACATGTATGTTTTTTTATAGTATATATTATAGGAAATGTATTTAAAAAAAAAAACAAAAAAATTTAAAAAAAAAAAAAACAGTGGGCTGTCTTCTTCGGAGATCGGTTTTTTTCCCAATAAAAAAACCGGTTTTTTTAAAAAACCGGTTATAGCATTAACCGAAACCGGATATTATAGTATTAGTATTCGATGCCGAAACCGGTTTTTACTAAACCGGTTTTTTTTTTAACAGGTTTTTTTTTGCCCAAAAAATCCGATCCGGATAATACTATAACCGGTTATAGCATTATCCGGTATATGTGCATGTCTAATCAAGATCATTGGATTGTGATTTGTACGAATAAAAAACAGTATAAGTATACAACATTCTCAACAACAGTACAAATACGCGACACATGCACTTTATCAGTTATAAATTCATTTTTTTGATACAACACATTTTAAATTTTGTAAACCTATTACCTTACCACTTGTATGTATTTGATCCCTTTTAACAAACAATTAGAGATGAACAATGTGACTAAACTGGTTCGAACCCCTGAAGAAAACCGAAACCGAAAAGGTCTCTCAGTAAGAACCGAGGACCGAATCGTTTGTTCCTGATCAGTTCCGGTTCCGGTGGTGAAATGAAAAACCGAAATAGAAGAAATATAGGAACCGGAACCGACTTGGAAATAAAGACCATGTCGGTTTGGGTCAAACAGTTCGCTCCTTCTACTAACAGTTAAGCCTGGTTAAATGTAGATTAAGTATGCAGCTTATCCAGATATTTTGCCGTTAAAGCATCTCGGGAATTGAGAAGCTGATCTCTGTCAAACTTTGACTTTCTTGCAAACTCACCCCAAAATTATAAGCATTCAGCCGCTGAGTTGAGTGGAGTGTGCGTGGAGTTGGGCTACAGTAACCCGACAAGTTCACTTGATGTCAAGTTTCAGGAATATTCGAGCTTTATTTTATATTATTATTATTATTATTATCATGCGAGTGAGTGAGTTATATATATATATATATATATATATATATATATATATATATATATATATATATATATATATATATATATATATATATATATATATATATATATATATATATATAATCCATTCATCAACTAAATCACTATTTATATCAATTATTAATTTAAATTCTTAAATTTGTTTTTTTTTAATTATATACACTTTTACCAATTTCAATTTTAATCCTCAAATTTATTTTTTTAATTATACACTATTAACTCAAGTAAATCACTATTCGTATTAATTTCAACTTTAACCCTCAATTTTTTTTTTAATTATACACATTCAAGTTTATATAAATTACATTTGATCTAATACAAATATTTACTATTATTTACAAATTAACGGTCTTTAGCTTTTCTCTCCCACTTTAAGTTTTAGGTTCAATTACTCTTATACATCATTTCTATTTTTCAATTCAACCCTTAATAAATGTTAACTTTTTTCCCTTTTGTTTCCATATGTTACTTTTGATCTCATAACATTACTAGCTAATGTAGCCCATGTATGTCATGTGATCAGCAAATACAGTAGATACATGTTAACCTAAATTTTTTCTGCGCATTTTAACTTAGAAGAACCATCTTATATATTATATTATATATAAATTAAATTACTAAGAATATGATTGTTTGACTATCACCTGACGCAACGAGTGGCCGGGCTTGTTTACAATCAATTCAAGATATCATTATAACCACCATCAAGGCGGCTTGGTAGTGGTAAGGTGTCCTATCGTCTTTAAAGAGGTTACGAGTTCGAACCTTCCTAGATAAACATCTTGAGGATGGCCAAGAAAGGGTCAGAAAACATTTACAGAGATACCTCGGTTTGGCCACATAAATTTAAGTCAAAGACTACCCTCTAAAGTATAGGAAATGAACAAAACATGGCATAAAAATAAATAAGAAAACATTATATGAAACGAAAATAAAAAATACGAGATGTCGTATTAGGATATATAATAAGAAACGATTATAAAGCGTACAATAATAACAACTATGAAACACGACACTCTAAGTATTTTTTTTTTACATAAAAAAATTACAAAATATTTTATTGGGGAAGTTTTTTTCTTAACTATAACCAAACAACCCTTATCGGTTAACCAAAATTTAGAAATCGAACCATCGGTTTTTGAAATGATTCGGTTAGTTTGGGTCGGCTTTGTTGGTTAAAACGGTTATGGTTTGGTCAATCGGTTTTTGTGCTCAAACCCTAGCGAACGGACATCTTGAGCATGATGACACTCATAATATACCACACCTCATGACACTGAAATCTAGAACTCGCCCTTCCATGACAGCGACTACAACTCTACAAGTGCTCTTAAAGATCTAAAGAGAAACTAAAAATCCTGATCCACATGAACAATAACTAATTTTAACAAGACATTTCTAGACATATACGAAGATCTGTGGGAGATCTCAGATCTTGAAGCAGCTGCTTTACACGTGTGAAGCCAAGAAGCAAAAATAAGAAAGAAAAAGCAAAGCAGTGATGAAAATGAGGAAGTGAGAGAAGAACACGAGACTGAACAAGAGAATAAAAAATAACAAAAATAACAAAAAATAACAAAAAAAAAAAAAAAAAAAAACTAACCCTCTGACATGCCTGCAACCATTCTTGACTACCTAGTAACAATAAATACACAGTACGACTCCCAAGAAATGTTGGTATTATGATAAGCATCCTAATTGGCCTTGAATAATGGCAGGGGCCTGAGATGAAACATGCAACTTTTCTATTATTATTATTGTTAACTTTTGACTGTGATGAGATAATCATGTCTTAAAACATATTTGGAAGCACTTCAGTAATTATCTATCAAGTTACAGATCCACATATGGGTATGTGAGATTTGCTTTTTAAAAACTCATTATCTGCTAGTTTGCAATAAAACTGATCTTTGATGTTTCAAAACTCAACAAACAGACCCGAAAACCTCCTGAAAATGATTATCCACGTGCTAACGCTGTGTTAGTGGTTAAGCAATCAATAATTCATGACAAAAACCATAAACACATCATATTAATCCAAAAGGCAGTTCATATTTACAAAATTATCATAATTCGACGTAGGATTTAATTATGGATTTTATCACCATGACATGTGTGGCTTAAAGACGGAGACACCTCGATTTCTCCTATCCATTGAATATTAGGAACAAAGATTTCGGTAACAGATGTTAGTGAAAAAGACACATTACCAAAGTCTATTCTTTGTGTCCAAGGATGAGTCGGTGACTCCTGCCTTCATGTCCAATAAGAGGAATTCTTTTGTTTTCAGCATTGATTGTATCAACCTAATGACATTTATTGTTTCCATGTTACTTCATTAATTTAAAGAATCTTCTTTTATGATTTATTCTTAAGGTGTCATAATCAGTTAAACTTGGTAATGGTATCGTAATTGTAATTGTGATTGATTCAAAAATTAATCTCACGATAGAGTACAGGAGATATATATAGAGAACATATTTACACATTGTATCCTCCTACATTAACATAATTGTATAATTGTCTAATATTCCCCCGCAAGCTAAGGCCGGGAAACGACCTGCAGCTTGGACCGAAGATTCTCAAAACGTTGTGATAGCAGCGGCTTAGTAAAAACATCGGCAATCTGATCATCTGTAGAGATGAACTGAACGGAGAGTTTCTTCTCAGCTACCTTCTCTCTAACAAAGTGGAAATCGACCTCTTTGGTGCGAGCATGAAAAACCGGATTGGCTGACAGATATGTGGCTCCAAGATTATCACACCATAACACGGGAGCTGTAGGCATAGGAACTTGAAGTTCACGTAGTAACGCTCCGAGCCAAGTGAGTTCAGCAACCGTATCCGCTAAGGCTTTGTACTCTGATTTTGTAGATGACCGAGAGACGGAGAGAGAGCCCATATCTTGAACAGCAAAAGTCTGGCTTAGATTGGTGATGATCTGATCAATAGCTTTAGGATTGTTACCTGTCAAGATGATGTCATCAACATATACCAACATATATAAAAGAGTGCCCTGAGAAGAGTATATAAAGAGGGAGGGATCTGTAGTGGAGCCTTTAAATCCAAGGGATAGCAAGGCCCTAGATAACCTGTGAAACCAGGTACGAGGGGCCTGCTTAAGTCCATACAAGGACTTGTGAAGCAGACAAACGTGATCCGGTCTTTGTGGATCAGTGAAACCGGGTGGTTGACGTAAATACACCGTCTCAGTCAAATCACCATGTAAAAAGGCATTCTAAACATCTAACTGTCGGAGTGGCCATTGTTGTGATACTGCAAGAGAAAGAACCACACAAATGGTGGTAAATTTAACCACAGGACTAAAGGTTTCTTGATAATCAATGCCCGCTTGTTGATTGAATCCTTTAGCCACAAGACGAGCTTTGTAGCGTGTAATGACGCCCGTTTGATCCCTTTTAATTTTGTAGACCCATTTACAATCCACTACATTAGCATTAGATACTGGAGGAATTAAAGACCAAGTGCCATTCCGAATTAACGCAGCGTACTCTTCAGCCATGGCCTTGCGCCAGTGAGGATATTTGTTGGCAGCAGTAAAGGAAGTGGGTTCAGTTTCGGTAGTGGTGGAGGTGTGAAAGGCTGATGGATTGTAGGGTACTCTTTGTTTAGGATTAGGGCGAAGAGTGGAAGGACGGACACGAGGTGGAGGGGAGTTGGTCGATTGTGGGGCAGCTGGTGGTGGAGTTGTGTTTGAAGGGGCAGGTGGATTAGAGGATTTTGAGCGTCTGCTATAGGTTTGCAAAGGAACCGAGAGTTGGCTAGAGTTGGAGAAAGAAGAGGGGAGAGGTGTTTGTGGAACAGGAGAGTCAATTGGGATAAAGGTAGATGGGTAACTGGAGACATAAGGAGCAGAGGATGGGGAATGTGCAGGGGAGGTAGAGGAGGGGCATTTAAAAGGGAAACACTGTTCATTAAACCGAACATGCCTTGCAATGTAAAGACGATTAGTGGTAGGATCTAGACATCGATAACCATGATGAGATGGACTATAACCAAGGAAGACACATGTGGTAGAGCGAAAGTCCATTTTATGTCGGTTATAAGGACGAAGGTGCGGAAAGCATTGAGACCCAAAAACTCGTAGGAAGGAGAGATTAGGTTTGTGGTTAAAGATGTATTCGAAGGGTGAGGTGTTGAAGGAATTAAGAGAGGGCATACGGTTAATAAGATAGACTGCTGTGTCATAGGCAAAGTGCCAAAACTTGGAAGGCACACCCGATTGGGATAAAAGAGTGAGACCGGTTTCCACCACATGTTGGTGGCGTCTTTCAACAGACCCATTTTGTTCACTAGTGTGAGGGCACGAAAGGCGGTGGAGAATGCCGAGGGAGGTGAAAAATTGTGACAGATTTCTGAATTCACCACCCCAATCCGTTTGAACGGATTTGAGCTTAGTATCAAATTGTCGTTCAACAACAGTCAGAAATTGTTTAAACACATTATAGACATCAGATTTTTGTTTTAAAGGAAATAACCACATATAATGAGAAAAATCATCGACACATAACAAAAAATAATTATGCCCATCAGAAGAAGTAACGGGTGCTGGACCCCAAACATCACAAAATAACAGATCTAATAAACGAGTACTTTTATAACTAGAAGATGACAAAGGTAGTTTCGAAGATTTTCCAATGTGACATGGAGTACAAAAGAAATCTGAACTTTTATTTAAAACAGGAAGCTTATATCTAGATATCATAGCGTGCAAAAGTTGAGAGTGTGGATGACCAAGTCGTTGATGCCAGACATCAGAAGAAGCACGAATGGCGGTGAAGGCAACTTTAGAGAGAGACTGGAGCTGAGGAAGGCGGATGGAGTAGAGCCCGTTGTTACTTGGACCCGTGAGGAGGGTAGTGCGTGTAAACTTGTGCTTCACAGCAAAAAAGGTAGAGTGAAATTCAAAGTAAACATGATTATCTTGACAAAATTTTTGAACAGAAAGTAAATTGCGCTGGATTTGTGGAACGTGAAGTATGTTAGAAAGAGAAAAGGTTTTGGAAGGAGAAAACAAACGGGTGGAACCAATGTGAAGAATGGGTAAACCCTTACCATTACCAACATGAAGAGAGTCCTCACCATAGTAAGGTTCATGACTGTCGAAGCTGGAAACGTCCTGAGCAACATGACTATTTGAACCAATATCCGGAAGCCAAGTGTGGAATTGATGTGAGCGGTGATCAGCAAAGTTGGCTGTAGGTTGTTGTTGTTGTTGTCTCGTTTGCATAGTGGCAGGGTCACGGTTAGGGCACTGAGACGGTATATGTCCAATACCGCATCTGTTACATGTACCATAAACTGTATTTTGAGTGGAGGCCCAACTAAACTGAGCCCGATTACCTCCTGATTGCTGATTGTTGAAGGACCCCCGCCCACGACGATTTTGTGATCCACGACCCCGAGTATTCTGAGAACGCGAGGTAAAGAATGCTTGTGCAGACGGTTGATGTAGCGGTTGAAGCTGAAAGCCAAGCTGAGTAGCAAGTTGTTGAAGGGCCTGCAGTGTGTCAGGTTGTTGTGAGGCCGTTATTGGTGCAGAACGGGCAGAAGTGGTAGCTGTAAACGCTTGGACAGGTGGGACAACAGGGGCTGATTTTTTTATCATATAATCATGGTCAGATAGAAGACCATACAGTTCAGCAAAGGCGGTTGGAATCTGCCTAGCAAGAATTGTAAATTTCAGCCCATTGTATTCCTCACGAAGTCCCGAGATAACAAGCATAACTACGTCCTTTTCTTTGACTGGGTCACCAATGTTAGCAAGTGCATCAGCATATTCCTTTGCTCGATTAAGGTAAACAGAGGCTGTTTCATCGGCTTTCATTTCAATTTTAAGCAATTGTGTTTTTAAAGTGTATTCCCTAGACGACGTGTGAGGCGCATAAGCGTGTTCAAGAGAGAGCCAAAGTTCCCTGGAAGTTGTACCTTGAACATGTTGGAAGGCAGATTCTGAAATCGTAGAGATAAGAAGCATCCTGACATGAGCATCGTTAGAAATCCAGTTAGAATACTGAGGATTCGGTTGAGCCTTATCTGCTGTTGTATCGATAGTGGGTGAGGGGCAGGGAATGGTGCCATCCACATAACCCATCAGATTGTTGGTGATGAGGAATGGTTGAATCATCATTTTCCAGAAGCCATAATTCGTGGAGGATAGCGTAAAAGCAAACTTGTGAGAGTTATGAATAGACTTTTCTGCTGAAGTGAAGGCAGAAAGCATTGCCATAACTACCGATTGATATTGTGTCTTGTCTGCTGAAGTGAATTATGGATCAAAGATTGTGTCTTTGTCGAGAAAAAAAAGCAGAGAGAGAAGTCGATCAAATACTGGAGGGAGAGTCGAACAAAGAATTGTCCCTCGATCAAAAATTGTCTGTCGATCAAGAAAAAACTGTCGAACAAATACTGGAGGGTAATGTCGATCAAATACTATCGATCAAGACTGTTGTCGATCAGATAGCGTGAACAAAAGTTGCCGATTAAATAAAAAAGAAGTCGTCGCTGGGAGGCCTGCTGTTAGGGTTGTCGATCAAGTATTGATGACCGCTGTTAGGGTTGGCGGCAGTGAGGAGACCTGCTCTGATACCAAGTTAAACTTGGTAATGGTATCGTAATTGTAATTGTGATTGATTCAAAAATTAATCTCACGATGGAGTACAGGAGATATATATAGAGAACATACACATTGTATCCTCCTACATTAACATAATTGTATAATTGTCTAATATAATCTATGGGGTTGCAATTTTAAGTGCTTATATGCTTAAAAAATAAGTGTATAGAAGTGTTCAAAAGAGTGCTTCAAATTATTTATCTAACTTCAAAAAGAAACATTATAAGCATGTAAGTGCTCAAATAAGACTCCCTAACTCAATCCATATACTAGTACTTTGGCTATATAGTAGGACCCATATATAAACAAGGACAACTAGGACCCCCATCTCCTTTACCCTACATTTATAACTCTCATTGTGACCTACAAAAATAGTCTTTGATTCCTGAAATTTCAATATCATTATCATTACAGATATGATAACGATATTAAAGTGTCCTGATTATGTGACATTTATTGTTATTCTTCTAAATGATTGAGAACTGCTCTTAATGCAAGAACCGTTTATAACCACCATTAATGCTAATTAGTGATTCATTAGTATGTGTATTTTGGTCATTTGTATATTTACCAGTGAATTGCGTCCGGGTTGATGAGTCATTAACGAGCATTAATAAAGGCTCATTAATGGGTCATTAGCATTATAGCCGTTCATTTGACTCGGTCAAGGGCCAAGATTGGTTGTCACGGTTCTCACAATAAGAGCGGTACAACCGTTCTCATTCCCATTCCATATGTTACAAAACTCACAAGGATTCCTGAATGTAAATCAGAAGCCACCTGAGTAGTCATATCCCCTCCTGAAACTAAGTTTGAAGGACGCTAGACAATTAGTTGACGCCCTTATAACTATTTGTCACCAAATTTCTTTTAGCAGAATATAACATCACTCTATAATTTTTCCAAAATCAATAATAGGGTGATTGAGACTACATTTTGAAGGAGATTGGGGTGTTTGCAAAGAGCAAAAATTCAGAAAGCAGCATTTGGCTAACCATTTGAAAAAAGTAATTATTTTTTTAGAGAACAAAGTTTTGAAAGAAGTGTAGATCTGCTTTCTGAAAATGTTGTTTGGCAAACGAAATCCCAAACACCTCCTAAATTAACAAATTAACGAGCACCTCATATTTACGTATTAAATTATAATGTACTTAAAATTTACTCTATGGCATGGTTACAAAGGGCCAGGAAGGGGTTGCAGATTACAATGGCCTATTTTTATTTTTATTTTTCAATGGAACTTTTTTTTTTCCAAGAAGCCATATCTACACAATACCTTGGAAAATTTTAAATGCAACCTTTGGGATATTTTGATAAAAATCTTATAGATTTTTTTTGGTTAATTGTTTGAGACAGATGCGCAGGAAAATAGCAGAACACTAACCAGCAAGAACAGAAAGTGCCATAAAAAAACATCTCGAACCCAACTTTAAACAGAAGCTTCTTCTTGCTGCAAAGCCTGAAAATAAAAAGATCCATGTTACTCCCAGTTATGATTAATATGAAAAGGGATGCTGTTCTTGATCATTGTCCTTTTCTGGAGCATTTTGACATTATTCTTTGTCAAAAGTGGGATTTGAATAATCTGATGATGCAATTTGATCATTGATAGTCAACCCAAACATTCAGTTCTTAGATGCAATACCTTGAGACCCATGTCGGTTTATTGACCATCAAATACTCATTGTATGTTCATGGTCACTAATACATGATTCAATTAAAAATTCAGGACTAAGGGTGTTTGGAACTGCTTAATTAAGCGCTTATCTACAAGTCTATTTATCTGTGTCGAGTTATGGAAACTAATTATCTGTTTATTTAGAAGGAATAAACAGGTGTTTAATTTAAAAGCACTTTAAAATAAGTAAACCCAAATACTAGGTCATGTCCCTTTATTGGGAGGGATGATAGCTATATATGTATGACTACCCTAAGAATGATGCTAAAACAAATTATAAAGTATTTAAAATATACATTAACAAGAGAATTGCACCGCAAATCAATCACATCAGTCATGATATAGCGGCATTTGAGTTCATAATCCCTGAACTACGAACATAGCACAAAACAAGATGTCCCATTGATAAAACTAATATATATTAGTAGAAAGCGGTGGTAAGGATCATGATGCAAAAATTTCAAAAATGGATGTTTGTAAACTAATTTGATAAATACTCAGAACTCTATGATAGAATATTAAAACAGGAAGATCCACTAGATAATAACCAGTTGGTTCTAAGCCATTTCAATTATATAATAAAAGAATTCAGAAAAGTAGACAAAAAGAATACCAAGGATCAACCTACCAAAACCAGCCCATATTAAAGTCACCCCTATTTTTACTAGATGGATAAACCATTTTTTATAATAAAATGAATCTTCTCACTTTAAATTCTGTACAAAATTATCAATATTACCTTTTTTCAGTATGATCCCGTTTTAATTACATACAAATTTTCTATAAGTAAACCATTAAAAGGTTTTGCGTTATTAATACACTTGCCCAATTTGTTCTGTTACTCTCATCAATGTTAAAACTTAAAAGTAAATATATATGTTTGATATTCATAAGCAATAAATAGAAAATGAATTTTGAGGACCATTTAAACGCAATAAATAGGAAATACATTGTGGTGCGCAAAGTAATTTATATGGTGGGGGACTGAGATAGAAAAACATATATTTCTTTTATTTATTGTTTCACACTGTTCTTACTGAGTTTAATTATGATAAGATCAGCATGTCTCACATATATTTTGAAGCTGGTTGAAGCACAGTTTACCAGTGGCTATACAGATCTATCTCATTTATTAATCTTCAGTTCTTCACACACAAATTCTCAGATAATCCGTTTGGATAAGAAATACCAACTTGCAAAATTCCTTTCTGTTTTATCAAAACTCTATAAGTAGACCAACTGGTTTTAATAAGCAATCCTAAACAGCCTTTCAGAAGAACTATCAATATGCTAATGTCGAGTAATTGGTCAAGCAACAATAATCCATGGCCTAACCATATACACATCAGATCATAATTTCAATAACCCAACTTGAATTTTACGAAATTTTCAAAATTCTATTTAGGTTTCGTAATAGTAATTATAGACATGAACTGTGTTATTTGAGGCATAAAAGACTGCATATTACCCTACCCGGTAGATACGAGAACAAAGATTTCGTAACGAAATTTATTGAAAAAGACAGATTACCAAAAGTCTATTTCTACGTCAATGGATGAGACCTTGATTCCTTCTTTTGCGTCTGAAAACAGATCTTGTACCCAATCTAATAAAAGTTGCATGTTTTCTGAATTGATTGTGTTTAGCCTGTTGATGTTATCCTACTACCATTAACCTAAAGAATCTTTTTTATCTTCCAATAAAAGCATCATACACCATCGTTGTTGAGTCCTAAATCTTCATTACGGGATGATGAATTACCTGCCGAAAAGCCGAGGGGCGTAATTAAGTGAGGTGAAGTCCATGAGATGCATCTGGGCCCACTGTGTATGCCTTTGGAACCTGAAAATAAGCAAAGCTCAATCAAGCTTTTAAATTTTTATAACTTTTGGCTGAAGTAGGTCCCATATAAAACAAGGAATACAGGTACCATGCACCCTAGTATCTCTTTTTCATTTGTGACCTACACAATTATTTTTGATTCCCGACATTTCAATATCATCATCATTTACATATCTGATAACGAAATTATAATGCTTTATATTTAGCTGGATATATATATATAGTATTACTCGTTTGTCAATGATTGTTCATTATTCAATCGAGAGAGATGAAAAACTCGTTGAAAAGAGGGTTGTGGTCGCCTGAAGAAGATGAAAAACTCATGCGGTACATTACTATACATGGACGCCATGTTTGTTGGAGCTCTGTTCCTGCACTTGCTGGTCTTTCTCTCTCCTCTCACTCTTGATATACAATTGCGTAATATTATAGGTTTTTGATATAATTATCTCTGAAAAATATATTTGGTTTAGCCCCTAAACTATTTTTACCAATGGTTAGATCCTCAAAGCTTGAAAAATGTAGTTTAGTCCGGTAGATTTTGTATTAAACGTTAGGGACTTAAACGATAAATGAAAACCAAAACTGCAGGACTTAACAACTCAAAAAAGTTAGGTTTATACAGCTCTGTATAAAGGTAGAACTTCAAAGATCATTTGATCAATCACAAAAAAGGGTTTGGGACTAAACCACATTTTTAGTGAAAGTATGTAGGGAATTTCATAGACAACCCCCTTCAATATGTTTAATTATTTATATTCAATTATGGACACATAATCTTTAACAATTTTATTACAGATTTGATATAACAACGATTTTATATCTGATTAGGAGGTGAGAATTAAGAAAAAATTTAGATTAATATGACATTTTAAATATGGGTTAGGAACACTACGTATGCGTGTTTAATTTGATTGAGGAAAAAGTCGTTGTTGGAGAGAAACTCACCTGTTGAAGGTGGTTCAAATCATTGATTATTTAGTATTTTCGTTAGTTTCTGAAGCAATATATTAACACTGTTTGACCCAGTAGCATGAATCTAAACACCACAGCATGCTGATGTAGAATCTTAGAGGAGGATGTAGCATAAATCATATAATCTCCAAACTCACTAGGTTAATGATTTACATATTTAAAATTTCTTCTAAAACAGGGTTAGAACGATGTGGCAAGAGTTGCAGACTAAGATGGATTAATTATCTACGCCCAGGTTTAAAAAGAGGAAACTTTTCTTCCGAAGAAGCCATGCTCATAATTGATCTACACAATAGCTTGGGGAATAGGTATAAGAGACCACATGAAAATAAAATTTTATATGCTAAATTTTGGTATATTTCGATTAGGATTTTGAAAGGGCACGTCGTAATATAGCAACTTACGATGCTCACTAGTCTGTTTTGGAAATTAGAACCGGTTGAACCACTTAGATTGTCTTTAATCACTATCCAATTAGGTAATTATACTTTTTCTCCTATCAGATTCAGTAATTCAAATATAATAAAATTCTAAATCTTTTAATTTGCCAAATCAGATCAGAAGGAAAAGTAATAAATATATTATTACTGTTATGAAAATAATAAAGTACAGTTTAAGTGGTTTAGTTGGTTGAAATTACCAAAATAGCACATCAATAGAAATATAAAATTACCAAAACAGACCAGTGAGAAAACTAGGTCGCTGTTTCATGACATTAGACCTTCTTAAACATATTACTTCATTTTATTATTTGATTGAGAACAGATGGGCAGAAATAGCAAAACACTTACCAGGAAGAACAGATAGTGCAGTAAAAAACTTCTGGAACTCCAACATGAAAAAGAAGCTTCTTGCTGCCAACCCCAAGAATAAAAAGATTCATGTTACTTCCCACTATGATGAACATCAAAAGGGGTTGTGCAATTCAAACCTTAATCAAATTGTTCCATCCAAGCCGCAAATGTTCAATGATCATGATCATTGTGTCCGTGCACCATTTCCATCGATCAAAAATGATCAAGAGATTGAAACTGAAACTGATCTTGATTTTGATCTTCCTCCCCTTCCACCATCATTCATGGGTGATTCATGTTCAGTTCTTGATCATCATCTACCGGAGAATTTTGACTTGATTCTTGGTCAAAACTGGGATCCAAATCATATGATAATGCAATTCGAGCCAAGTGAGATGAACAATATAGATCTGATTATCGGTACTAATAGTCAACCAGATATTGACTTCTTACACGTAGTACCTTGAGAGTTGAGACTTTCATGTCAAGTTATTCACCGTCAGCTTAATTAGCATTCACCTCATTATGATCTATACATGATTCTCCGTATGACCAGATTAACACGTGATTGGGAGTGAACAACACGGGATCACTTTGTGGTGGAAAAAATAAATTAAACATATCAGTATCTTATGATTGTATAACACAATATATGAAGGATTTGTGCATACAAAAATGTAATAAGAGTTGCACCGACCAATTAATCATACTTGATGGTATTCTAATACATAAAGTTTTGTACTAATGGTGAATTATGAAAACATGTTCCGCCAATAATATGAGTATATGATATTATGCATGCCCTCAGTACATGTAAATATTACTACGACGTTAGTGAAAGTTCTGATAGAGAAAACAATACAATAAGCTTGAAAATAGAAATTAAAATCCCTCTATTTGGTATCAACTTCTTCTGAAAACATGAAGTAATTGAGTATGGAGAAAAAAGTTAACTTTATTAAGCAATGATTCTAAACCGGCCCTTAGCAATCCTCCATGCATGATTCGCCTGCCTTCCTTGGTTGCTTTACGGCATTTCAATTTAAAACAAACCAGTTAAAGATGAGAACATCTAATGAACATGTTTGCTTTCAGCCAAGCTCTATTTGTTTTGAGCATTCAACATTATCAGAAGTGGCAAAATGGGTTGGTTGGGATGTTTTGAACCAAAACGATTTCTTTCAGATTCTTTATACAAATTTAACGGAAAATTATTGAGTTAATTTGTTTGTATATGATTATAAAAACTATATTAGTACAATGTCAATCTAATTTGTTGCATAAAATGATTTAGAATGTTTTATGCACTAAGAATACACTTTGGGCAATACATGATTAATTCCATCCATTCGGTCATTTCCTTTTCACTAGAATTTTTTATTTGACCTGTTAGAGATACAACAGAGCACAAATTAACCCATTGATAGACAAAAGGGTTCCAATTGCCACCTCTAATTTAAATTTTATGGTTCTGGTTACATGGTGGGAACATTACAGAGATGTGGTTATGGATCCCATTTACTTGATAGGACACAAAAAGAGAAAAAAAAGACAAATCAGAAATATTCATTCATCTTGTGTGATATATGCAAAGTTTAAATAAGTTTGATAAAAAAAATTCCATTTAAGGAAAAATAATGTTGAATGCTAGTTGACCCAAAACAGAAATAAGGAAACTAATGTGGGTCTAAAGAGAAAAAACACTTGCTCGTTAGCAAAATACTGAAAGGGTTGCCAAACAAACATAGCCATTAGGCAAAAACAGGAGTAGGCATGTGAGTGTGTAGGAGCATAAACAAGTAAAACGGAAAAGAGAGCAACCGAGCCAAGTATCCGTGAACCCTCTTGCGGCTGAGGTTGCTAGGCAGGTAGGTTCACTTGATGTTGCGTCATCTCGTAAGAGTCCTAAGACCACCCATAGTCATGATATGCATGACTAAAATGACTGACAGCCACATCAGCTTTTTAAGTCTATAACTATTTCATGACTGATGAGCCCTAGTCATGATTGCCATCACTAACCTCCACATCATCACCAATCACTAACCTCCACACCATCAAAAAATTAAAAAAACAAAATAACCTTTCCCTCCGTTTAGCTCGTCATTTGGATGACTAGCAACACCACGACGAACACAACGATGAAGGAGGCATAGTGGACAACGAGCAAAATTGATGGTGAAGAGGCTCCCATGACGAGCTCGTCACCCACCACTACAAGTGGTCCAAAAAAGTAAATATAGAGTTATAGCTATTGGTAACATTTTTAGGTACTTTTTACACTTCTAATACCTTCGAGTAAAGTAAGTTGGATAAGAACCTACAAGCTATCAACGGTATAGTTGCAATATAGATCCTACAATCTCGTTAAATAACACTCATCATTGGAGTTGGAAAGATCATTTACTTACGCATGGGTTTATGTAAGTTATGCTTTATCACTACAGAAGAGTAAGAAAAAAAAGGTTGCTTAAAAGAAACACGTTGCAAGCGGACCAAAGTGCATATTTAATGCATAAATCCTCCGATTCAAGGAAGTAGATTATTATAAAACTAGACATACTAGTTGTTTATAGAACATCTAATGTTCAGGATAAAAGCATCCTGACCCGGCTCATAATTAAAAAAAAGCTAGTTATGATCGGTTACCCACCCCACTCAACCTACCTATTTGTAATATCCCAAATGTTGGTTAATTGTATATTGAACTAATGAGTTGGGTTATAGGCTCATTGTATTGTGAATATTTGGGTTATTAGTTGTTTTAATGGAAATTATGATTAGTTGTGAATTTTAGCATTTCTATGTGATTTATTATCTTTGACAGTGTTTTGGTACAACCGATTATGCAAAAGGTACAATAATATGATGTATGAGCAGATTTTTAAGTGTTACTGTGGAAATATATAAATGTTGGTGTTATTATGGAAGCCATAGGTACAAGTAATCTATACATGTCGCTCAGTTGTATGATTAGAAAAATTAGAGTGGCGAGTGTAAGTTTTACACTTATAACACCCAATGAGCTCCAATAGCCATTAGTAAGACCCTAATTCCTACTGCCTTGGTGGAGTGAGGAGTAAGTGATATTGCTTGGATCTTGGTAAATTCTGCTGCATGTTGCTTTTGAGGGTGTGTTGAAGCTTTGTGCTTTGAGCTTTTGCCATTAAAGATTGATTGACTTGTTGGAGGCTTGCTATGGTTGAAGTTCTTCCTTAAGGTAAGATTTATACCAATGTTTAATGCTTCCTTGCAGCAGTTGTAAGTTATATTCAAGTGCATGTATGCCTTTGTTGGGTTAAGTTTGAATGGGTCAAGAAACAAACCCCTTTGTTTATGGGTGTCAACGGCATTTTGAGTTTTGGTATACTTTTGATGGTTTTGGACTTCGGAATGTTGGTGATGACCAAAACATGCTTGCTAAACAGGTTTAAAGTTTGATAACCATTGAAGTCGTATTGGTAGCCAATTTTGAGACTTTTAGAAAAATGTCCCGATATATGAAGGGTTAGGGGTCGAGTGTTGAGCATGGCCCAACCATCACTCGACTGTGGAGCTTCTAAAATTCTGACCCTTTTTGTAGCACGACGACAGTCAACCGTGGCCTCCCAACCATGGTCATGTGATAGCGTCGATTAACCGTGGTCCGACCGTCAACCTACTTGAAAACCCTTGAACTTTTAATTTCGGATTTTATTATTTCAATGAATGCTTTAGGAAACCCTAATGGAATATTTCTAAGAGTAATATTTGAGGGTTCAAAAGTCAATTTTAGCATTTTAGTTTGAAATTTACTAAGTGTTGACAAGCTGAAGTATGTGTTTTAGAAGCTAATCCTGGTTAATGTATGATTCAAGTTGTGGTTTGCATTGGGTTATGATCGTCATCCAACTCAAGAGGTGAGTGTGTCAACCTAAGCGGATCCTAGGTGTTTAAAAAGTATACTTTAGTCATCATGTTTTAATTATTGTTTGGCAATGTGATATCATGTGAAATTGTGATTGTAGTTTACGTAGTGAAAACCAATGTGATGCAAATGCTCCTTGTATGATAGATGCGCATAGACCAATTGTTACCTTTTTACATATGAGATGCACAATGTGATGTAAATGCTCCATGCAGGAGATGACAATGCTTTTTTTGTTTCTTTATGTGATATACAATGTGATGCAAATGCTCCTTGAGGAAGATGACAATGACATTGCACACTGTAATTTGGTTGTGATAGTTTAGATGTTCTTGATTACTTGTTTATGAACATTAAAGTTGTTCTTTGCACTTGTGTGTCAAGTACAGACTAGTATGTTGTAGTCTTTGTTAGGTATGACTTGAAATGGCTTGATGGAATTAATGAAACTAGAAAATCAAGGTTGGTGATAGTGCTCGGCGTGCAGCAGGTGTCCACGAGGAGAAAACTGCGGTTCAAGGTTTCTGTAGAGTGTCCACGGCATGGGGATAAGGTCAACGACATGACGTCGGAATTTGAGTCCGATTGTCTTTGGTTCTCACTCAGTGGCGCATTAATTTAATTAATTAGGGTTTCTAATTAATTAGGGTTTCCTTGTTTTAGTTATAGATATCAAGCTAGGGGTTGAGTCATATGTACCACATCATACACTTGCAGTCTGTATAAACAAGTCTGGGGTCCTTGCCCGTGGACGTAGGTCGTGACTCGGGACCATGATGATTAACCACGTTGATTCTTGGTGTGTGTGTTTATTTATTAAGTTATCCGCATCTTATAACGTGTTCTTGTTAAGGTTTCAAGTTTGATCCTTACAAGTGGTATTTGATCCTTACAATCTTAACCAATACTTCGGATTAGTTTATTATAACGATTGCAAAGTAATAATGTTTAAACGCCATTGTTGCCATGTGGGTTCCAAAGATCGAGGTGTGAATTGAACCTAGTTAGACATATGTGGGCTTAAAGACGAATAGCTTGAATTCGATAAGGTTGGGTTGGTTTCTCAGTTTGTTATAAAGCAATTAGGAAGTATACATATCTCATCATCAGTCACTGCCATAGTACATGATATATGGCAACGCAAATAAGGATGAAGGGTTTCTAAAGCAACTATAAAGTTCATAAGAATTACACCTAAGTACCTAACCATGACAACAACGTTAATGTTTATATACACACAAGGGTGCTCAACAACTAATGTTTATTACTAGTTAAACAAGATAAATAGCAAAAGTGGCACACTAAGTGGGTTTCAAATTTGGGTAGAAACGGTTAGTTTTTAGAAGATCAGATGAGTTGAGGTTGACCCACAATTCCACAAACACAATTTGTTCATTTTAATAGAAAATTACTATAGCTAGTAGTGCATTAAACAAGATTATACTATTATAATAATCTAAATCTTTGATAAAACTATGTAGGGATTGTATGTATTGATTATTATAAATCAACCTCAGAGACTTTCAACCCATTTGACCAGTTCCCGTTTTAGCTAATTTCTTTATTTGACCTGTTGAAGGTAAAATACAACCCAAATCGACTTGTTCATAAGTCAGTGGGTCAAAACTGACACCTCTAATCAATAACCTTGTTACTCAGCAACAAGATTAATAGTTGCACATGTTCCTAATACCAAAAGAACAAGATCTAAGACAACATACGTGCGTTATAGGTTCGTCAGTATAATTCCACTATAACTTTTGCTCCAAAACTTATGATACGCCACAAACCGTAAATGATACAAACAAGTCCTTCAAATCCGTAGGAAAGTTCCCTTTGCTTATCACCTTTTACTGTATCTTCTCATTCTATCATTTCCCACTCATATGACCACACATCTACCTAAGTTTATGCACTCTGTTGCATCTAGCTACACCTAAGTTTGATTGGGATTACTCAACTCAAATATCACATTGCATACATATACATTACAACCTAGAAAATTACATCAAACAAGATAAAGAATACCAATAAACAAAGCATATGACAAATAATTGAACAAGCGTAGTTTGATTTCAAACACAGTAATCAAGATCATTATGTCTCCCTTATAGTTAGAATACAGACTTCATGATTATTTCCCACATATATAACTCTGCAACCTATAAGATATTCATTTACCCATATACAATTTAGTTTCAAAGGCTCTCTAGGTCTCACCCCAGTTCACCATTTACAAGAGGAAAAAACAAGTCTATAGCAAGCACAATTAAATCAAATTTTAAAGTAAAAAAAAAAAAATCAAGTTGATTTCTAATCAACTGATAATTGAACATTACTTGATTGGAATGCTACTTGTTGAACACTATCTGATAGCACATATGTTCGTATGGCAATAAATTCGAGAAAAGTTGAAATCGCACAGCATATAACTTTTCCAAATTTTGGTCAAATTTACTATCCATATAAACATACAACCAGATGAATTTACACTTATATATATACATAGAATCAGATAGGATTGGCAAATACCGTCGGGGAAGAAGAATGAATGGGAAGAAGCCCGCGTGGATATAAAAATGAATGCGACAGTACTCTGTTAGGGTTCCGGCGTCTCTTTTTAGGAAATTCACTGACCTTTCGAGCTTCAACAGATATGAAAATGACAGACGCATTATCTGAGCTGGTTTCTGATTAAGAATTGGATTTATACAACGCGCCATCAAAGAAACTCCGGTTCAGACTGGAATTTTAAATGACACTCTCCGATCGAACAGAAGGCTTGACGGGGTTGTAGAGAGCTGTATATCCCGTTTTCACCGAACCGGACCGGAATCGAAAAAACGAGGAAGACGGAATCGAATAAAGTACAGTTTGGGTGCTCCAAAAGTTCAATTTATATATTTATATTGTGATTACACGGAATGATATAACTCAATTATAAATTTATATAGTCTTAACTCTTAAAGAATACTAACTCGTATAATAAAATTAATTACAAAGCATAGATATGAATATAAAATTTCGTAAAAAAATGAATAATCATTACGGAATTTTAAAATTCATACATAAGATTATAATTGGATTTTCGTTAAAATATCTTTATAAACAACATTTATGGTTTTATTAGTAAGGTTTCCTTAATCATCGCAAATTAAAACTTTTAACCCCTCCTTACTCTTCACTCGAGAAACCGTCACATATAAATATGTATTTTTAATACTTTTTATAAATACTCTTTTTGAGAAAGATAAAGTCAAAAGTTTTTAGTATGATATTAATGTGTTATCGTGGTAGAGTTTTATCCCGACATTGTATTAGCTAATTATATATTTGAATCTTTGAAATTTTAAACAAAATTTATTTAAATAATGATGACATCCATCTAAGTATACGCAAATTAGAGCACATAAAAATAAGATTCTAACATAGAATAGATTATGTATATACATACATAAATCACTTAAGTATAATTTATTATTCAGTTAAATATAATTAAAAACACAAGATATCAGTTATTTCAAATGTCCATTTAATAACTTATATTTTATGTACCAAGTTATTAGTTAAAAATAAGAAAACTTAGACAATAAAATTTTTATATAATATTCTAAGTTGTATGTATAGTTACAAAACCCACTAACATGAAAGTTGTTCACTACCCAGTAATTATGTAGAATAAAATATACTTAAAAATGTCTAATAATTACCTACACGTTGCTCTCGATGGATAAAAAATTAAAATATACTAATTTTTAAAAAGGCCTCATATTGTGATAAAAATATACGCCTCAGAATCTCTTCCCTGCCTCAAGCCCTGAGTGTCTCGCCAAGAAGACTCCTCCTGGGTTTCAGCACGGTGATGTGAGGCTTCATCCTCCATCTCTTTCAGAGCTTCCTCAGTATTAGCACGTCGTTCAGACATTCTACTCACACACTTTCTATACACAAGGGGCGAACACGTTTATTATACTTAATCACAATTTACTAACACACAAGTTAGTTCACATTGAGCAATAAACACATAACGCTCACACTCAGCCCCAATTACCCCTCTAAGAACACTTAACGATGGTCAAGCCCGAGTTTGAGATCGAATACTTTCGCAAGTACCCGATTCCCTCAAACTAAGGCTCTGATACCTAATTGTAACACCGGTTTCACGAGCTTAAAATTAGAGTAAATTAAAACTTTATTTACACCAAAAGTTGCAGCGGAATAAACCACTGATTACATATTAAGTATTGTTTATCAACTTGGCGATCACAAACAACGAATCAAGCCAAGTACCAAAATTTAGCCAGTGTTACCACTACGCACCGACCATCGTTATATAGTATCAGAGTTAATAAACTACAAGTGTTCCAAAAGATATATACAATAACACTACCCACAGCAACCCGCCTCGCTAGGCCATCTAATCACTAACCTGCGAAAAGGGAAATATCACGAAACATTAGCTACACTAGCTAGTGAGTACAAGTATCATATAAGCACCAATAAGCATGCTATCACGTCACAATAAAGCACACAATGCTAAGTTATCACATAGCGGTGTGCCGACAGGTCAGTAGGATCATATCTCGCGGGGTTGCAAATCCCGCTCAACGAATCCAACTGAGAAAATCAGCAACACCAATCCATGCCGGAGGGGAAGCGAAGAGCAACCCCCTGAGCACGTTGCGGAGCCACCTGGGCTCAATTGGGCCTTAGTTACAAACCAAGACCCTACTGTTTTGTCAAGGAACGGCGGCCTGCAGAACCTTTACCCCAGAAAATCACTCGTGGGAACTGTTAATCCCTGAATAACACTCAAGGGACCCAGCCGCATCGGCGACTGACCTCAACCCCTGCGTCTGTCCGGACAGGAATCATAAACACGTTTGACCCATAGGGTCCACAGTACGCATGCGTATCACATATCACAATTTATATCACATGGTATCACTTATAACACTATATCACTATATCACGTAGCACACAACACAGGCACACAATAGCCCTACTTACTGAGTTTTATGGGAAACCGGTACTCACCTCGATATCACAAGAGGCAGATATGAATCCGTGAATCCCAAGAACACACTGAATCGTCCGAATCACCTAACACATAAGTTTCAGGCTTGGTTATCACTTACACGTAACACAGACAGGTTAGAACACAAGTTACATAAGCTGTCAACATTGAACAGCCTCCTACGGCCGCAGAGGATATATCCTACGGCCGTAGGACACATGAAAAACCCTCCCTACGGCCGTAGTATCCAGTCACTACGCCCGTAGAGGATCCTTCCAACAAACAATGTACTACAGCCGTAGGAACTCTCTTCTACACCCGTAGTAGTTGTTCTTTGGTGAACTACGACCGTAGGTTATGTACCTACGCTCGTAATCCTTGTTTCATCGTCCGTAGACGGTAATTCACACAAAAACACACCCTACGGCCGCAGAAACCCTGTCTACGGCCGCAGTAGACTTTAACTGCCTCCTACGGCCGTAGGGGATAGGTCCTACGCCCGTAGGAAGTACCTGCACAGCAGGTCTTCGTCCCTGTTTCACGACAGCTCTGCAAATACGCGATTTTGACACACAACCGATCCAAAAACTGAGTTTACACCACAAGTACACCTTGTTTAACACCCACATACACTTACAAACACATTTGCCCCAATTTACAATCGAGAAAACACCATTTACACCATCAAAATGGTGTAATCCCTTCAAAAGCTAAAACTAGGGTTCTTAGTGAGAATACTTACAAACAAGAAGAAGAAGCAATTGATGTATCACTCAATCAGCTATACAACTCCTTTGCAACAGATTTGTGCCTTGATTTCTTTGAAGAACTTGAGAGCAAAGTGTGTGTACGTGTTTTCTTAACATGTACGTATGTTTGTGTGTGGGTGTTTGACTCAAAAGAAGTCAAATATAACTTGAACCGCCATAAGGTGGATAAATATCACAGACGGGGTATTTTGTTCCCCTTTCCAACTTACAACTTGACACACGCCATTCCGTTTTACCTAACGGGGATATCTACGGAATCATTACGCGAAACCGTATAACACGACATCACTTCTAGACACGTTTGACACTTTTCACATAATCACATTAATTAACACAGTACACGTTAGTCACACAAAACACTTAATTAATTTCACTTAATGTCACTGTACAAGCTCTAAAGCACAAAGTACAACCCTACACTGTTAGGCCCATTTACAGGGTGTTACAATATTAATATACAATTATGTTAAAACCCTCTCACATATTGCATAGTGCATACTACCCCCTAATAACATACATTTAAAACCCTTTAAATTTATATTTAAAACCCTTTATATGTTTCGCAAGAACCTTAAGGATTTTTGCCAATTATGACGTAATCATCATTGAATATCCGATTTTTTTTTAAATCACGAGTTGTGATCGGTGGAGAATTTTTAGGGAAGAGGTTGATGATGTAAGCAACCCTTTTCTTTTAAAATAATATAAGATCGTTTATTATATCCGGTTAAATTGTCATTAATTTGTTCTTGTTGGTATTTCTAAAAATCTTTTGTTAACGTGTTATTAGTTAATCGTAATTTTCTAGCTATTAGTTGTAGCGCGCATTTGACTAAAAGAAAGCCAAGGCTCAAGGCAACAAGTGGGAGGGACCCCTTGACTTGAAACATGTACAAGTGCTTAGGCTTTTTTGGATTATTGATTAACTTTAATCAAGAGTTAAGATTAGCTATCGAAATTCTCCTACGAAAAATAATTCTTATTTAAACATATCTATATCCATTATATGTTAATCTATTAGATTTTACGGTCGCAATTCAATTAAAATTAAATTTCTCATTCTAATAATTATTTCCATTTTTAATTAAACATACCTATATATATGACATTTTGAAAAATATAAGAGATATATGAAATTGCTCTTAGAACTAAAGAGGATAATGAATTATATGTGAAACAAACCTTGGATCATGAGGTATACCCATGCTTGAGTATCCCGTGCTTTAAGGCTTCAAGCCACATCAGCAAAACTCACTACATGTTTCAATCATGCTTAAACATTAGTACTACTCACGCTTCAAACTTTTTTATTTTAATAAATACTCTCTCTCTCTCTCTCTCTCTCTCCTTTGTCACCCGCTTTTTTCTATCCTCTTTTATCTATTTCTCTATCCTCTCTCTCTGCTATCTCCATCGACATTTGGATACCGGGAATACTTATTTTGTTTTGGTACCACATAGTTAGGGGTGATGTTGAAGTCGGTACCGCAGTGCCAACGACATGCTTCTTGTACACCCATCACGCATATTGAGTATTAAGAAACTGATTCATCTGAGTTAAAATTGATTCATTTTAAGGTAGATAGAGTAAAACAAATTTTAATTTATCTACTAGAATAAGCAAAATTGAAACTCCAATTTATATTAAATGGATGATAAAATTAATCAATTTAATCTATTTAACGAAATGAAAGAGCTATAATTATTCAATAACTTAGTGCATGTTAGCCTTTAATTGAGATAGAAGATTATATAAAGTATTTCGCTTTCCTTTCAAGACATTATATATATATAACAAAAACCACGAAATGAACAGTACTTTGTTTTGTCTTTTTCCATAAAGATCATGTACATGATTATATATATCAAAACCGCCAAACATAGAACCAAAGTATTGCTTAGATGGAGTGGCATTTGATGCTTTTGCTATGTCTTTGGTCATGAGTTTGAATCTTGAACTCTTTTTTTATTCAGTCTTTTTTTATTTCCTTCCTTTATTTGTCTTTCCTTTTATAAATTGTTCTTACAATATTTATTTTGTTTATGATTACCAATATTAATTTAAATAATACTAAATCTTATAGTAAAAAATTAAGAAGTTTGAGAGTTACTTTTTTTTCTTGTTTTAATAAATATATTTCTAAACTTTTTAGTACTAAAGTTTATTACAAATGCCTTTTACACCTTATTATATATGATAACATATAACAATCTATATATTTAGTAAAATCGACTAAAAAAACAAATTTGGTTTATAAATATATTTATCTATTTCCAAATTTTGTTGTGATATACGGAATCACATTATTTATATAAGTTGAACTAGACTTTTACTACACGTCACGTATATGTCTAAAACCTCGTCGCAACGCGCGGGATACAAGCGACAACTCGTTTATAATATTATATATTAGACAAGAGCTTATAGTGCGCCATGTACTGTTCATGGCTGAGATTTTATAACATGCGCTTGGTTCCATTTATATATTTGGTTTTCCAGTTGCAAATATATGGTTGTTATAGCCCAATGGTTAACTCCTTTGTATTTGTCTCTTATGTTATAGGTTCAAACCCTCGTTTCCTCAAAACTTTTTTTCCAATTGTATTAGGCTTCCTGCTTCTCTTTTTTACAATTTCTTTTTTTCTTTTTACTAATTATATTATTACATTTAAACTTTATTATTATTATTCTATTAAAAAAATTTAGTTTTATATTCAGGCAACGGGTGTTTTTTTCTTTTTTATTTAATAATTATAATTAACCTTTTATCTTATTCCTTCTATTTCTTTTTCTCAATTTTTTTCTAAATAAGTTATTACATTTAAATTTATTATTGTTCTATTTACATACTTTTGTTTTATATTTTCGCAACAAAGTGCGATCACATACACTGGTTTTAAGTTAAAAAGCATAACTACTAAAACATCTTTTAAAATACTTTAAAGAAATTTAAACAAATTTCGAGTTAAATTTAATATGCAAAAAAAATATAAAAGTCTATTACAAAATCTTAAAATAAAAACTAGTAACGTAATTACTAGTATAATTTAATATGCAATAATTTATATACATACAGTTGGAGAAGACTTATTTGAGAAACATTTTTATTACAAGAACATCGATAACCAATCCTTACCACTGATTAAAAAAAGTTAATAGCAAATGATGTTATGATACGATTGTAGATAAAGAATCACACCCCAATATCACCATTAATAACTCATCACAAATGTATTAATGACTCATAATTAATGGTATATTAGGAAATCAAATTTTATTAAATAATAACTATTTAATAACGGTCCATCCGGACACAATTAAAGAAACAACAACAAAAGCACAACAACAACGATGAGCGCAATGAGGGCATAGCTTATGAGACTCTATATCACCACGAGAAAGGAATTGTCATACCAAACAAAAAACATGTTTAAAATTGAATTCATTTCATCATTTTTTTTATTTCAAAGCATCATGTTAATCAAACACACCCTAAATATCAACTAAACACTAATTTGTGAAGCTATAGACTCAGAGCCGAAATCACATATTCTAAAACAAGTCAAACTTTAAGCATGATACCAACCAACATCTTATACAAGATTTTATGGAAGATTAGCAACTCGAGATTTGTCTTAAGCATAATCTAAGTGGCGCAAACAATCATATCAAATCATGCAACAAAATCAATTCTTACAAAAATGCATCAATTATCCTAAAGCAATCTAAAAATAGACACATGATCTTCCAACTTCATTTGCATCATGTCTCACCTGAACTTAAGCAAACACTTCATATGAGAGGCGTTTATACATAGCCTTAGGATGTCTGTGGTGAAACTAACTAGAACTGGGATTCGAGCTAAACCTAATCTATAAGCTACTTGAATAAACTTTTATCTTGTGAGATTGTGTTTTTAATAATCCCATCAAGATTTTAACACTCAAACAAAGTTTGAGGGCTGAAGATTATGAAAACTAGAATCCCAAGCCCCACACCCTAATTATCCATAAACCACAATAAAAAATAAAGCTACACGCTGCTAGATAGACACCTGTTAGTATTAACATACAAACATACAACAGAGTAGACAACAACATCCTAAAACAAGTTTAAGGTTACAACTATTCATCATCCTCATCTTCATCAAACTCCTCTTCCTCATCCTCCTCGCCATTTCCTTCTTCAACATCTTCGTCATCAACTATGAAACCGCCCAATGTTTCATCGTTTTCATCTTCATCCTCATCATCATCATCCATTGCTGTATTCTTGCCACTTTTACTCGCCCCCGCACCCTTTTTGTTTCTCTCTTGCTTCTTTGATCTAGTTGAGTACTTGGGTTTCGGGTCATTTCTAAGTTTCTTGATTAACTCGGCATCTTCTTCACTCTCGCCTGTCCAAACATCATCCTCGTCATCATCCTCACCTCTTTTACCTTTCTTCCTCTTTTTTCTTATACCCTTCTTGGATTTTTTATCACTAGTCTCATCTTCATCGCTATCAGTGTCTTCTTTATTTTCTTCAAGAAACCAAGCCCAGTTTTGTATGTCACGGATCATCTTTTTCGGGTAGCAATCAAACTCATGCCCCATAACAACAAAATTGAACTCTGCAGTACATCAATTAGAGAATTCAATAGACATTACAGATTAGAGATTGATAATGGCTGATTAATAATATTAACATGATTCATGGTCTTCATTTTATCTTGTAAAACACTAATGGCTAGATGAACTCACGTTCTTCGTTCATTTCCTCAAATTAATTGCAAAATCAAGCAGAAATTCAAATTGTTTACAACGAATAGTGAAAACCTAAAGAACAAAATGAAAAAACTCAAACCTTTAACAGGATCGATATTCGATAAATCACCGGTCTCAATTTCATCACTATCAACTGCCAAAATATCTGCAAACGCTTCTTCGTAACCGATTTCGCTCTTCGATTCATCATCACATTCGTCTTCACACGCTATTCTCTTCAAATTAAACCAAACAGGTTCTTTCAAAGACACACAAAACGAATCCCCGCTGCTGATTTCACCACGTTCCGAGCTTCGGTAAACTTTAATCTCATTGCTATTTTGATCTCGTACCCAAATGGGGTTTTTCCCTTTCACTTGGAAGTGTACCCTGGTTCGATCTTCGTTCAGTTTGAAAGAGATGTGATGGCGGGAAACGGTTCGATCTGTGGAGTCAAACCCTAACCCTCTACCGAAATCGATGGGTTTAGAGGGTTCTTGTAATAGGATTTTGGAGCCACTTTTGCTTTGGATTTCCATCGTTTCAAACGTTTTTACCCGACGACACACACAACGCTTGTACTGTTGTATTGTACATATGAGAGGTGGAAACTGGAATGTTCTCGTCACTCCGGCTTACTGTAGCCACATTTGGGCCTAGGCCTACATATGGGCTGAGTCCAGTTGCTTGTCGAATCATTCACTTGAATGTCTCAAACCAATGACCCAGACAATGCTGTATTATCTGGGTCGTTGGTTTGAGACACTCAACTCAACTGAATTATTACCCAAAGGTCTCGGGTTGGGCTTCGGCTCTTCCTGGTTTTTTCGGGAACACCACTACCACCCCCTATTCGGGTTAGGTAGCGGCTCCCCACATCGACACTACCCGATTGTTTTCTTTTAATTTATTTTATTTTTTATTGTGTACGAGAGAGAAAATAGTTGAGTTGTTTGAGTTATGTGTTACTTGGGTCTCTAATAAGAGAGAGAAAATAAGAAAAAATGATGTGACGACTGATGTGGCATTTGGGTTGATTTGAGTTTCGGAAAACCACTACAACACACTCAAGGTCTTAGACGTACTGTTGAATGATTGTTCCGAAGTCACATATGTAATAATAATTACTAAAAGATTGTAGCGTGGCATTATGAGAAAACATTTCTTTCAAAGAATCCAAGTCCCGTAATGAAATTTACCATTTATATTCTTAACCATAGCCTTTAGGGCTGTTGTTATCATCCTCCTTTATTTAATAGTCAGGATATATATGATATTGGAGGGTTCAAATAAGAACCTTAAATTAAATGAGAATGAGAGTCTCAATCTCAGCGGTCCAATTCTCTCTCTTTCAATGTCATTGCTCACCTACGAATTCATCACATGCACCCTGCCACACTCTATCCTCTCACGCTCTCCATCCATGAATTCCACTTACAAAATGAACGGCTGAGATTGAGACTCTCATTCTTAATTAAATTATCATTCTCATTTAAACATTTCCCATATATGATATTCCAACAAAAAGATAAATCTATAACAACAAAGAAATTTAAATCTGTAACAACAACAAGAAGTATAAATACTATTGTGGACACTACTCTTTATAACAAGAAATTCTCTCTTTCTATTATATTTTAGGCATGTGTTTTCGAACAAACATATGTATCTTTGTATATGTGCGTTTCAGTGTGCGTGATACATTTATTATAAAACTGAGTAAATAGTTTAAAAATAATAATTGGTAAAAATATGGACAGTTTTGTAGTTCAAATAAAAAATATTAAAAAGTTAACTGATAACTAATGATAATTAAAAGGTATAATGGACTAGTATGCATTTGATGTTATACCTGGAATCAAAATAATCCGTCGAAAAATCATCTCCCAAATCATGCTATAATGAACTAGTCATGTTAATATTTATTCGAGCTCTAGTCAAGTAACTAATAAAAGAGCATGGCTCGGCTTGTTAACACATTCACCTATTTGATAATCATTCTAAATTTTTTTGGTAGGATTAAACCCTCAAAAGTTTGCAAACATCTTACAGGACACCATCACCATATGCATGCCTGAATTATTTTAAAAAAATCCAGCCTATCTAATAGTATGGAAAACTTCATTTGGTTGACGGGTTAGCGTCTTGTTTTGACCCTGACATGGTGGCACTAGCAGCAGCTGTCACGGCAACTGCTGCGGCACCCAGCTTAACACCGCCAGCGGCTTTAGCGGCTCCTGCTATCTTGGCAAACGCGGCTACACCTCCAACCAGGATGGCCCTCAAGGCAACTGTTGGTTTTACATTCATATCTTCTGTCGCCTGCAGTATATATATTAACTAGTTCAGAACCAATATAAAAAAAAGTTTTGATAGATGTTTAACTATAACAAAAAACGACAATCAGAGACGTCTCATCTGGCCTACACAATCAAATAAAAAACCCTCAGTTTGTTTATTTATTTATTTTTATTTTGGGATAGGAAGTGAGTGATTACAAAGGATACAATGAGAAAATAACAGGGTGTTTGGCATTGCTTATTTAAACTGCTTATAATCAAGACAGTCTAATCGCTCTACTAAACAGCCCAAAAGCATTTCATTAGTGCAAGACACCCTAGAAACCTGGTTCCATTTAGTATTTTTCTAGAACTTAATGTGCAACGGTCAAGGCAGCGATTTTAGAGAATTAGCAGTTGTGGCAAAAACTAATAAACAGGTCAAATCAAAGAATTAGCTAAAAGCACCATGAAATGGGTAGAACATCTCTCAAAGTCATTTTTCAATGCTGACAATCTCCTAAACCATTTTAATTATAATTTTAGGTTATTATCGTAACGATGTTTTTTCAAAACATTACTAATGAACTGATTATCAATATCAAAAGATTCGAACCCGTTTGACATATCTCCTGACCCGCCCATGGTTCCACCTCTAGTATTACAGTATTACTACATAAACTACCGCTACATATAAAAATACTAACATGAACAAGCAAAACAGAGAGGCAAAACGGTGTCATAAAATTAGTCATCAGACAGGTTATGACAGAAAGATAACTTCAAGAGTGTTATTCAAAGTGGTCAGACCATTGAATGCTGAGTGTTTGATAAAAACTAATCACGATTTTGATCTTATTAATATGTAGGGAGCTTATATCAGATTATTAAAACCAGCCAAGGAATTGACTTACTATTTTTTACATTAATCAACTTATTTTCTGATTTAGAGGCAGTCTTTGGTATTGCTTATCAAAAAGATTTATCTGCTTATTATGTTTTTAATTCGGCATCAAGGTTTTTTGAGGTGTTTGGGATTGCTTATCGAAACTGCATATCTAATTATTGGGAGACTGTAATAAGATTGTTCTAAATAAGCAGTTTGAAGTATCTTATTCCATACAGTTTATTTCAAAAATCAATAAGCAGATAAACATATCCAATCCCAAACACTCCCTACTAAATTCCCAACAATCACTTGGAGAATGTTCATAGAATTTCCATGATTACCATCTATGTTTCTTCTTGCAATACATGGAAACCTAAGCAGCAATATGCATTTCCATTTCCCTTTTGTCAAATAAACTTGATCATAAGTTATCAAGAAGAAAAAAATCCATGAACCCTAAAACTAACAAGAGCAGCATACAAATCAAATTCATGAACCCTAAAACTAATAAGAGCAGCATAAAAATTCAATTTTCTTCAAAAAAAATAAACGTTTAATCGTTAATCAAGCAAACAAGATTCAATAACCCACAATAAACCAAAGAGAGTTAGGAGAATTAATCACATAAGTCAAAGAATACTGAAAATACAATCAATCGAACACGAATTGAAAAGGGGGAAAACGAGCGAAGAAATCAAACCTAAATGATGACCTTAAAAGAGATTCAAATTCAAATAATGTTGAGATTGCGTTGACCAGATTATAAAAACAATAAGGAGATAAAAACGAACCCAAGATTTTCTCTGCAGAAACTATCAATTTTGAGGTCGCCCTGCAACGACGTGTGGTTGTTTTTTGGTAGTAGTCGACTAGTCGAGCGGGCAGGCGATTTGGGGGAAATGTCGGGTGTTTGGGATTATTTCTTAATCTTTTTTTAAATATTTTTATTTTTATTTTTTTAATAAGCAAACATCTTTTATTTTGTTTGATCAGCAACTTTTTAGCTTTGCAAGCCTGGATTTGTGAATGTGAAAATATTATATATTTATATAAGCTTCAAATGGTTGAAATGGAGAGTTGCGATAAGAAATACTATTGAAGTTTAGAAGAAAATTCTAAAATTGTGATAGTTAGAGATGATTGAAGTAGCAATGAAACTGAACTAGTACATAAAAGTCAAGGCATGGAAGAATTAAACGGGAATATATCATCACAAATAGGAGTATGCAGGATTGCAGGGTTTTGGTTTTAATTTGTAGCTATCGTGACTAAACATAAAATAGTTAGAATACATGTCATTTAAGTTTTTATAAAATATGTAATAGTTTCTTACGTATAATTTCTCTTAATTTCCTTTAATTATGATAGACACATCACCCAATTATTTTTCTTTTATAGGTCTAAGTATTTCTCTTATCTAATAATGAAAGTTTCACACCTTTTGAATCTAAATGAAATTACATAATCAAAGTGTAAATTGGGAGAACTAATTAAACCTAAAAGAAAGAAATAGCTAAAACAAGTTTCTTATGTATATTATATGTTGTCATATTTACTTTTATAATATTAGGTACAAATAAACACGTATATTATGTTTATAATTGATTTCTTAAACACTCACATCTAATGTGTTTGATAAGTGCTAAAATATAAGAAAAAGAGAATTTTATGTCCTAATTCAGTCTACAACTATTATATTTGTGGAACATAAGAAATAAAACTTGTTCCAACTTGCCTTGTTTCTTTGTTGGCGTGACAATTTTTCTAAATTATAGATTGAGAAGCAGATCATATATAGGGTATGTTCGGTATGGAGCTTTAATGAAGCTTATTAAAGCTGATAGCTTTTTATTTTGAAAGAAAAAACTACAAGTCATGTTCGGATGAACTAGCTGAAAGCTTTTTATATATCAAATTACCTAAATACCCTCTTTAATTGTTTTATAATTCATCATATTTTTATAATTTGTCCTTTTTTGTCATTTTACACTATTAAGCTCTAGCTACCAGATAATTTTTCGAACATATATATAAATAAAATAAACAGTTTTCAGCTCCAGCTACCAGCTTCCAGCTAACAGCTCCAGCTACCAGCTTCCAGCTAACAGCTTTCAACTACAGCTACTAGCTAGTTTCGCCAAACATACCCATAGTAGATGTTGCTTTAGTAGTATTTTCAAACTTGTTTGGTTAACCTAGTGCGCTAAATGTGCTCCAAATCGGAGAGGAAATAGTAAAAGAAGTTGCCCCTCATTCCGGAATAATATTCCAATTCTCATTTTAGCCGCACACGTACGCCCTACATATATATATTTAAAAATTAAATTTAAATAAAAAAAACCCCACGCACGTGTTTACCAACTGATCTCCCACGTGTTACGATAAAACCGTTACTCCTACTCTTCAAAAACCGCCATTAATTGTCTCCTCCCTCCTTCCCAAACCTCCAATTCCCCCGCAGCCGCAGCCGCACCCGCCTTAATTATTTCTTCCCCAAAAATGTTTTAAATTTCTCAAATTAATTATGTCCAATAACACTAATTATCACAACAGAATTACTAACCACCGCCACCACCACCACCACCAGTCGCCGGTAAATTCCACCACCACCACCCGCTCCAACTCCTCCACCGTCACCACCACAGCCTCCCGATCGACCACCTCCACCACCCAAGCCTGTGCCGCCTGCCGCTACCAACGCCGGAAGTGCGCCCCGGACTGCCTTCTCGCGCCATACTTCCCCCACGACCGCCACCGTCAGTTTCAAAACGCACATAAATTGTTCGGTGTTAGCAACATTACGAAGCTCATACGTGATCTTGACCCCGTGCAGAAGGACGAGGCCATGCGGACGATTATTTACCAAGCCGACGTCCGGGCGCACGACCCCGTCGGCGGGTGTTACCGGATCATAAGAGAGCTCCACCGTCAGATCGATATGTCACGTGCGGAGCTCGAGATCGTGTTACAACAGCTCGCATTTTGTCGTAACCCTAACCCTAACAATATTAACCAAAATCAGATGCAATTATATCATCATCATCATCATCATCATCATCTTGATCATATTCTAATCGACGGAGTGGATTATGATCTTGATTTGGGTCAGATTGGTCAACAGCAAGAACATGAAGATGATCAGTATATACAGATATTTAACGATGGAGATCAGAATGATGGTAATTGTGAAGATAATGATGAGGATCAGCAGGCGGTGTCGATTCAACAGATAAATTCATGGGGCCGTTCGCCGCAGTCTTCCGCCGTGTGTTTGTCGGTGAAGCCGGCGGTGGTGGATGAATGTCAGGATTTCAAGCCGGTTATGATCGATGAGGTTGTTGCCGCCGGTGATCAAAGACGTGAATTTAAATTTGCATTCGATGATATAAATGAAGCCAGGTGTGTAATCTAGCTCATCCATCATATATGCACTAATTAAGTTATTATAAAACATTTAATATAAATTTGAATACAACGATATAATTGAAAATTAATTTTTTTATATTTTTATTTAGAAAAGCTCTATCTAAATCTCCCTATATCATTTTCCTACTTTTTGAGATGAAGTCAGGTGTTTTAGCTAAAATAAACACTCTAAAAATCTTTCTATTTTATCGTGTTACTTTATCCATAATTAATATATGTAATACACTTATTATCTTTCTTTATTTTATCCATTAATTTTGACACTTATTTTAATCGTATAAGTATTAGTAATATCAAATAGATTATAAATTCTAATAATGTTAGTGACAATATACATTAATTATATATGTAATTAATAAAAAACAAATTTTTAGATGATCCAAAGTAAAAAAATTTGCATGGTTTTGATTTGACAAATTAAGGATTTAATATAATATAAAAGAAGGGAGAATATGTAACCTTTTACGTATCTTTTTGACTTATAAAGACAATAAAATGTAGTGAGAAGATCAGGTATGCATAGAATAACAGATTTCAAATGTTTAAATTCAGTAGGTACGTAGGAAGATGTTTTTTAAGAATTAATAATATATTGCATATCCCTCTATTTAGTAATATGATTTACACAATAAGATCTTTATAAGAAAAATTGTTAAAACACATCCTTGTAATTTATTTCAGCTAACATGTATTGTATATATCACTTATCGTTTCTTCTTAAGAAAAATTCAAGTTCCTAAGACCATCAGCATCCATACACGCTTCACATAGCCATATCAGCATCACATCATTCCCCCACCATTCCCTCATCTCATCACACAAACCCCGCATCCATCACATGCTTCACATCACAAAAAAAAAGCCTTCTCTCACATATCTCCCCTCACGAGCGCGATGGTGGTGGCGTTCGTGACCATGAGCGCCGGCTCACATAGCCCAGTGATGGTGTTCGCGTGAGTGAGGGTGGCTCACATGGCACATCTCGTGACCAATGCACATGGTCTAAGAAAACTCTCTTTTGGTTATATGAAACAACCCCAAACCAAACCCAAACGCCCCTCCTCCTCCATCTGCTGCTTATGAGTGACCGTGTAAAGGCTATAGGTTATAGATGTGATATGTCTGAAGACTTGCAACATTTAAAAGTGAGTTGATTATGAAGAGTTTAGTATTGATACTCAATCTTACTATTATAATAAGGACAGCAAACTTTGTCAAACCATTCAGTGTATATGGTATTTTACATACTACAGTATGTTTTGAGATCAATTTCAGTTTCCAGAAACAATACTAAGTTTTAATGTTTAATGTATAACTTAATTGGCTATATAAAGAAGAAAATATATGTTGATCGATCATCTTTAAACCATCGTAATTGATTAATGTTTGGTGCAGTGAAGTTTTGGCTAAAGAAGAGAATGTTGCATTGTTTGCAAAAGAAGAGAATCATGTGAGCTACCAACAACACATGAATGAAGATCATGATCTCAAGGGTGCTGCTACTTTATTTACCCTAACAAATTGTAGCAGCTACTAATAAAAGCATTCATTTGCATTTATATATTTATATAGATACAAAAACATACATAATTTATCTATATGCACAAAAAGCAACTTCAGTTAAGGAATTGGGAAAGTGGGTCTTAATCTTTTTTCCTTTCTACATTCTTCCCAACATTCATGTTTCAAAATCTTGAAGAACAAAGAAGCGGGTTTCGTGATTGCTATCAAATTGAAGGATACGGAAGCAAGCGAAAGAAACAACATAAGACGCAAGATTTCACCAAAATATGTAGCAACAGTGAAGATCCGCCCTCGAGGTTTCATCAAAGATGTCGATTCTGAGAGTTGAGATGTGAAGACTTGAGGATTTGCCTTTTTATCAAGTTATTCTAGCTCTTTTTTTTTTCTTTCTTTTAATCATTTTGGATCAAATCTTTCAGGTTTAAATTGAGTTTTTGCAGCAATTTTTGCCATTCAAATGAAGTTGATGAGAGACATTGAAGTTTGAACCATCATGTTAGTATAGAATAATCATGAACATACCACCTGCATGGCTTTTTTTAAAATCAAAGAGTCAAAGACAGAACTTATAACTGTATACCTTTATTCCCAGCCACTTGATTGAAGAATTACACCTGCAAGCTATTTAAGCTTGACATGAGCCTAAATGAGGTTGAGCTCGAATCTTAGTAAGTAATAAATTACACACACATTAAATGATCAAATAAATAACATATAATAGTGAAGCTATGCCAAAGCCAAGCTCAATACATAAAATGACTCATAAAACGAGATCAAGCTTTCCGCTCAAGTCTTGATCTTGAACTCTATTAAGTTAAACCAATGTTTTTAAAACTGGACCAGGCATTAAACCGGACGCCTACTGGTTCACTGGTCCGACCGGTCCAACCGGACTAAAAACCGGATAATGTAACTTAACCCTAAACCTACATCGTTTTTACCACAATAGCTTGAACCTTTAATCTTGTAGGACACCTAAACTTCAGATACCGCTAAATCATACGTTCTTTGCTAGAATTAAATATCTTTTATACCTCGTTCTTCACATTAAGTTTATTTTGAACTTCATTATATATAAATAAACTACATAACTACACCAATTAATAGGCAATAGAAGATTTAAAAAAAAATACTTTACCTAGATCAAGTAAACTTTGAAAGGTGGAATTGTTTCAATGAAATCGTTTCTCAAACTTGAAAATTGGAATATCGAAGTAGAGAAGATAAGCATAAGCAGGTCATCGATAAAGGATAAATTGAGAGTGTCATAATCGTAACTCGTAAGTTAACATATAGGCAACATGTGTATAACTGGTTTTACATTTTAGATTTTAAGGTTGTCATAATTTTAAAGTTTTGGGTTTTTCTTTTGACATTTTAATTAAATAAACCCGAAACCCGGTTCGTCCGGTTCTCCGGTTCTTGCCAACCCGGACGGTTTTTTAACTGGCGGTTTTCCAGTCTCATAGGCCCGTATACTTTGCTGGTTCCCAGTCCGGTTCTGAGAACATTGAGTTAAACAATTTAGTTTGACCAGGTCAAGGACAAACTCGGGCTCGGTTTAGCTCTTTTACACCCATAATAATGACATAATTATATCGACTTAAACATAGACAAATCGGATGCAACGAATCTCATTACCACGTTCAAATAAAGTATGTTTAACATCCCCTCGAGACAAAATGATACAATTCAAATAATGAAACCATCAAAATTCGTTAATCTAATGCTTTGCAAGCGCAATTGCCCACATGTTTAATACCTAGAACTTGCAAACTAGAGATATTATGCTTACAATCAGAAGCCCATTCCCATATCTTCCATATTTGGCATTCGATTGGCAAGTGGGTTTTTCTCTCCTCGTCGGTCCACAATTGCAGCCTCGGTTGTTGTTAACAATAGCGAGACACTACACATTTGTTAGTGAATCAAAAAAAGATTTATGAATCTTACGAGTGGCGTAATTACAACATTTGACCATGAAAGGTTAAAAAAAACCTATGAGACCTGTTATATGTAAAGGGGTCTAAAGGAAATAGTATAAATTATAATAGTTTACCTGGAAGCATCTACTAAAGCTGTTCTCACGACTTTCAAAGGATCTATGATTCCGGCCTTCACCATATCAACATACTTCCCTGCTCAAACATATGAAACACTTTTATATGCTACTACAACTTCTACTGTTTAAAGCTGTAATAATGAGATTAATCTGATAAATTGTTTAGCAAATTCAAATTCTTTATGGAAGACTAGATAAATGATAAAAAAATGACGATTTGTGGAAAAGAAGATATTCATGACAAGTAAAAATCTACTAAACGGGTATGCAGGTAATTCTAATATACCCTCACATAATCAGTCCCTGATGTTCTGAGTGTCCAAAAACTTTTAATTAGTTGTGGAATATTAGATATAATGACAATTTCATGGAAAAGGAGACATTCATGACGCGGCAAGAAAAGAAAATCAAATTAAGCTAAAGAAAAAGTGTAGATAGGTAATTTTATTCTACCCCTAAATACTCGGTCCAGTTGCAAAGGATATAAAATTGAGTATTTAAAACTAATAGCAAGATGTAGAACCTGTTTATCCATGCATATGATAAACTAATCATTGCTATTTGCTACTCAAACAAGTTATTCAAAAACACAAATCCAAAGACACCCTTAATAAAAAGGCTGAATTGAGCAGAAAAGCACATGTTTTTACCAACCTTTGGCTGCATCATATCCATAATGAAGATCATCTTGTTCCAATAGCTTGCCAAGAACTGAGGGACCATCACCACCGGCATTTGAGACAATTGTGGATGTAGGTGCCTACAAACAAGAAAAGATGGATACCAGTATTAATGTACAAGGGTAGGTTTGCCTTCTCATAATTTCTTACTCAACAAGCAAGAAACAGTTATAGTCTTTTTGATCATTACAGGACAGAAACAAAACCTTAAGAGCATTCTCTACTATTTCAACTCCTCTCTTCTGGTCCTCGTTTGCAGTTTGAAGGCTTTTAAGAACCCTGGTAGCATATAGAAGAGCAACCCCACCACCTACAAGTGAAGTTATATTCATGATGGAAATTTGAACCTTTTAACTTCATGAGTTGATTCGAGTACTTGCTTTCTCAAACAGGGTCATATAAAATAATATAATTAAGAATGAAACGGGTACAGACTTGCCCAAAATAATTGAAATCCAGCCATTGCTAGAATTTGCAGTATATGAAATGATGGGGTTTACCTCCAAAAACAAAAGGCATGAAACGTTTATAAATATTGCGAGGTATAAAAACCAATATCCTAACTGTCACCATTGACTGTCTTCTTACCTGGAACTATTCCCTCTTCCACAGCTGCTCTTGTAGCATTAAGAGCATCTGTAACCCTATCTTTTCTTTCTCCAACTTCTGCCTCACTAGCCCCTCCAACCTGAATAAAAATGAACAATAATTATAACTCATATATGTAAAAATGGTCAATTCGGCTTAATTTTACTTTAATTGGATCCAATGGGTTAAAATGTGTTTTTAATTGGATCCACATCATCATTTTTTCAAGAATATTTCACAAAATTGAAACGTGTAAAAACCTATTAAAAAATTTGAGTGCGGCCTATGTGGAAACAATGGTGAAACTTGATTTTAAATGCAAGGAATATACCTTGAAGACGGCAACTCCTCCTGATAATTTGGACAACCTCTCTTGTGCTTTCTCTTTGTCAAACACAGCTTTACTATTCTCAATGGTCGACCTTAATTCCTCACATCTTTCTTCAATTTGCTTTTTGTCACCACCACCATATAGAATTATGGTATCATCAAGAGACACAGTTACCTGGTACACAAAATACTCCCAATAAAATCTCTCAAAGGTTTGATCTTGTGGGTTTGTCTGATAAACTTTAAGACAATTAGCACACACCTTTTTTGCAGTACCAAGTTTATCGAGTGTTACATCATTAAGGCTTAATCCGCGTTCCTCGCTTATAATCTGCATGATACCCTTATTACCAAGCGCATAGAGGTGGCAAATTTGAATCATTGATTTTGGATCTGGACAACTCCAATTATGTTTTATCTCAAATGCAGATAAAATAAAGAATGGCAAAAACCTATACAAGATAAAAGTCACCTATACTATATTTTATTAGCATAAAGCCTCTTAAATAAATTTCTTTTTAAATTTAAGGTAATTATTGATTAAAGAAACTAAAGGGCCAACTCAATCCAACCCAGCCCACCCCGCCCATATTGCCACCTGTAGTTGTGATCAATGAAATAGATGATGATTATAGCAAATTACCTCCCCTCCTGTAAGTACTGCAAGGTCTTCCAAATTGGCTCTCCTGTTATCTCCAAAACCAGGAGCTTTAATTGCACACACCTAAGAGCACAATCATAAGCTTGTTTCCTAAAAATTTATCACACCAAACATAAAAATAATAATAAAGACATGAAATTAGTAATTAACAAGACTTTACCTTAAGTCCAGCTTGGTGCTTGTTAATGATCAGCATTGCCAGCAGATCACTTTCAAGATCTTCAGCCACAACTAACAAGGGTCTACGTTTCTGTGCCAATGATTCCAGATGATGAAAAAAAGTTGACAAATGTCCAAAAGCACTAGTAGAGCTTTGTCCTACATAGAGGTACGTGTCGAAACAACTAGTTTTTTTGTAAAGGTAATAACGCTTTGTGTTGGCTGGAACACTTTTTACCCATACAAAACTAGTGTGTCAAATATGATTAAAAATTTCCAATGATTTATATTTATTTTGACATTATTCTAATTTTCAAATAAACTGACTTCATAGAGGTTTTATGCTTTAAAAATACACACCTTGGACTACTTTCAAGCCGTTTTCTCTTAAGCTAATTCTGTTTTACTGGTTAGAGATAAAACATAACTCAAAATGATTGTAAATGAATCGAAATTGCCACCTCTAGTCTTACATATCAGTGACCCACACAAGAGAAAATACTTTATCTCAGTTACCTCTACAGCGAGCTCCAGGATTCTCACAAGTGAGTTCAAGTCTGAAATCTTTTTGTCATGAATAAAGATCAAAGGATGCTCTAATTCCTGCCTACATGCAAAAACACGTGTTCACATTATATCAGAAACTGTAACTCAGTAATCACGTGCTATTTTAGAATAAAAATGCCACAAATGGATAAATAAAAAAGAGTGGTTGTCGTAAAGTTTGATCCATTCATTAATGTATAAGATAGCAATTGCTTCAACCAAAAATTAGGAAGAAGTAAAAGATGAAATCGTTCTTGTGCTTTTATTTTTTCTTTAAAACGGTCCCTTCTACCTGGCTTTATTTCGCTCCAAACTATTCTGGCACTTTAATGCACAATTATTATAGTTATTATAGAGTAAGCAGTCGGAACTTGTAGAGCTATTATACATACACATTTTTGTGTCTTTGTGTCGGTAACAAAATAAGGAGAGATGTAACCCCGGCCTAGCTTCATCCCCTCAACAACTTCTAGTTCATTATACAAAGTATTACCATCCTGCAAGATTATTAGAAAGATTATGTTTTAAAAAATAAACCAAGGGCGAACTATGAATGATAAGGAGCTGAGCTTATAATCCTTACAGCAACTGTAATAACTCCTTCTTTTCCAACTTTCTCCATAGCCCTTGCTATAAGTTCACCAATCTCCCGCTCTCCGTTAGCAGAGATAGTGGCTACCTAATTCAAATAGATATCCCGGATAATTTTTAAGTAGAATAAAAGACAAAAAGTAGCACTCTCAAATAGCCAATTAAATCTTTGGGGATGTTCCAATGTGCGTGTGTTGAAAGATAATGTTGTTACTAAATAATCAGGAGATTATTAGTTGTCATAAACGACCATAAGAGATATCATTTGAATATGCAGTATGTTTATGTTGTTTGTTGTAATAATCAGTTACTTGTTAGTGTTTACTGTTTAAGAAACTACGATTTTTCCATTAACAAATAAACTAGCTTAACACCACGTATATAAACACGGGACAGTTAAAGTAAAATTTAAATGCTTATGGTGTTAAAGTGTGCTAAAATATATAGTAAAACAATTGTAAAGCATACATAGGGATATAAAATCTCATAAAAAGCGGTAAATTTATTAGAAATCAGAATTCATACATAACACCATCATAAAATCTTTTATAGAAGCTCTTAACTCTTTACAATCAATTTTAAATTTTAAATTTAATCCAATTAGTATACATGTTTACATAAATAACCACTAAAATAGGTAGATGTGTCTACTAAATGATTTGAGTAAATATTTTTGTTAAGATATTTAAGTGTTAACAAACTAAATCACCAAAAAAATGGCATTTGAGAAACAACTCATTTGTAAGACATTTGAGGAGATAAAAGTGGATGACTAGTGAAATAAATTCTAAAAATAGAATGATGACATCTTAACCCTTTCATTTTAATATTTATTAAAAATTAAAGATGAAGATTAAAGATAAATGACTAAATAAAAAGGCACTCTAGTAAAAATAAAAGAGACATCTTGAGAAGTGTGAAATGTAAGTAAAATGTCCATCAAATTATAAGGTTATATAATTTGATTTTTATTATTAGATAAATCGGTTCTGTTGTATTTGTATTGGGAAATTTTATTATTTTAAGAACCTAATGTTCTTGTGGAATAGAAGATACCCCTCATGAAATGAGACTATAAGAGTAAAATGTCCAACAAATTAGGTCAAGGAGGGGCAAAAATGTAAAATTTTACGTATTATATGATAACTAGTTTGGTTGTAGTTGGTATAAAACTGATTATTTGATCCACCACTAATCAGTAATCAGATAATCAGCTTAAATTTTTATTACTAAAGGACTTAATAGATACATCAAAAGAAAGGTAGATAATATGTGCTTTCTTCATTATATGTTAACCAGTTGTTGTTGCAACTTGAAAAACTATAATGCAGATAATCAAAAGCGGAATCTGTTTATCCAAACAAGAAATTTTAATTACAGTCAAGATAACAGATCAGTAAGTTAAAAAAATTAGAAAAATCCAAACAGCGCCAAAAGCATAAAGCATAATTCCAAGATAAAAGTATAAGACCTGTGTAATCTCTTCTGGTGTACTTATCATAAGTGCTTGAGTTTTTAGATCAGCAATAACAGCGTTAACAGCCATAGTGATACCACTTCGTAAATCCATAACATTTACACCAGCAGCTACAGACTTGCAACCTTCGGTGAATATTGCTTGAGTCAGAACAGTGGCACAGGTTGTACCTGTATCGGAATCATATCATAATATATGAGATCTTAGCACGCACAAACAAAATGTTAGCTAATTCATAATTAACCATCAAAGTTAAAATTTATTACGAGCTTACTTCAAAAGGGTGTAAAAGTCCCTTGATGAATGCTAATTTTCAGGTCTGGTTCCGAAAAATGACTCATTTCATTATTAATGAGACCCAACTAGACAGCTTAACCCATGTAACCCAGACACGATTTTTCAATCTGAACACTCAAAATAGATTGATGATTTGGTCAGCTATAAAGGTTGAAACTGGATAGTGAACACATTATAAACAGGATATACACACATATATATAATTATAAGAAGGTTGGGGGTTAACTCATCTATCTACAACCCACCCTAAACGTGATTCAATGGTTAATCAGGTTGTCCCATTTACAACCCAACCCCGTTAAGAGCCAACCCTAACCCGTTTATTTCCATGCGGCGTTGGTATCATCTATGTGGTACAATATTATCTAGAACCCTATCAAGTATCAGTGCTACCAATTTTCCTCTGATCTTCTCTTAAGTGTCATGCATACCTTCAATGCTAGATTGCTATCCAATTAAGTTTATTTCAACCTATGAGGGGGTAGGTGTTTGGCTGTGCATTTCAAAAGTGACTATGCGTTATTAAAAAATTAAAGCTAGACAATCAGCTGTTGTAAAAGGGACTGTAGAAAAGAAATTCTGGATATGCTTATGCTATTTGATGTAATAGTCATATAATCATACATTCAAGTGTTTGGTAGTTATGGTTATTTACTTATTTAAATTATTTGAATGAAACGACCCCAAAGATAACATTGTTGTGGGTGGGGAGGAAAGACATAAAAGGTCCTTAAAAAATAAGTTCAAGAAACAATATAATTTGTAATTATATTTGACCTTTCAGATAATCCGTTTTGTTAAAGCTAGCAAAAAAAGTGATTTTTTGTCAATAATCAGATAAGCATACTCAATTAATCCCAACATTAAGAATTGATTATTGTGGCTTCAAGTCACGATAATCATACATTCAAGTGTTTGGTAGTTATGGTTATTTACTTATTTAAATTATTTGAATGAAACGACCCCAAAGATAACATTGTTGTGGGTGGGGAGGAAAGACATAAAAGGTCCTTACAAAATAAGTTCAAGAAACAGTATAATTTGTAATTATATTTGACCTTTCAGATAATCCGTTTTGTTAAAGCTAGCAAAAAAAGTGATTTTTTGTCAATAATCAGATAAGCATACTCGATTAATCCCAACATTAAGAATTGATTATTGTGGCTTCAAGTCACGATAATCAAACAGTTGGTTCCAAAATGCAAACCAAAACACCCCCAAGATACTGAAAATGACTATTTTTATAGTAGCATGATCTAACTTCTCACATACTTCTGAGCTTAATGAACATTATTTGTGACGTAACACAATGATGCATGAATCATTACCATCTCCCGCAACAGAATTAGTTGCAGAAGCCACCTGCTTCACCAAATCAGCACCAATGTTTTTAGCTTTCTCTTCAAAGTTGATGCTTTTGGCAACCGTAACACCATCTTTTGTGACTTTAGGACTTCCATGACTTTGTTCAATAATCACATTACGTCCCTGATTCCAACATAAAAGGAAGAGTGAAAGGAGGCTATTATTGGTTTAAATCAAAAGAAATAAGATCAGTTATTGTTCTAAAACAAACTGAACTTGTGCAGAAGAAAAATTAAGGCTGAACAAAAGTACCTTTGGTCCCATTGTGACCTTCACGGCTTCAGCAAGCTGGTTTACACCAAGCAACATGGCAGCATGGGCATGAGTCCCAAACTCGATATCCTTCGCAACATAGTTTCTGCTCCACAAAACTCTACCAGATACCTTCCAACATTTCCAATCATTGATATTTTCAAAGAAGATGAATGTATAACTTATTCTTTGCAAGAAACAGTAATAAAGAGTTGCACAAAAAAAAAACCCTGATTTAGAAATGGAATAATGTATAATTAGGCTTCCAAAGCATTCAAAAGATTTCAATCATTAAGACCGCCCAAGTATCGATTTGGTATTGTTTTCCGACATTATAACTTGTTAAAATATTATAAAACGACAAAAATGCCCCTACCTTTAAACTTTGCCACATGTAGATATGAATTGACGAAAATGCACATAAATCTACTCGGATATTTTAGCATTCAATCTAAACTTAATTATTTTGAGTAAATTCATCGCATGTTATGAAAGATCTGAAGTTTAGGGCACTTGTCATCTTACATTTTCTGGGAAGTTGTTTGTTGGAACTGGTGTAAACAAAACCAAGTTCATAATAAGGTGTCATCAAAGTTTTTTTAATATTTGGGTTGTCTTAATGAAAACTTTTAGATACATGGGTGAGATCAAATGTAGTACCTCAATACCTCCAGCTTTATAAGTCATATTTTATTTTTACAATAATAACTTTCACTACCAAAACTCATTGCATATTCTGTGTGGGACAATATTTAATCCAGATATCTCTATGTAATGGTAAGCATTCATCTATGTAAATGATAATTAATCATCTAAATAATTGAACCAAAAAATATAGAAAGTAGCATTTGGGATTTAACTGAATGAACATTGTACCCTCACTATATATTCTAAAATCTAAATAGACAATAAATTTGGATTTTCAGTTTACACAACTGCTAAATGATTATGTCGTTTTGCATCATTTTATATAAATTTTACCTATAGCTTTCTTAATAAAGATTTTAAATCGAGTTTGAATACAAGTTCTGCAAAAAATTAATTAATTCAAGTTCCTTTTTAACTAGTTCCACCCTGCACCATGTGTACCTTTATGCTATAAGATTTTATATAAATTTTAGACTTCCTGGTACAATCAAGTTAACATCTAATCTACATTTGCAACAGAATCAACATCAACCGATACAATACGATAATATCATGATCAAATCCTTCATTGTAATAACCAATAAGTAAAGGCAACAACAAAATACACCGCTTCGCCGTATATATGCCCCTACCAAATATACCAACAAAACAGTGAACAAACATACAAATTAAAGACGTTGTGGGGGTCTTACCAGCTTCCTTGAAGTAGATGACCTACAAAGATTTAAAATTTAATCAGAGAATTGATTAGCTTCACTTTGGTTTCGAATAGCCTGTGAATTACGAACATATCATCAAAATGAATCAAAAGAGAAGAGCCACCTGATCAAGGAAGTCAACGCTGCAGAAACCCGATACATGACTGGCGCGAAATAGAAAACAGATTCGAGGAGGGAGATAAGCTCGGTGGATTGAAATTGATCGGAGCACGAAAAGCAGGGGTTTAAGAATTAGGGTTTAACCCGAAGCTTTGAAAACAAAACTATCAATCTGGTTTTCGGGTCAAGTATCGGATCCTGTAAATTTTACGCACGGGTAGCTACATCGGATCTTAATTTCGGTTTATTTTTCAAATTTATTTTCAGGATATTTCTTTTTATAAAAACAATTACTTAAATAAGCACATTAACACTGTGTTCCAGAGTTAAACGTGAAAAGAAAATGGAAGGAAAGAATATTAACGAGAGAAAAGAAAAGAAGAGAAAGGAAAATGTTTTTATCATTGGGTGTTCCCGAGTTCGAAAGAAAATGAGAGGAGAAGTGAAACTTGAAGTGTTTTTTGGTTTCCTTCCAAAATCTTCCCTACTTTGGGAGGAAAATGAGGAAAGAAAATACAAGATAATTTTCCTTCCAAAATCTTTTCTTTTCTCTTCTAAAAAATTTGGGAACACAACTAAAGTTTATTTTCTTTCCTAAATCATTTTTTTTCTCTCCTAGTTTCAACTCGGGAACACAGCGTAAAGGATGTGTAAGTGAAAGAAAATATAGAAAATACTCATTTATTAATTTGGGCACCCAAATGGTTAATATGTTTCGATTTTCACCTAGACCATCTATGCGGCGGACCAATAAATTAACGGCCCGTTTTTTTTTTAAAGGCAAACGTGTATATATATTCAATCATAAACTACGAATTACAATAACATTAGGCAGAACTTACAGTATGATATACCACCTTACAAGAGGTATGGCAGGAATATCAAAGTAAGTCCCCCATCAGCTACTATATGAACATGTTACAAAAAAGTTACGTAGAATGAACGTCTACGGAAACACTATCTTGGACTTTGTAGCAGGTTACTTACTGAGCTATAAGAATCGATGCTGGTGCAGTTAACCAAACGTTCCACGCCAACTGTTTTCCATTCTTTGCACGGACCTTAAGCCATTGAAAAACCAAAATCTTTATATCTAATAGAAGAAGATCAGAATTGAAATGGGTGTTGTTGAAGACCAAATCATTTCGGTTCTTCCAAATCAAATACGAAGAGGATCTAGTGACCAATTCCCAAATAGCCTTTGATCGAGAATTGAGTACCTGGTTGATGCATGTGGACAAGTCTTGAAGTGAGAGACCCTCTTCAAAGTTTAGACCCCACCAAAGATGGATGTCATTCCAAAGTTTCTTCAGCTTCAAACACGAAAAAATCGCGTGTTCCACTGTCTCCACTTGATCCATACATCTCGGGCATAATATTGACGGAACATCTATTCCTCTGTTATCCAAATTAACAAGCACCGGAATTCTCCGTCGTTCTAATTTCCAATTGAAAATACATATTCTTTTAGGAATGAGCTGGGACCAAAACGTCTGCTGAATGGAGGAAGATTCAAGAGAAATGATGTCTTCAATTAGGCCCCTCATCAGTTTGACCGAGTAATTGTTATCGTTGCTTAGTACCCACTCCCTAGAATCGTGTTTGTCTTTTAGCAGTGTCGTCGTTTGAATTCTTGAAGAAAGGCTCATGAACTCTTGAAGCACACGACCTCTAAGAGTGTTGACATCTCCCACTTCCCAAACCCAAATTGTGTCTTGCCAATATCCCATATCTCCTACTAGCTTGTTATCACCACCGAGTTTACTGTAGACTCTTGGGAACTCCTCCACTAAGCAGCTTGAACCTAGCCATTTGTCATGCCAGAAGCTAGTATTTTGACCATTATCAATAATAATTTTTTGAAAGTTGGGAAGATGGATCCCCGCATTAGATAATTCCCAACCCGCCCTTATGATGCCCTGCCACATTCCCGAACCCCCCTTCCCCCTGAAGGTTGTCCCACCCGATGTGAAGCCCCCCTTTGTCCCGTGTAAGCTTTTAATTACTTTAACCCACAAAGAATCATTTTCCGACCAAAAACGATACCACCATTTTCCTAGTAAACTAAGGTTGAAAGCGAGTAAGTTACCCAGTTCAAGACCCCCCTTTTCTTTTTTAATTACCATATCCGCCCATTTGACCCAAGCAATTTTTTTGTTTGAAAAGTCCCCTCCCCAAAAGAAATTCTTTCTAAGCCTATCAAAGAGATTAAGGATACTGGACGGTGCACGGAAGATGGAAAGATAATAAACCGGCAAACTAGACAAAACGGATTTGATAAGCGTTAGACGACCACCACTAGATAGCTGTTTCTTTTTCCACCCTGCAAGGCGCGAATTGAAGTTCTAAAGTACCTTTTCCCAGTGATTTCTTTTTTTCATACTAATATTAACTGGAATCCCCAAATATGTAAAGTTACTATCTCCAAGTTTGAACCCGAACCGATCAGCCATCTATTGTTGTTCCTGTGTCGTTACACCCAAACCTAACAAAATACTTTTCTTGAAATTGATCTTCAGACCGGAAGCCTCCTGCCAACAGTTAAGTAGTTGAACCATGGCAGTCACATTCTGTTTTGACCAATTCCCAAAGATAACCGTATCATCAGCATACTGAAGGTGTGAGATACTTACTTTTTCCTTTCCCGCTAGGATCCCTTCAAATATTTGTTTTGAACACGCCTCTTTAAACATTACATTGAAACCTTCAGCCGCTAATAGGAATAAGTAAGGGGCTAGTGGGTCACCTTGACGGACACCTTTTTGAACATTAAATTCCTTTGATGGAGAACCGTTGATCAAGACCGATACCGAAGCGGAGTTTAGACATGTTAGCACCCAAGAAATCCACCTCTTACCAAAACCCATTTGAATCATTACATCTTGAAGGAATGACCAACTTAAGCTGTCATATGCTTTTTCAAAATCTAATTTGACCACGAGACCCTTTCTCTTTCTTTTCTTTAGATCGTTTAGAACCTCCCCAACTATAAGTATACTGTCCATCATTTGCCTTCCTTTCAGGAACGCCGATTGAACACTACTAATTAGTTTGCCAACTACCAGTTTCAATCTTGTAGCCAAAATTTTTGTAATGGTCTTATAATAACAACCGATCAAATTGATTGGTCTGTAATCCCCAAAAACCTGTGGGTCTGCAACTTTCGGGATCAGGGCAATAAATTAGGCGTTACAACCTTTTGAGATGTTCCCTTTCCAGAACCAAGATAAGGCGTGTAACAGTTCCTTTTTAATCATCGGCCAAAATTTTTTGATGAAGAAAAAATTAAACCCGTCTGGTCCTGGTGCTTTATTACTACCGCAGTTTTTGATTGCCGACCATACCTCTTCTTCGGAGAAAACAGATTCTAACATCAAGTTATCATCAGCATTGAGACTTGCAAAGTTGTTGTTTTTGAATTTTAAAGTTGTGGCTCTCTGTTGTTTATAGAAGTTTGCAAAGAAGTTCACAGCCGCCATTTTTATCGACTCCGGTTCTTCCACCCAACTTCCCCCAGTTGAAATCCCTGTAATGTTGTTTGCTCTAACCCTTGCCTTGATCGAAGAGTGGAAAAAAGAGGCATTTTCATCCCCTTCTAAATTCCATTTTAGTCTTGCTTTTTGCTTGAGTAGTTGCCCCTTCCAATTAGCTTTTTCTGCCCAAAGTCTTTTCTTTTCCAGCCAATCTCCCCTTTCTTCCTCCGATAAGTTCTCATTCTCCGATTTTAATTCCCAGATTAAAATATCTTTTTGCAAGGAAGTTAACTCCCCATCCAGATTATTGAACCTTTCTTGTGACCAAGCCTTTAACGCCTCCTTAACCTTTTTGAGTTTGTTTAGGAACAACAAATCCGGTTTGGACGAGCAGATAGGTTTTGCCCAAGTCGACTTAATTAACTCAACACAATCTTTATTATCCAGCCAAACATTGAAACATCTGAAAGGTTTTGGTCCCGCATCTCGATTGTTGTCGTAGCAGATAACCGGACAATGGTCTGATTCTTTTCTATCTAAAGCTTTACAAGATAGGAGACCCCATGTGTTACAAAAACCTTCCTCTGCCAAGAAGCGGTCCAACTTACTGAATTTGATGCCATTCGAACACACCCTAGTGAATTTTCTATTACCCAAGGGGATATCAATCAAGGAGTAATCGTCAATGAATTTATTAAATTCCCTTACATTGCTTGTGATTGATGCTACATTTTTCCTTTCATTTTCTGTTCTTACCTCATTTAGATCACCAAATAAAATTGTATTTTTGTTACCCGAGCTCAAAATTTCACCCAGTTTGTACCAACAGTCTTTCTTTTTTGCACTATTGTGGGACCGTAAACATTAATGAAAGAGCAATCTTCGTTTTTGCCCACCCATCTCCCAGTGATTCCGACGTAAAATTCCGCCCCTATTGCAATGACATTTGATAAAATTCTAGAATGCCAAACAATTAGAAGACCCCCTGCATTCCCTATTGCACCTACCTGAGCGTAGTTGAAACATTGAGACCCCCAAAATTCTTCGATTAACCCTTCTTCAATCCAATCCATTTTAGTTTCTTGAACACCTAAAATGTTTGGTTTTTCTTTGGAGCATAATTCTCTAAGCCAATTAATTTTTGTAGCTTTCCCCAAACCCCTAATGTTAATTGACAGAATTTTCATGGCAAACTAATTTCATCGATACAGAAGCAAAAAATTGATTTTTAAGGTCCTGTTAGATGCTTTTCCCACAAGAAACCCACCTTCTCCCCCACTTGTTTTAATTTAAGAGAAGATTCAGATGATGAGATTGAGTTTTCTGACCTGAAATCTTGTCCCCCAATCTTAGATCTGCTCTTGGCTCGTAGGACCTTAATTTTTTATTGTGAATTAATGTTAAGTGATATGGGATGTATTTTCTGATGACATGAATTTTTTTATTTGTTTAAGCTTCTCACATGCCTCCTTTCACGCTCTCCAATCCACGTGCCACATGTCATGATCATGTTCATCAATGGCTTCAACCTCATCGGCTACATGCTTTGACGATTTGGATGCTCAAATTGGTAATCGGGTGTGTGACATGCTTTTTTGGCTTATGTCCTCTCCATATTGCCTATTTTGGCAAAGAGTTCTTGTGTAAAATCCAAGCTAATTATAAATTTATAATTATAAATACATACATTTGTGAGGAATTTTTTTTGTTTTTAGTCTATTTTGTCTTTTAGTGTAAGAATATATTATTATTATTATTATTAATATATTAATATTATTATTATTAATTACTATTATTATTATTATTTACTATTATTATTAGTATATTGTTATTATTACATTATTATTATTACTATTATTATTATTATTATTATTATTATTATTATTATTATTATTATTATTATTATTATTAGTTGCAATGGTAGTAGTAGTAAATAGATAAATATTTTATATTTCATCTTTTATCATCAAAACCTATTATTATTATTATATTTTATTGTTTACATTAAAAATAATTTAGTTTAATTCAATAGTTATTTATATTAATATTAGTGACTAAAGTCAAGGCTAAAATTTTGAAGCTTTTTAAATTATTTTTATAGAGTCGTTTAGACGAATTTTATTAAAAATTAAAGTAACAATATAATTTTAAAGTAGACGAGATATTATTTTTACCCCGCCGCAAAGCGCGGGTAATATTTACTTGTTTAAGACAAAAATAAAGTAATAATACGCCAAATGGTGTAAACCTAATAAGTTTCAAATTCATAATTACATGGTCACAAGAAATTGCAGGTATATGGGAAAAGGATGTGTGCAAGTGCTTTCATGTTCACAAACCTTAAAGTGCATTTGGTAAAATACAGAGAAGTATATGAGAGAATATAGTTGTAGAGAAAAAGAATCACTATGAAGAATGAAAATTGATTTTTCTGTCTCATATCAACAAATAAATTTAATTGACAAATGAACCAGATACAGGATTGTCGCCGGTGAGAGAATTGCCTTACGTTCAAGCTTGTGAATGAAATAGAGAGGCCACTTTCGAACAGACCTCCAATAATTCTAAAAAAATAAGTCAATAACTAAAATCATTAAATAAAATAACAAAATGAGTAATACTAAAATAAAAGAATAAGCATTAATCATTCGTAAGAAAAAATAAATAACCATAAATACATAAATAATAAAATTAATTAAAAAAAAATATACGTAAGCAAAATATGTTATGATAATGTCTTTTATTTATGAGATGACAATTCTCCATTTCTCAACTAAAAGAAGGCAACTTAAAATACAAATAAACCAAATTCTAGATAAATAGTAATTCTTCACCCTTTTTTTTCTGACTTTCCAAACTAAGAAATACTAACTCTTTTCCATTTTTGCGGTTTCATTTTTCTATCAAATATTCTCTGATAAGATTATCAAATGATCGACATACCTCTTATTTAAAATGTTTATGAGTGGATAAACATCTAAGATAGATGTTGATAAGTTTTAACGGTTAAAACTACCTCGTGATTACAAACTGGAACGTGCGCGTTTCAAAGAAATAATATTTTGCTTTTATTTATAAAAATCAAAACTTTATTATGAGAGTTCAGAAGCAGTATTAAAACAACTAAAGATTAGAATTTTAAAACACGTAAGAAGATCTAGTTAATCTCAAAACATTAATTAAACAATGTAAATCTACAAGAAGGATATAAAGTTACGGTGGAAACTCAAGTTTGATCAACCCACAATAAAGTCTTACAAGCACATTCTAGCTGGTTAAGCAAACCCTAAACAATCATGAACTGGATTATACGTGTGTATGTTTCGAACGAAAACCAAAAAGATGAAAACTCTTCCATATGGTTGTGACTTTTGTCTTAGTTTTGCCTCAACCTTAATTTGTTACCCAAACGTTTGGATTATTATTATATACTTGATCTTGATTGATTTGTAGTCACCCTAGCTCACACGTCGACCCCCAACATTCACATGACTACTATAATGTACTCCTTTTCATTACCTATATCCAATAGTATTGTATAAAGATATGCCAATGGTGCCAATGGGGTTTAGCTCATCTGATAAGGCGTCCCCCTTCCTCGTAAGAGGTTGGGGGATCAAATCCTGCTGCATGTAGTGGGTTGGGGGTTTTTCCCTTAGGGGTTTCCTTCATGGAGTGTAGGTGTAGTGTTCGAACCTTGGTTAAAGCCAGATAACGAGGGTTGGTTGAAAACCCGCCACCAAGCAATTCGAACCCATATTGGAGAGGCGGGAAAGTGTTCCCATTTGCCGATAAAAAAAAGATATGTCAATGGTGGTAAATATAATTGTTGTAATAAGTGTAAACTGGTTTCATATGGTTGTGGTTCTTTCAAATTTTAAGTAGCCTTTATTTGATGTTGTATGTCTAAAAAAAGAGATGTTAGATTCATGGTCAAAAGACTCAAAATTATTTAGTAACTCTGTCTTAAAATGACTTTGCTTTAGTAATCGATCATAAGCCAAGTAATCATTTAAACACATACTCTTCTAGTTTGGTAACCCTGTCATAAAAATAAGTGGTATCTTCTAATATAAATAAAAGACTAATCTTCATCTATTTAATTAAATAATCATAACCATTTATTTAAGGGTTTAATTTCAAAAAGTGTATCGAACTTGTCACTTTTTGCTATTGTGTATACCTAATTTTCAAAACTACCATTTGATGTATCAAAGTTTCTAAAACTACCATTTATTGTATGGTAACTTGCTATAGCAGGTTAATGCTTATGTGGCAAAGGTCATGGATGATGTGGCTTTTATCTATTAACATAAAATAATAATAATAATAATAATAATAATAATAATAATAAAAACAAAAATCTTCCATGTGTTTGTACATCCAGGTGATACAATCTGGGTTTTAGGATTTCAAAGGAGAAAAAATCTGGGTTTTCCATCATGGGTTTTCCATCATACTTCTTCCATCTTCATCAAGATGCTTCATCCTATCATATTTATCTTCAACGAAACCACCACAACCACCATCTCCGGCGACTGCTACCGTTGATTGAAGTTGGGCACCACCACAACCACCATCGATTCTTCGACCTCCACATTCTTCGACCACCACTATCTCCGGCGACTGCTACCGTCGATTGAAGTTGGGCACCACCACAACCATCATCGATCCTTCGACATCCACCATCTCCGGCGACCACCACCATCAGCGGCCGGTTATTTGAAAAAGGGTTTCTTGTTCACAGATTGAAGGGTTTCTTCGACATCACACAGATTGAAGGGTTTCTTGTTCGACAAATGATTAGGGCTCCGGCTCAGATCTGGGTTAAGTATTGAAAAAGGTTAACGATCCATCATCGATTTATTGTTTGAACCATTTTGATTGATTGTCATGGTAGGTGAGTGACCTTCATTTTGGTATTGTTGTTCCTTTCAAAAAAAATTTGGTATTGTTGTTTCATTGAAGGTTTCCTATTTCGGTTCATATGCAACCTGTTAAGGTTTTTTGGGATTCATGTTTCAGATGAAGATTCATGTTTCAGATTTGTTTTCTCTTCTTCATCGATTAGTTTCAGATCTGGGTTTTTGATTTGGGATTTTTGTTCTTGAAGACGAGATTTCTTAGTTTTTGATTTGGGATTTCTTAGTTTGTGATTTCTTAGTTTCCAGATTATGTTTCATCTTCATAGATCTGTTCTATTGTGTTTGTTCATAGTTATGGTTCATAAGTTCTTCATGTAGTTCATGTTTATATTAGTACATATTCATCAAAAATATGATTTGGTATTTTTTTAATGACATGGCATTTTTAAATATGACATGGAATTTATAAATAAATCAAAAATAAAAAAATTACCTGCAACCTGAGTAGAAGGTTTTCCAATACATAAAATGGTAGTTTTGATAGTTGAGTATACTAAATGGTAGTTTTAAAAGATGGATATACACAATAGCAAAAAGTGACAAGTTCAGTACACTTTTTAAAACTAAACCCTTTATTTAATTAAAATTAAATCCTAACCATTAATTTGATCAAAATTAAAAGTCTAATTTTGACTTTGAATATTCAAAATTAAAAACTCAAATTTTAAACTTAATTTTAATTTAAGATAAGATCGTTGTTAAACAATATAATTTACATTTTAAAATAACATAAATGTATTTATTTCCACAATATAAGATTGCGTTGTGACATTTGTGTATTAATAATATTTTGTTATTATATTTTGTTCTCGCCATATAATATTATAAATATTAACAACCTTTATTATTTCAATTTAATTATATTTGTTTAATTTAGTTCATTATTTTATATTTATCATTTTGGTTTACTGTTATTATTATTATGTTGACCTTATTTTTTTATAAGGATATATTGTACGAAATACAATCAGTTTTGTCTTAGTTATTATTTTTACTATGAAAAATTTATTTTATAAAACTATACAATTAACTTTTATAATTATTCTATTATATGTAATTTGTTGTATACTATGAGAATTATGGCATCGTACATCATGTACAATGGTGACTAAAAATTAGACAACTAAAATTATTTACATATAACAATTATGACTATCCGTGTGTTTACATGGACATTTAAACTAGTCTTAATATAAAAGACAAACTTTAAGAAAATCTATTACATGGTCCTTACCGTCAAATTTAAATAAAAGTTTTAAATATCAAATCTTAACCGTTCATATTGATAACAATCAAAATCCAATTTTGACTTTTTTGGATCGATGTTTCCACCGCCAGTATGAATGTTGACTATATTTGTCGTTATTTTTTTAGATACTTATTCTATTCGTGTTTTATAATTATTTAATATTTTTTATATATATTTATTATTTTTTAGACCAACCAGTGTGATAGAACATCTAATTTAGTTTATGTTATAGTTGGGTTGCCTAACTCTACGTTCAATATCTCGTATCCTTGTTTAGGTTGACAATAACTCCTTTTGTGCAATTGATCCGATACCAATGTCACATCTAAATAGGATTGAAAACATAAATAATGTATTCACTACAATAAAGTTGACATTATTATTTAGTTATTTAATCTTGATATTTGATATTGTGTATATTATCATATAAAAACAATGGTGTGAGCTCGAGGGCTCTGTAACCTATGTCTATATGAGTAATTATATGCTTCACTTTCTCTTGTATCAAACTCGTTCTCATTTAGTGTATCTAAAAAATAACAAGATTTACAATATTTTTCTAAAGGCTTGACCAGAATGTATATTCGGTTATTTAATCAACGAATGTATACTGACAGTCCTTTTTCACCATATTCATTGCAAGGTCGGTCATTTACCCTAACTGGAGTTAAAGCTGATCATTAGTCAAAAAACATTTTAGTCTTTTCTCTTGTTATCCTTATTACCAAATGAGATCTGTCGTTTTACGTGTCAACCAAAACCGTTTTGTTCTTACCATGGTCAGAAGTTAAACGTGCTCACTTGAATCAAACCTAACTTATAGCATAAATTATATGTTTTGAATCTAATAAAGAGTAAGCTAGGTTAAAGGAGGAAACCGTGTATCAGTGTTTGGTAAGAATGATAGCAAAGGAAATTACTACATTGCTATGTGAATGTTGGTCAACTTTAATTCCGATAAAGGAAAATTACCAACCTTGCAATGAATAAGATGAAAAAGGAATTATCTATAAAAAAGGACAAAATCTGCATTAATTTAAGCAAACTTTAATGACCTAACCATATGTTTAACTCTATTTTTATCATTAGATATAGGGTTATGTACACTGAAATGTAATACAGTATTTCCGTTTTTAATATTTTGTATATTTAACTATACTTTGTTGATATAAATATATTAAACTATCATTTTTTATCAATTAATGTAACATAACCTTCTATTGAATGTTACCCGCTCACCTTAAATTTCTAATATTTTATTTTCATTTTTTAATTTTTTATTATTATTATTATTATTATTATTATTATTATTATTATTATTATTATTATTATTATTATTATTTATAAGCCTTTATAGGAGATATGTTGATACCACCACTCAAAGACCACCGCCTCGTTTAACGACCCATAAATCATCACCGCCGCCTTCAACCACCAGCACAACCACCACCATCGCATTGATATTGACCTCCACCGCTGCTTTCACCTTCTTCATTAACCACTAGTGCTAATTTCACCTTCTTCATCTTCAATCACCACCGCCGCCACTGCGAAATTGCTTTAAACCACCACCATGCTCTCACCTTCTTCGTTTTCGTACAATTTGTAGGTTTTAGGCTTTTCTCAATTCAACAATCTCCATCGTCGCCACCTCCAACTTTAACAATTTACACTGTCGCCTTCGACTAGGATTATTATAAGCTAACATAATTGTATTATCCGAGAGTATTATATTATATTAAGCATGAGTGGAAAGTTTCATATTGACACTAAAATTAACACATTTTATTCTAAACATGAAGATGTTCACTTGTTTATAGTTTCTAATAAACGAGTCATGGTCAATTTGAAGTATAGACAAAAGGTCGTTAATCCACATTTCAAAATTTTACAATCTAACACATCAATCCATAATACAACCTAAATACAATAACTCAACTTATTAAATTGGAATATTGGATTTTGGTTTATTAAAAGTAGTCAGTTCAGATTTCGGGGGTTAATCTTCGTAGGCTACGCAAACAAATTTCTTTCGATAAATTTCCATTTTTGTTAACATACTATTCACCTTTTTCCAATTTTACCAACATTCTTTTTATTTTATCAATTACACCATTACAGTTTCAATATTTTTCCAATTTTACCAACATTCTTTTTATTTTATCAATTACACCATTACACTTTTAATATTTTTCCAATAAACACAAGGTTTACCTACTAAGGCTGACAATTTGAGTCGGGTTCGTGTTATCGGGTTCGTGTTGTTCGAATTCGGGTCAGTTTCTTGTCGACCCAATTTCGACCTATTTATTTTTGTGTCAGGTTCGAGTCGTGTCACTTTTTTTCGTGTCGGGTTCGGGTCGTGTTTCGTGTCAACCCATTTCGGTCAAAAGTATTTGACTAGTATTTTTTTGATTTTCGATTATGGTTTTCGAATACGGGTTTCGGGTACGGTTATCAATTACGGTTTTCGATTATGGGTTTCAAATACGGTTTTGGATTAAACATAATATAAACAATAAATGAAAAGAAATTCTTAAAATTATATGAAAATGGAGAAAAAAACTTTGCAGTAATATTTAAAAAAAACAAACTATGCAATTTAGAATTACGGAAATCACGTAATAAAGTAAATTTGCAAAGGTTTATAGTTAAGGCTCTTATTTACGATATATAAATTTCTTATATTAACTTAAAAAAAAACAAACTATGCAATTTAGAATTACGGAAATCACGTACTAAAGTAAATTTGCAAAGGTTTATAGTTAAGGCTCTTATTTACGATATATAAATTTCTTATATTAACTTTTGTAGCTTGATGTTTATCTAATTGTTAACTAGTCAAATACTTTTTACCGAAATCGGTTGACACAAAACACGACCCAAACCCGGCACGAAAAAAGTGACCCGACCCGAACTGACACGAAAATAAATAGGTCGAAATTGGGTCGACACGAAACTGACACGAACCCAATAACACGAACCCAACCCAAGTTGCCAGCCTTACCGCTTAGTAGGTAAACCTTGTGTTTATTGAAAAAATATTGAAAGTGTAATGGTGTAATTGATAAAATAAAAAGAATGTTGGTAAAATTATAAAAATATTGAAAGTGTAATGGTGTAATTGATAAAATAAAAAGAATGTTGGTAAAATTGAAAAAAAATGAATAGTATGTTAGCAAAAATGGTAATTTTCCCATTTCTAAATATAATAAAACTTGAAATCTAAATACCCATCAAATCTTTAAGTACATTGATTAATCAATAATTTTTTCATGCTTAGATACCCGATTAATCCAATATCTAGCTAGCACAAGAACCGAATTATATGTAAAACCAATATTATTCTTTCATAGAAAAAATTACCGAATTTTACACTTTTAAGTACCTAAATCTAACTATTTTTTTAAATGAAATTAGTTAAAACTCGTAACAATCCTAAATAGTCCATTTCCATATCTTGATTCTCAGATCAACCTTGCATTTCGTATTACTAACCGTCGCTGATCCGCCGCCGGCCGCCTGAACTCCATTACAAACCACCCTAATAAGAGCTTTCCTGCTCTTATAACTTGCAATCTTCACCTTCACCTTTGCATTCATCTCAATCTTCAACACCAAACCCTTATTCTGCTTCAGATCTGACTTCAAACCGGCATTTAAACCCGCAATTTCTCCTCTCACAACCGCCTTCAACTCCGATGTACTCTTCTTCTCCGCCACAAACGCCGGAATCGAACCGTCACCGATATCCATCCCCTTCGAACGAACTAACACCGAAACCGGATCGTAGTAAATCACGATCTTTTTGTTTGGATTACGAGCGACGACGGTGAGATTGAAACTGAATCTGGTGGCGAGTTGATTAGACGATGTGAGATTTAATTGAGAGGTTTGGACGGCGGAGACAGTGAAGGAAGGGCGGTGCGGTCGGCAGAGGAGGAATTATACGGCGGCGGCGATAGCGGAGATAATGATTAAGAGGAGGACGATGAAGATGATCCAGAGGCAGCAGTAGCAATAGCAGCTACGGCGGTTGCGGTGGGGATGGGAGCGGTAGACTGGGCGAGCGGCATTGTAGAGTTGAGGTTTTGTGGTGGCGGATGGATGGTTGGCGGTGGAGGTGGTGGTGTTGACGGCAGTTGGCTTGGTGGCCGCCGGGAAGTTTTTATCTGCCATGGAGTTGCAGTACGTCTTCTTGAAAGCTCTATTTATTTTTGTTGATTGTTTGAATATTAAATTAGAAGTACAGTTTTAATATTTTTTTTAACTTAGTTATTAATAATTTTTTAAGGTTATAAAGCTTACGATCTACCTAATTTTTGTAGAGAGATGTTTTATATTCTTTTATTTAATTTATATATATCTATTAAATTGATACTTTATTAAATCAAGAGAGGATATTAAAAATTAGTGAATTACATACATTTTAATCATAAATAGAATTTTTGTTATTGTGATTACATAGATTTATATTAATTTACCTTTTTTTAGAGTACTACTTATTTTTAATAAATTTACTTTTTGGTTTATCTTTTAAAATAATATAATTTAAAAATAAAAAGTAAGTAAGGGGTGGTTTGTTTTAGTTTATTTAGGGTTTATTTTTTATAAGCTATTTTTTTTACTTATTTTTTTGACTTTCATGCTTATTATGAGTTACAAAAAGAAAATAAGCCGGACATTTGAAAAACAAGCCAGAAAAAATGAGTTTATGAAAAGTAAGCCGGAAAAGTAAGCCATTCATAAGCTAAAACAAACACCCCCTAAAACTTATAAGGAAAAAAAACATAAAAACAAGTCATACTTTTAAAGGGATTACTTGTTGACTCGATAATCAAAACCTTTTTTATAACAAAATTTTATAAACAATTGCTGGTAAAGGAATTATACAAAATAAATATTAAAAATATTAATAAAGAATTGTACTGTATTTTTATTGAAGTATTATAAATTTATAATCTATATATATTTCTAGTTTATAACCTTATTAATATTAACTAGATGAATATAGAGTGCACTTACTTCATATCCTTTATTAACTCTAATATTTGTGTTGGCATAAATAGAAAGATAAATATAAATACAAAGTATAAATAATATCTTGAGTTCGTTAGACGGGGTGATGACAATGCCGAAACTCTGGTTCCTAACGTCCTCTTTATTGTCGTTAAAAAAATACAAAGTATAAATATATATATTTTCGATAATCGGTAATAAATTAATCTCTACTCTTATTAAATTCGTAAAACTTAAATATTTTATTCATTGAATTATATATATAAGTGAGAAGAGTATCTTACATTTACCAATAACTGTACAGTATCCTTTAAAAAAATATTGATTGGCTCATGGAGTTGACTTACATGAATGCCACTTTTGAGTTCTAACATAAACAATTTACATATTTACCCTTATAGTTTTGAACAGTTTACAATACTGGCCAATGGCTATTAGATAAAGGGAGGTGATCCTCACACAACAAAAGTGGTCCATGCACAACAATGTTATGCAACATCAACCTGTACTATGTGTAGTAACTGCTTGTACATTGTTGTGCATGACTAAAATTTGTTGTGTGAGTATCATCTCCCTTAGATAAAGCTAGCGAAATTTTTACTCCCTTTGTAGAAAATAAATTAAGAGTTAATTACATAAACAGTTCTTGTGCTTTTTATAAATTTCACTATTAATTTTTTAAATTATTAAATTTATAAAAATAGTTTCTGTAATTGACTAGTTGTCGCTATATTTTTTCATTTTTGATTTTTTTAGATCAACTTCAGTTAACTTTAATTGTTAGTTAAGAGTATTTTGATCAATTTCCTAGTTATTCATATTGCCAAACACATGGTTAACCTCTTTCTACCCCTTTTATTAATAATTTCTTATTTATCTCATTGTCTTTCTTCAATCACACCATCACCTCCTTCCGTCCACCACCTTCTTCAAGATTTCCGGCCACCTTCCCTTCTCCAATTCCATTTGATGGACCATCATCACATAGCCCGATATCTTCACTATTTTGGTTTTTGCTTTTGTTGAACAGATCGATCGAAGCATATTGATCGATTGAAGCTCCATTAAGAGCAAATTGAAAATCCTGATTAAAAAAACCAAAGATCAATTTAGGGTTTATTGATAAAAGCTGAAGCTTCATTAAGAACAAATTGACAACCTATATAAAAAACCCAAAGATGTATTTAGGGTTCCATCGATTGAAGCTAAACTCCATTAAAAACATACTGAAAACCCTAACTAAAAAACCCAAAGATCGATTTAGGGTTCAATCAATTAATGCTGAAGCTCCATTTAAAATAGGTTAACAACCTAATTAAAAAACCCAAATATCGATTTAGGGTTCAATAGATTGAAGCTCCATCGGCAGTGGTTCTTATGAAACGAGGTGAGCGATAGACACAAACGGTGGTAGTAGTGGTTGGGACACCAATTGTGACGGCGGTGGTGGAAAAGATAGAACCCCAAATTTAGAGAGAAAATCGGAGATGGAAAGAAGACGGAGTGTTAGGGAGGTGTGTGAGAGAGAGAGGAGGGAGGGAGGGAAGGAGGGAGAGAGAGTAAGTGATAAGGCCATAAGTTATACTTTTCTTTCCTATTTTTCTTACTCAATATCACATTAGCGTCACATCATTCTCTCTCCCCTTACCCAAATTAAGTGTTATACATTTCCTTCAAACTCTCTCTATTATTTATTATTATATTAATAAAATTAAAGATGTGTGAGTGTGTGATTGGTTGAGAGGGAGTGGGGGGTGGGTAGCTTCTCGTTCGAGCGTGGAGACCTGAAGGAGGTACTCGATTTGCCTACCCGATGAACAGGTTTTGGTGTTCTTGCCCTTACTCGCTGCTACCCGACTCCATCAAGTACAACATAACGAATGTTCTAAGAAAGGAGAAAAAGAGGGATATTTGAAGCAACATTTTTAATCATATTAAATACCGAAAAGTTTATTACAAAACAATAATATATATATAAAATAAAAAAGGGTTATTGCTAATGTGTCTTATCAACTACCACTTTTACTAAAGAATTATTTGTTTTGACTTATTACAAGCGAGTTTAAACTTTAAACAACTAATTCTTGTAACACTGTGTTTCCGAGATTATATTATAAAACAAAGAAGACATTTAAGATATAAAATAGATTTTAATTGCCTTTCCTAATCTCTTATGAATTCAAAAACACATAATGGTAGTATTCTTTGATAATGTCATGGCATGTACAAATAACGAGCATTTTCACATAAAAATTAAAAAATAATAATAATAAATCAAATAGAAACCAAGAAACATATATAGTCGAAACATAAGAAGCACTAGAACAAATACATGAGGAGGAAATGAGCAAGCTTTAAGTTGTTTAAACATACATATTAGCTCGCTAAGAATGCTACCAATAATAACCGTACGTCAAACTAAATGTTTGAAACGTATTACTTCACAAGAATTAATTTCTACTTTAATCTTCTAAAAGAACATGTCACAATTACCACCCAAAAACGCTCTACTTCATCTTTGCAATCCTTTTGCTTTAGCTAACCTTTCTCTTAAAATCTTCACTCCCATATACCTACATTGCAACATGGCCAATTAGTAACACATTTTCATGTAGAAATATGTCTTGCAGATGTTAAAAGAAACGTACTGATATAAATCATAAACTCTAAACCCTAAACCTAAACCAGATGTATGTTATGAATAAAGTCGTACAATACCTTCCCATCATCATGACTGTTGCTTGAGGATTGGTGCCTGGTGACTCTTTAAAAGTGGACCCGTCAATAACTCGAAGTCTGTGCACACCCATAACCTCGTAATCTTGGTTCACTACCTGGCCGACATGGCACCCACCATGGTAATGCCATATGGTGATCACCGTGTCTTTACAAAATTGTTCAAGTGATTGTGTATCATTGGTGTGTCTAGGGATCAAATTAACATTAGCAGTAACGCTCATGTTAAGTAACTTGTGTACAGTTTTACTGTCATATTGAGTGAAGTTTAGAAAATGTTTAGACCTCACGAGTTTCTCCATAACCCGTATCCCATTAACACACCCTTTTAAATCTTCAACGTGGCTAAAGTAGTTAAACACGACAGAAGGATTGTCGTCCGCATTTGTGTTGATCAGTTTGAGCTCGCCTTTCGACTTGGGGAAAGCAATCTTTGACAAGATAAAACCTCCATGAAATGCTTCATATGGGATATCCTTCTTGTTTCTTTTGTATGCTTCAATCGCCTCATGTGTTCTTTGTTTTGGAGGTAACCCCGAAAGTTGTCCAATCTGTAAAAAGTAATTTATATTAAAGCTAATCATCACAAATTAACAATATCTTCATCTATCATTATAACTAAGTTCATACATACATAATACATACATAATACATACATATATCTATAAATATATAGATATAGATATATAGCACTAACCTCAGCTGAAGTGATACCATGGTGGCAAGTAATGCTGTCCTTGGACTGACCAAAGCCGCTACTAGCTTCGATGTAGACTCCTAACTTAGTAATCCCAACGGTTTCAATGAGTGACTGTTTGACGGGTTTATTAAAAGGAACATAGATTGCGTTCATCGGATTATCCGACATATCTTTCCCGATGAATTTGTTGTCATGCACGACCGAAATGTTGAGTTTCTCCAGATCAGCCTTTGGTCCTATGCCGCTAAGCAATAGCATTTGTGGGCTCCCGATGGCCCCACATGTCACGATGACCTCACTTCCTTTCCTTCTAGAAATAAAAGCCTCATGTTCAACCCCATTTTCATCCTTGAAAACCACTCCAACTGCCCTCGGTTTCTTCCCTTTATTTAGCACATATAAAATATCTGTTTTATTAATATCACCTAACTTGACTGACCGAAAGAAAACAATAGAGTTATATATGTTAGCGTACCGTTTGTGTCAAAAACGATCTTTTGAGCTCTTGCGTGAATCAAGACGTCGATATTTCGAGGGTTTGCGGAGGCTAATAGCTCGGCAGCAGTGTGTCGACGATCGTACTTGTCAAAAATGGTCCCGCCAACCTTTGTACCATAGAGATGGTCGTATGTGAACCCGTTGTTGGGTGAAATCCCGACTTCTAATAGACCGTCGCGAACTGCTCTTTGCCATGGTTCGAACATGGGCTCGTGAACAATTTGCTTCTCAACCCATGGGTATGATTCATTCACCAATTTTGCATCCCATCCCACTCTCTTTATATAACTGCACAAATCACACGATTATAGAGTTTATATTTATGTATACCAATACATATAATATATTTCATCCCTGTTTTTGTATTCGATAGACCTATAATTGTATCTGACTAATATATATATATATATATATATATATATATATATATATATATATATATATATATATATATATATATATATATATATATATATAGGAAGAAGTTCCATCGAGAACCATTTTTATTGCGAGAACCGCGAGAACCAATCTAAGCCGTCTAATTCCCCCTCTTTCAATGTCATTGCCCACTCATGAATTCCTCACATACACCCTGCCACACTCGATCCCCCCACGCTCTCCATCCATGAATTCCACTTATCAAATCAAAGGCTAAGATTGGTTCTCGCGGTTCTCGCATTTTTATCGGTTCTCAATGGAACCCTCCCCTATATATATATAGGGGAGGGTTCATGCGAGAACCGTTGTTAGTGCGAGAACCGCGAGAACCAATCTCAGCCGTTCCTTGGATATGGGAAGTATCATGGATGGAGAGCGTGGAGGGATAGGGTGTGGCAGGATGCATGTGAGGAATTCATGGGTGGGCAATGACATTGAAGGAGGGGGATTTGGACGGCTTAGATTGGTTCTCGCGCTAACAACGGTTCTCGCATAAACTTTTGTCTATATATATATATAGGGGAGGGTTCATTCAAGAACCGTTGTTAATGCGAGAACCGCGAAAACCAATCTTAGCCGTTCCTAGGATTTGGGAAGTTTCATGGATAGCTAGCGTGGAGGGATAGAGTGTGGCAGGGTGCATGTGAGAAATTCATGGGTGGGCAATGACATTAAAGGAGGGGGAATTGGACGGCTTAGATTGGTTCTCGCGGTTCTCGCGCTAACAACGGTTCTCGCATGAACTTTTGTCTATATATATATGTATATGTATATATACCTATATAGGCAAAAATTCAAACATTTACCAACATATATAAAAAAAAACATTCTACTAAAAATAACAAAAGGTTCCTTTGTTTCTAGATTTGAGAAACTTTTAAAGTAAGATGGTAAAAAAAGGAAAATAAAACGACTTTGTTAAACAACATTGAAGCGAATGGGTCCAAAATAAATGTATAATACTTGTCTCACATGTCCATGTTAATGTTTTATGTGTTTTCTCAAAAACAAAATATAAGTTTTTCTTTCTTTTTTTGTTGGTGGGGTGAGTGGTTGGGAGAGGGAGAGTCTTCATGAGTCTTGACAACATGACATGGCATTAAATTCATGCACATTAAGAGTTTAATAAGGGTAGTGATATTTCCACTATCATCTTTAATTCATCCACTACATCTCCTTGTCAATTTACTTTAATATCCCTTAATATATTTTAACATTCTAATTCCTTGGCCCTAATAATTATTTTTGAGAAAATAAAAATACTAATTACCTTAATTGTCGGCTACCCAAACGACATACTACCCCACTTTTATTTTTATTTTAATATTGAAATATTTACGTGGACTAACATAATAAATATTACCTCACTTTTATTTTAAAGTCATCTATTATTTTTTAGTTTTTTTAATCTACTTAAATCGAAATTTCTCTAAATGCACTAAATTAATTTTTAAAATTTGAACCATTTCTTTACGTAAGCAACTTTATTTTTTTTAAGAAATCCTATAGGTACATCAATTAGATAATGTATTATATATTTTACTATTTAAATAAAACAAATCATATTAAAAGAAACTAATGCATCTAATTGATATTTTGTTCAATAAAAATATTCAAACAAATACAACTTCAATTCATTTGATTGATTTTTCAAGTTTTCTTTGCGGATTTTTGCCTTTAGGTTGTATATAGTTCGAGAGACTGCAGGAAGGTTTTGGTTTCTTTGACGCAAAGAAGAAATAATTTGTCTTGGGGGTATGCCAGAAAGAGTTATGTTTTTTACACTTTGCACATCATCCAGTGCTAATCGTCGAAATGATGGACGCCCGAAAATATCAGTAGATGGCTCGTAGTACTGTCGACTATAGCATTGGGCAATACGATTCTTACCGATTGATGTGCAGGAGGGATACTGGTGGAACTAGCACCGGCGACTGTAGCATCCGTCATTACGGCAGCGGGGGCGGTTGTCGGAGTGGCGACGGAGGTCTTAGTGACGACGGAGATCGGAGTGAAAAGTCGGAGTGGCTACGGAGGAGATGAACCAGAAACGGGTACGGGTTATCGCCAGAGTTGCAGATGAAGAGGCGAGCTTGAGTTGCAGATGAACCAGAAATAGATACGGGCTATCGCCGGAGTTCGGGAGTTGCAGATGAAGGAGGCAAACCTGAGTTCACTTGCCGGAAAGGTGGCAAACAAAAACCGACTAACATTTGGCGGAGGACGGGAGCAAAAATGGAGACATGGGGGTAGGGGTCGTCTGGGTTGCCATGTAAAAGATGAGGAGTAATTAGTCTAATATTCAAATAAGATTAAAGTTGGTAGGCTGCCGTTGGGTAGCCGATAATTAAGGTAATTAGTTTTTTTATTTTTTCAAAAATAATTATGAGGGCTGAGGGATGAGAATGTTAAAATATATTAAGAGGTATTAAAGTAAATTGACAAGAAGGTATAGTGGATGAATTAAAGATGGTAGTGGAAATATCACTACCCGTTTAATAAAGGTGAAACAAATAATACATTAGCTATCTAGCAGTATGATTTGACCAATTTAAAAGGGTAATTAGCTCTTTGAGATGGTCTTCATCGACCGGTTATATAACTAACATGATATGGAGGCAAATAGTAAAATTTAAAGTTAAGACTTCGAAGGACATACGTTAGGGTTTAATTTTTAGACCTCTACTATAGATTATAATATCTTTAACATTTAGACAGACTATTACGAGAACATGATTTGAGTCATTTAGGATCAATAATAGAGGTGTTTCCACAGTTGTTCATGGGTCAATACACTAATACACCTCACTACTTTTCTAAAATTTATAATAGTGCATTATATATAATTAATTAATATATGACATTGTAAAAATACAAAACTGAACCTCAAATAATTTTTTATCAAAACAAAATAAGTGATTTTCCTCAAGAAGACACAATGTCTCTTGCAACTATCTTAGCACATAATTTTTGTGTGGATAAATCCATTTTTTTTATATGGACTAATTAATTCTCGCAACATGATAGTTGTTTTACATTTTTCACTCTTAACAAAACACTTGTTTGTATAAGGTGTCCCTTTTATACTACTACTTGACCAACTATGACCGCTTATTTTTATTAAAAGCTAATTTGGACCTTATCAGATTTAAAATCTTAATTTGTCACTTAAGCATGAGCAATATTAAGGTCCTAGGCTGGTAGCATAGCTACTTGTACATAGAGTATAAAGTTAAGACATTTAAAATGCTTGGTCAAATTAAGTTTTTTTATGCATACATAAAAAGGATATATATATATATATATATATATATATATATATATATATGCATTTGATTGGTGATGGTACTTTTAATAAGTTTTATAACTAAATGAGTTAAAGTTGATGATATTTATTCAAAAAATAGTACTTCCCATTTGAAATTCATCAGAAAACTTATTATAGTTGTCTGAATTCGTTTGCTTGGAAAATCTAGTTTGAAAATTGTTAAAAATTGAATATGATTAAAGTTGCTAAACAAAGTCAAACGTGATCATCGGAAACATTCCTGAAAAGATTAGTTATAATTTACAATTTTTTATTTTACTTCTAATTAATAATATTAGTTATAATTTACAATTTTTTATTTTACTTCTAATTAATAATATTACTATAACTTTTGGGAATCAATAATATATTAAATGTAAAGCTATAAATGTTAATTTGTTAACAAATATTACATTAGTTACATGTCCTTTTTGTTTGTAGAATAAATTTTGAAAGAGGAAGTGATAGTTGATGGATGTGGTTATATATTTTACCTTTTTAGTTTAAGTTAATATAGAGAAAAATAATTTATGTGTCTATAGCATGTGCTTACATATATATACCTAACAAGATGATTAAAACACATGAAATAATTAAAATATATATACATGTAATAAGAAAAAAAATATTTAATTCAGGTGCCAATCGTCAAATAAATTATACATTTTTAGACATCTTCTAATCTAATATATATAAAAGACTAATTACAAAAAAATTATTAGATAATCTTGAACTTTCATTTAGTAAAATATTTAATCTTAGCCATTCATTCTTATAATTTTATAATTTTGATTTTGACTTTTTAGAGTCAAACTAATATGACTAATTAATATAAATTAAGATAAAGATAAACCTTAATTAAATTATAATATTTTATATTAAAATACATTGATTTTCAATCGTATTTCCTAATTGTTGTATGTTTTATATTTTGACTTTGATTTTAATATTTTAAGATAACCTTTAATTTTAAAATTTCATTTTATTGCTTATAATTGTAACGATAATTATTGACGATTTGTACAAAATATACAATCACATCTCTTCATATTATGATACAATGTTTTTGCCATCACGTTAGCTTTCTTGCGTCGACGTTTTCATCGCTGGTTTTGGTGTTGACATCTTTTGTCTTCGTTTTTTTAAACTATCAAATATTTCGCATTTTATAATATTTAAAATTTTTATTAATTTTATTATTTATTATTTTTTAAACAAACCCGAGTGATACCCGTGTATCACAGGAATATTTAACCTTAACGAATGTGAATTATTATATTCATGTCTTATAATTATTTAATATTTTCTATTAATTTTAATATTTATTTTTGTAAACAATCCGTGTATCACACGGGAATTACTCTAGTATATATTAATAATTAAATTACTATCAATTGCTCAAAAGAAAAATGTCTATTTTCATGCTTAGGCGTTAGGCCCAGCCCAATCGTTATTTTTTGACTTACCATATCCATCAATTGGTAAAATAGTTTGTCATATATGATATATCTATTAATTGGTAAAGTAATTTGTCATTTTCTCATGATAGTTAAAGGTTATTTTTGTAAATTTACATTTTCTCATGAGATAAGTGGTTCTTGATTTATATATAAAGAAGAAATTCATAAGAGTTTATTTTACTTGTTATCAAACATGATATTATATCTATCAATTGACAAAGTAGTTTGTCATAATTTTCTCATGATAATTTGAAGGGTATGTTTGTAAATTTATCATTTTCACATGAGATAAGTATTTCTCGATTTATATATGAAGAAGAAATTCATGAGAGTTTCTTTTGCTTCTTGTTATCAAACATGGTATTGGACAAGGATATGTTTATGTGCGTTAATTTGAAATTCTTTCGTTGAAACCTACAAGTCGACCTTGAATACGACAAACAAAGATTAAGAACCTTAAGAGAGTTGTACCTTGCGCTTGCTCGAGTGTAAAACCCTGCATTGATGGAAGTACCACCTCCCAAAACCCTAGCTCTTGCATTGTATACTCCATCATTTGACACAAAGTATTGTGATGCAGAAGTATCAGAAGTGTCTGCAAGTGTAAGATGGAAATTTACCAACATGGTCACATTTATATTTGAAAATGGCACACCACCCCTTTCAAGTAATAACACTTTGTAGTTTTGGGACAATGTGGCTGCCAATGGACACCCTGCTGTGCCACCTCCTACAACAATGTAGTCATACCCCTTTCCTCCACCGTTGGATGAAGATGATGATGGTGTTGAGAACGAGCTCGACCTTCGGATGAAAGGGTATTGAGTTTGCCATGGTTTGTAAGTACCTGCATCACAAGAGTTTAAGTTACTAAATTCACCTTTGGAACAAAGTATGTTGATATATTTTTGGATTTATGTTAGAAACTAACAAATATCATACCTTAGTTTATCAAAAGTTGTTCTTTCTTAAAGTATATTTCATTAATTTTAGTAAGACATATAAAGTTACCCAATTTATGTATGTTTTAATAAGACATAAAAACTAAGGATTATACCAATTTAATAAAAAAAACATGTTAGGGAATTAATTAATAAATTTTAAAAGTATTTAATGGATCAAATTCAGCAATCTAGCATGTATATAATATATATATGTTCTTCTAAAGGTGGCACCTTTTGGACCAAAGATTGCATTTTAGATAAGCCCAGAAATAAAAAAATGAGGTAGAAGCAAAAATCAAAAGTCTTTTCCCTGTCTCCCTGATATACCCAAACAAGTGTCAGAACTCAGAAGCTTTAAAATAGAGATTATTGGTACACATTATTTCTTATCACACATGATAATTATGATGTTTTTGTATCTTTATAAATTTATTAACTATTTATATATCTTAATGTTATGTTTAAGGGTTTATGATTTTAACATACATTTTTGGTCATATATGACAAAAAAGTTATATATACAAATCATCTATCATTTAAAATAATTAGTTAAATGGTAAAAGTATTTCGTTTAGAAAAGGAATGGTAAAAAAAATTGAATATATTATTAAATTTTTCACAAAGTTGTCACTTTGTATGCCAAAAAATTTTAATTTTGGGTTAAACATTTATTTGTGAAAAAATTATTTTAAGTGGTAAAAAGTAAAAACCAAATCCATAAATCTTTTCCCCCCTAAATACCCTGAACTTTTTGTGAGTAGTTGGTTGGTTAGGTGGTCATTTTTCACAAAGTTACAACCTTTTGTGTTTTTGAGCAAACCCATAAATAAAATGAGATAACAACAAAAACCTAGAAATCTACTTTCTAAAATAGCAACTCTTTGTGTCAAAAGCTTAATAGCATGGAAGTATTAGTCCTTCAATCCTCACATCTCTTATCTTTGTTTTTATCACATTACTCTTATTTTTCCATTTTTCTTCCATCTTTCAATTAAGAAATAAACATCTTTTTACCATTTCTTCTTTCCCCTATTTTTCTAAATGTAAGTGTGTGTGAGATAGAGAGAGATAGATTGTTAGAAAGAGAAATGTAGTGGGGTGATCGGAATCTTAGGGCCAAGAAAGACAATTCCCCTCTCGGTGGGAAGGGATGCTAAGTAGGCATGTTGAGGGGCGATCTTTTTCTATTTTAGATTTTCTTAAAACTTTGTTTACAACAGACTCTTTAAAGTGGTTGAAACTTAGTTCTTCAATTTCGTCAACAAATTACCAATTGCTCATAGAAGTATTTTGTCACTCGGACAAGGTTTTAGGGATCCTCCTAACTATAAGAAGCATAATCAAGAAATCTTGTTCCAATTAAAAGAGGAACCTTTTGTGCCAAACACTTGAAATTTGCCAATTTCCACAACAAACCCACAAATAAACTAAGGTAAAAACAACACCCCACAAAGATAATGGGCTAAAAACAAGAACCCACAAAACATTATATGTAGATTCACATAATTAACATTATATGTACACATTTGTATGGGGAGAGAGAGAGAGAGAGAGTAGAGAGAGAAGAAGAAGAACCTTGAGAGGGGGTGATGAGGGTGGCAAGACAAGAACAAAAGAGGAAAATGAAGAGAGAGAGCTTCTTGTGGTTGTTGATTGTCATTGGAGGAGATCCTTGAAACCAACTTCAAATCTGAATGTTTGAGTTGTGTGGCAAAATGTGGTTGGTCTTGTAGTGTGTGCAAAACACAGCTTCTTACATTCATATCATCACATACTCATAACCTCTTATATATATATATATAATATTAATAATACTCATACCCTCTTATACATATAATAATATTAATAATACTCTATTTCTATGTACAGACATAACTGTATATATATACATACATTATTATATATTAATAATATTATTACAGTAGTAGCTCAGCATTATGAAAAATAATGTGCTGCATATACATATAATTGTGTATGTATAGTTGTAAAAGAGAGGAATTATGTGATCAATAATGTGAGGGAGATGATATAAAGGAAGAGAGCAATAAATGAGGGGAAGAAGTAGTATTAATGACCGCTCCATCTTCCTCCTACACACATATATGATATGATGATGAATCAATGTTTACAGATGAGTTTGGTGTGGATTAAATTATGGCCATTGGATTTGTATATTAAATGCAATTTTTAAAAAAAATCTTTTAAATAAAAATTTTTAATTAATACGAGACGAGTTGGGTTGTTAATTACTTGTTAGTACAAATGATAAAAGAGAGCAGAAATTATCATGTAATGTCCTTTCTAACTTTATGCGAGTTCAACTTATGAAATTATTAATTATCATCCATTTTTCTTTTTATTCCCCAATCTAATGGATCCGTCTCTATAATCAACGACCTATAATCTTCCAACTAACTTTAAAAAAAACCCATAAAATATTAGATATATAAAAACAAAATAGTAAAATACACACACACACACACACACACACACACACATATATATATATATATATATATATATATATATATATATATATATATATATATATATATATATATATGATATAATGAAGTCACAATCGAAGAAAAAAGATGAAGCAAAATATACGAAGGAATGTGCATCCTGCCTTGATCCCTAATGTCAAATTTCTTCTTGAATTGAAGTATTAATGAAGGTTTAATATGGGACTTGGGCTAGAAAAACTTAATTTGTTCTTTCATTTCGATACGCCTCAAAAATTTATATGACAAAAAAGATAAAATGGTTAAATATATATATATATATATATATATATATATATATATAATCAGGATCAAGTAAAAAGAGAATTAAGATACAAAAAGTAAGAAGAAATCTGGAGGTGACACGTGTCTTTTTAAACCAAAATTCGTTGAGGGGTAATTGAGACATTTACACTCACTTTCTCTCTCCTCCCTTGATTTTCGGTACCCTCCCACATCCCACCACGTTCTCTCTCTCTCTCTCTTAGCTTCATTTTCGTCTCCCTCACATTTTCTCTCGTACGCAGCCCTAGCCCTCGCCCTGCTTGCCGTCGTCATGCCTTCCTCGTCGCCTTGCTTTCCCCGTCGCCGCCCTACCGTCGCTGCTCCCGTCACCACCCTACGTCGCTCTGCTTTCTCCATCCCTCACGAACCCTAATCTTCCGCCCCCATCCACCATTCATGCGATTGCAGCAATCGAAACCCCGATGCCCATCGCCGCCACAACTGATGCCGTCGCTGACTATCACCGGCACATATGAAGCCGTCGCCGACTCTGCAACCACCATCTCACGTCGCCACCGACTCCTAATCTTCTGCCCCTATCCACTCATGCGATTGCAGCAATCGGAACCCTGATGTCTGTCGCCGTTTTCCTTGTGCGACAATGAAGACGCCGCCGACCACCAACGCTGAAGCAATCAGAACCCTGATGGTCGTCGCCATTTTACCCGTACGATTGTGCATCGAGATGTTTTTGCAGATCTGGTCAAGATTTTTTCGAAGGTGGTCAAGTTATTTGTGCATCCGGTGAAGTTCATCTTATGTATCTGGTATGTATCAGTTGAAATCTGGATTGTACCTTAGTTTATAAATTTAATTTTGAGTAAGAGGACGTGCATCAATTTTTTTTGAATATGTATCAGTTCAATAGAACTAAATTGTTGATTCACTTTTTCTCATTCGTGAATCAACTGTTAATTGATGATTCTCATTTGTGTGCATCAAAAAGAGTTCTGGAAATCATTTTGTTAAAAGAATATGTATTTTGATGTATTTGTTTCTATTCATTGTTAGTTGTGCATAAGATGAGTTGTGCATCAATTTTGTTTCTATCCATTGTTAAAAAAATATGTATTTTGATGTATTTGTTTCTATTCATTGATGTGTTAGGGTTTCGCCGTCACTACCATATCTGTGCATCGTTGCTTTTCTTTTTGAGGTGATTCAAGACTGATTCAACGAGGTGATTGTACATCAAGTTTTGAACTACTCCGTATCGCCGTCGTCTGTCGCTATGAACTACTTCGCCGTCTCCTTTGCATCAGATTTATTGAGTATGTATGCCTTTGATGGTTTTTGTAGTAGGTTTCTAGGATTCAAGTGTGTGATTCTGTTGTTTTGATTTCTTGTTGGGATTCAAAAACCAGATTTACAAAGTATGTGATTCTCCTGTGCCTGTGGATTGCGATGGCCATGGCATAAGTTTTTCTTTGATTTCTGTTGTTGTCTCTGTAATTTGTAGATGAATAAAATTGGTTGTGCATCAATTATGATTTCTTGATGTTTATCAATTTTATTATTAATGATTCTGCATCAAATAATCCTGATGTTTTTTAGTTAAATTTTTTAAGTTTTATTTTGTGCATCTGGTGGAGAACAATGTGCATCAATGTAGTTCTGGAAAATTTTATTTATGCATCTGGTGAAGAACAGTGTGCATCAAAACAGTTCTGGAAAAATGTCAATCAAAAAATAGGAGAGAGAGAAAAAGAAAAAAACCATAAACAAAAAGACTATTATACCCTTTCTGTAATTTTTTTTAATTAAAACAAAAGGAAAAAAAAGCCAATTTTATAGGAGCGGTTACAAGAAAAATGAATGGTTGAGATTTCTCATTACTCTTTGTACCTTAATTCTCTTTTTACAGGATCCCTACCCTATATATATATATATATATATATATATATATATATATATATATATATATATATATATATATATATATATATATATATATATAGGGTTTAAACAAGAATTGTTTTTCGTACGAGAAATGCGAGAACCAATCTTAGCCGTTCCTTGGATATGAAAAAGCTCATGGATGGAGAGCATGGAGGGGATCAAGTGTGGCAGGGTGCATGTGAGGAATTCATTGGTGGGCAATGACATTAATGACATTAAAGGAGGGGGAATTGGACGGCTTAGATTGGTTCTCGCGGTTCTCGTACGAAAAACAGTTCTCGCTTGAACTTTTGCCTATATATATATATATATATATATATATGCAAAAGTTCAAACGAGAATTGTTTTTCGTACGAGGACCGCGAGAACCAATCTAAGCCGTCAAATTCCCCTTCTTTCAATGTCATTGCCCACCCATGAATTCATCACATGCACCATCTCACACTTGATCCCCTCACTCTCCACATCCATGAAATCAACTTTATTAAATCAACGACTAAGATTGGTTCTCGTACGAAAAACAGTTCTCGTTTGAACCATCCCATATATATATATATATATATATATATATATATATGCGAGAACCATTCTTAGTGTGAGAACCGCGAGAACCAATCTGAGTCGTCCAATTCCCTCTCCTTCAATGTCATTGTCCACCCATAAATTCCTCACATGCACTCTGTCACATTCTATCCCTCCACGTTCACGAAACTTTCCATAATATATATATATATATACTACTATATAAACCATTTAAAGAGTTCTTAAAATTCAATTAAATTAAAATCTTGATCATTCATTCCATTTAAATTAATCCCATCCACTCAATTTTTAATCCTTTCATTCTCTCCTAAGTTACTTTAAGTTTTAATTAATTTAAAATATACTCTTTCACACTAACTCACTTTCTCATAAAAACAAAATTATCCATTCACATCAACATAATTTTCAAAATTTTATTATCTTCTCTTTTTAATTTTATTAATATAAATCTTTTTTCTTATTTTAAAATCTTTAAGAATTCATTTTTAAAATTAATTAAATAGTTAGAATGCATATAGAAGAGAATTTGAAAAAAACGTACATTTGGCTGTAAAAAAACTTTTCCGTGACATTGAATCGCGCGAATAACATAACATTACATTCTTTAAAACGACATGTTGTAAAACAAAAAGTATTTGGCGCCGCAGAATTGCGCGGGTACGATGCTAGTATATATATATATATATATATATATATATATATATATATATATATATATATATATATATATATATATTATATATATGCTAAAGTTCAAACGAGAACTGTTTTTCGTACGAGAACTGCGAGAACCAATCTGAGTCGTCCAATTCCCCCTCATTTAATGTCATTGCCTATCTATGAATTCCTCACATGCACCCTGCCACACTTGATCCCCTCCACGCTCTCCATCCATGAACTTCTCATATTCAAGGAACGACTGAGATTGTTTCTCGCAGTTCTCGTACGAAAAACAGTTCTCGTTTGAACTCTTCCATACATATATATATATATATATATATATATATATATATATATATATATATATATGGTATACCCTTAGCTTAGTCTCACAGATGACTTGTAAACACCATAACCTCAAGTTTCCATTCCTCTTAATTGCTTTCACTCTTTTTTATTTTTCATCCCTTATTTTTTTTTCTTTCCTTTTCCTTTTCCTTTCAACCCTTTTCTTCTTTCATTTATTTTTTCTCTTTTTTTAACAACAGTTTAGTTTTTTTTAATAACCATAGATTTAGTTTTTATATTTTTTTCTTTTCTAAAACTCATTCTGTAGAAAGTCAAATTCCAATTCATTAATGTTACAAGTCCTCTGAAATATATATCTTTCAAAACGTATAATCTTCTAAAAACACTTTTAAAATATATTATTATATAAACATTGTTTAATAGATAGAGACACGTACATCCATACCCAAGAGTCGAAGTACATGGAATTTAAAGAATAACTACCATCCAGTGAAAAAGTAATTATCTTAATTTTAAACTAGCTTAGATATATTAAACTTGATTAAGAGAGAATTTAGGAAAAAAGTAGCTTGAAGAGAAATAATAATAAAAAATTGTATGATACGGAGTAATATTTAATGCACCAATTATATATAATTAAGTTCCCAAAAGAAAAAAAGTTATCCTAGGATACATGATTTCATTCATTCATTTACGATAATACTAGTGGTCCTTGTTAATTACAAACCCTACGAAAGCTATATAAAGTTTTTGTTTAGTCACCCAAATTATATATCATGTAGACTAAATTTATGATAAAGTAAGAATGTGTGAGTATGGACATGTCTATAATTCTAGCTAGGGCCAATGTAACTCAATAACAACACTTCATATCATTCAATAACAACAATACATTGTTCGCTAATCATTGTATGCTTTTATATTTCATAGGTGTTATCTATTAATTAAGTTGGAGATTTTCTTCAAGTGTGGAACTGTACACTTACGTTCTATTGGTTGTAATTAAGGAGCTTCCATGTTGATCTGTTTTTTGTTTTGGTACATATTAGATTTTATTTCAACCATATTATCTTTTTGGTTTTATTTAAAATTTGCTTATACGGGTTATATACCGGGATATCTTAAGCTTTGGATATGATGTTTTATTTTAAGGAGACTTTTGGTACATTTAATTTTGGATTATATAATCCATTCGATTATGATTACAATTTGATGTATAGCAGTTTGATTGTCGCAAGATCCTGCTCAAGGCACACCCACGTCCATTCGGTTATGATTACAGTTTGATGTATAGCAGTTTGATTGTCGCAAGATCCTGCTCAAGGCACACCCACGTCCATTCGGTTATGATTACAGTTTGATGTATAGCAGTTTGATTGTCGCAAGATCCTGCTCAAGGCATACCCACGTGTTAGGTTTTGAAAAGGGAATTCCTAAATCGTTTGGGCCGATATTCCAATCTGGTTCGTTGGAGGTTGCTATGATTGTTTGGATATAACTTGTGTGTTGATGATTGTTGCAGAGGAGTAAAAGTCTTCAGGGCTTGTAAGCATGTAAATTTTCTCAATAAATATTGTTTTTATGTATGTTTATACGGGGAGTAAATAAAAAAAAATTACAAAAATACATTTTTTTGTTCTAGTTTCATTTTTACAAAATCCAAAAATATTGAACAATGAAAATCCAAAAACATTGAAAAATCAAAAATCCAAAAACAATACAAATGTTAAAAATACAAAAAGATTTTATTTCTTAATTTTTGTTTTCTAGTTCAAGAAATTATCCATTCTTTGCTTCATTCTGATACTTGCTTGTTTCCTTGTTGATCTTTGAAATGATCATCTTTCGTTTTCTGAATTCTATCTCATATCATTTTGAAATCCTTCCTTGATTCATATAGCTTCTAAAAGATATTCATCTTGTGCTAATTTGTGGTAAATCAATCTTACACTTTGATTGATCCATTGTATTCTGATGATCGAATTTCACCATAAGTGAGGGAGTGTATAAAGTTAATCATATGGTCAATCTAGAGCCGGAAGGACCTTCCCCAAGAGTTCACCATTATCATTAAAACTTAGTCTAGGGTTTACTAGGTCAAATATGTGAGAAAAACCAGTTATCACGAGATACTGATTGGTATGCAAAGTTAAAATGAAACTAGGAGGGGTGGAAGGAGATGAAGGTGTTTATGATTAAGGCATTGTTTTAAGCCCATTTTGATCAATCATTCTTTTATTTTATGTATCTTTGATTAGGGTCCGCATCTTTGATTATTCAAATCATTCGTGACAATCTGTGTCAACATCGTATCTTCTGAAAATCACTTTTGTTGATTATTATGAACAACATATCTTCCTGAATCTTTGTTTGTTCATATTCGGTGCTGAAAAAAAGTGTCAATATGTATCCAAACGAAGATACAGACATTCATTTTTAAAAGAGAGTTTGAGGAGAAGTTGAAAAATGTTAAGAGAGATGTGGGTGTGAGATAGGATCAAAAGAAAAGGAAGATCCTTACCAAACCGTTTTAGATATCTTGGTAGCTTTTTCTACTACTGGTTTAATACCAGTATTAAAGAAGACATCATGGACTCAGTGATGCAATACACTTAACCCGCCAAGCTACTGATTTATCTCCTGAAAGATAATTGTTTCAACTTCACACAAAGATTTTTCACATACACCATTGACATCTCATTTGGAGATTGTTGATATTGAAAATAGGAGGACATCTATTCCGGTCTCATACTTCTTTCGTGCACTTATTGAGTTTAGAGTCAGGGCCAATGTCTGTGTGTGTGGGGGGGGGGGGGGGAGATTTTTGGGTTTTAAGGGGCTCACTGTTCTCTCGAACCAAATCCGTGACTCTTAAACCAAACACTCATGTATCAATGCAGGAGCATCTCACATTGTTGAGGCAAGAGGGATTTTTCTTCCTTATAAGAAGGGGAAATATTTCTCCTACCATACGACGTGTTTTATATCCGTGAGGAGCAACCTAAAACGGACTATATCATTGATCGGTATCCTAGTTGTTATCATATTTTGCTAAATGTCTAAATGAAACTGCTTTTTCTTGAGGTATCTTCACTTGCTAAAGGAATATTATACAAAATTATGATATATCTTTTCTTTTTACATTTTAGACTATGGGTTTTGTAAAGAATGTTGTATGATGATGTATATCTTAATTATCATTGAGATATTTATTAATAATATATTAGATCTACACACATCACTATGCCGCAGATGTAATTCCTCACTAGAGTCGGTGGAACACGCAATCTTTTCGTGCAGCAAAATTCAAGGAATCTGGGAAGCAACGCACAAGTGGTGGGGACTGACGTTCAGAGGTGGAACTACTTTCGAGAACTTAACACTCTCAGCTAGAGGGACCATGCCAACCTGGTGTGTACACATGTGGGAACTGATCGTGAGAGTTACGGCGTACTACATATGGAAAAACAGAAATGCTTGTGTCTTTGCGGCTGCAAACCAATCCATCCAAAACGTATTTTTTGAAATACAGGTAATATCTTTTCAGTGGTTAAGAGGTAGAACAAAGAAAGGACGATCACTAATTTGGGAGAGGTGGCTTTCAGACCCAACTAACATCGATAAACTGTGGTAGCTATTGTAGGCTTGTACTAGTCTTGTTTGCTTTACGTGTAGATGTAACTGGAGGTTGTTAAATTTTTAACTGAATCCTATGTTGATTCATTTAGGAAATTAACAATTTCCTCCTTCCACATGTACAACTCGTATATGTGTATTCTCCTTTCATGTACAGACGTTTCATTGGTTAATATATATATACAACTACTGCTTTTCAAAAAATATATATATATTTTTTCTTTTTAAAAAAAGTTGATGGTATATTTGTAATTATAAAATAAATAACTAATATATTTATTATTATATCAATAACAATTTATAAAATTAGCAAATTCCATTAGAAAAAGTAATCGTTATAAAATAAATGAACTATGGGCAAAGTACATTTTTTATTTATTGATAATAAAACTAATTACCAATAGCGAACATACCAAAACAAGCTTTAAAAGTATAATTATGAAAATGACGCGACGAGAAAAAAAATACTCCGTAATTACTTTATAAAATAGTTTTATTTATTTATTTATTTATTTATTTATTATATATGTGTGTATACGTATGAGTTGTCGATTGGATGTGCTGGTCCATATTCAGATCATTCTTGAATTCTCAATTAATGCAACAACTTGCAACTGGAACAAAAAAGTTCACATTCCTTCTTCCTCCAGTCTGTTACGGTGTGAAATATATAATTAACATTATAGAAAATTTTATGTTGTGAGTTAAGTTCTCGAGTTTTGTTTTAAAAAAGAAAATAAGAAAAAAATAATATCGAGATTGAGAAAGCGTAAACCAAATTTACCTTAAATCGTATCGATTCTTTAAAAAAATAAAATGATCTAAAAGAAATAATTATCTTTTTTTTTCATCTCCTAGACTCCTACTTAAACTTAAGAATGCGAAGATGTGTTTACTTCGTAGACTAGTTTAGATACGCGTGTATTACACGAGTTAGTTAATAAAATTATGTATTTATAGATATTAATTTCTTACTCCATAAAAACAATCCAACTGGGAGTACATAAGTAATTTTAGGGATGTAACATGCGTATATAGAATTATCTACTTATGTGTACACAAATTTAAATAAAGTATTTTTAAATGATAGATTTAAAAATAACTAATGGAAGTACAGAAGTAATTTAAATTTATAGTTTACAAAAGTAAAAGCTACTTAATCATTTAAAATTTTCTTACAAAAATTGAAGTGAAAAAAATGCTAAAGATATATTTTTGTATCCTTAGTGACTCGTCAAGATTTGAAGATGATACATTTCTAACAAAACAAAGTGTTTAATTCAAACATATTTTTATAAGGTTGTAATAATTATGTACAATACACATGAGAACTGAACATTATCAATGTTGATAAATGTTTTTTTTTTCAAAGTTGATTAATATTATACGATGTATTTTTTTTACAAAATAAGATATAGATATTAAAAATTAATATATTAATATACTTTTACTTCATGTGTAACGCGGACAAATACTTACTCTTTAGAAAATCAAATTCAGAAATATTTCAAATGGGTGTTGTAAGTTTTTTTATCTTTTTTTATTTTTGAAAAGCAAATGGGTGTTGTAAGTTATGGTACCATAATTCCAACACCATTTAAATTGTCTTTAATAAAAAAAACTAATAATAAAATACATCCAACAATCAACCGCATCCTTCGTCTCCTTCTCCACGATACTTTTGTCTTTCCATCTCCTTAAAAAACAAAAATTCGCCGCTCTCGCTCTCAGGCGATCTCTCTCAATGACTCATCATTCAGATTGATTTTATAAGTTCGTTTCCAGTTCTGAATATGTAATAAACATTTTTTGTAAACCAGTGATGGCCGGAGTTGACCGGAAGTGATAAAGCAAAACCTATAACATTATAAATCTTCAAAAGGAACCGTAGAAATATAAAATGTTTTCCCCTTCATCTCCTAACCTCTATCATCTAAGATTGAGAAATTGTTTAGAAATCAGAAATAGAGAGAGAGAGAGAGAGGAAAGGAGATACAGAGCAATAATAAAAAAAGAAACAATAGAGAATATTAAACATGACACGTGGCAGTCTCATATGTATCTATTGAGCGGGAAAACATAAAACTGAATAGCTAGAAGTACACGTGGCATAATATTTACTCATTTATTATATTTAGAAGAGAAGATTACCACTACAATGAAATAAATTAAAATGTATTACTAATTATTTATTATTGTTTTTAACAATTCAATTGCGTATTCTATGGAGGAAAATTAACGAAATAATTATTACAATCTACCAACAAATTCATACCAATTTACGAAAGGAATTTATTTACCTCCTTAGTTGCCCCTCAACTATGAGTCTCTGACCAATGAACCCCCCTAAGAAAGCTTTTTGACTTTGTATCCTAGTTTTAAAGTACGATTGTACATGTGACAATTAGTCATTAAATTCGGTTTGGTTATCTATTTGGTTATGTAAGATTTATGTACACCCAGTTTCCTCCTCTCTCTCTCTCTTTCTCTCTCTTGTGTGATGAGTTTATGGGCTTTTCATCAATGCCTTTTAATCTGTTGATGGCACCTTGCACAAAGTGCAACCAAGTGAAGGTCGATTACTTAAACTGATATTAAAAAGAACAGCAAATATAAATAAGTTATTAACTGGTTAAAGATAAATAGCGTAGTTTTGAAGTAATTTTTCAATCGTAAAAATGTTATGCTATAATGGCATAAAGTCTTCTTTTATATACTTTTATCTCATGCGTTTTGTTGGCTGTTTTTGAAACTTGAGACATTAATTTTGGGTATAGCTAATTCTACCCGAACCGAACACCCGTACTAACCGATACAATTCAGTTCATTTAACACTTAGGTGGTGTTTAGTTCGTAAAATGTTTCTGAAAGAATTGGGACCTGTGAAAGAATTGAAATCTGTAAGGAATTTGAATTTAAATTTGAATCTGTGATCTGATTGGTTGACAGAAAATGGAATTGAAATTTGATTTCAATAATGTAAAATAACATAATTGTCCTTCAAAAAAAATATATTATATAAATTTAAAAATATTAAAATTTTATTTTATTGATTGAGCATTCACAACAATAAATTATGAAAATCATGCTAATAAACATCATAAGTTAAAAATATTTAATGAGGGAGGAAGGCGGCGGCATAGGAAGCTGTGGAGGAGAGTCTGGAGGCGGTAACGAAGGAAGGCTGCGACGGAGGGTGTGGAGGCGATGACAAAGGAAGGTTGCAGCGGAGGGTCTAGAGGGGACTACTGAGAAGGCTTCGGCGGAAGGTCTGGAGGCGACGCCTTCCTCCGGCTGCGGAGGAGAATCTGGAGGCGGTGACGGAGGAATGTTGCGGTGGAGGTCTAAAGGCGGACGTAGAAGTTGTCGGTGTTTGGAGGGTAGAGTCGGTTCACGTGTTATGTCGATAGAATGAGATAGATATATTAGGGTTATAAAGATCTTTAATGTTAACAAGGTAATATTTCATATTCTCTCATTCAAAGGATCTCAAAATCCCTCCATCTAGTGATGAAATTCACTTTCCCTCATTTGATAAATCCAATTTCTTTAGATTCCATCATTAAAGTGAACCAAACACAAGAATCCCAGGAATTGGATTTCAATTACTTCAGAATCTTAAGAAATCCTCCCAACCAAATGCTAGCTTTGCCACCTAAATTTTTATATCCGGTCTACCCGAAACCCAAAAACACCCCTCGTCACCCCTATTCCTTCACCCAATTATGACGTGCTGGTATGGAAACTAGTCATACCAGAGGGGTGTGTGGGCAGGTTTGTTGCCGACTACTATAGAAGGGTGATGGTGACAGATTACTACAATTCTGTGTTTACGTGTTGGGGTCACAGGGGAGTGAGGTGGCCGCCGACTACTAGAGGAGGAGCGTCGGTTGCATGTAGTGGATTTATTGCCGATAAAGAATAAAGATGTAACATCCTCTCTACCGGTCTAGATTAATAAAGTAATTAAGTTCTTGACCTTGACATTTATATTTGATTATGTGGATTTAATTATCATTATGTGTTAATTATAATTGATGATTAAATGTAATTACTATGTGGTTAATTTTATTTATAATTTATTATTTATAATTTATAAAATTGTTAATTAGTTAAATAATTAACTTAGTGGATTATGAGGTGTCAATTAGGGACACTTAGTCACCAACAACACCTTCACCATCTCATTGCATGCAAACTTGATCAAAATTAAGAAAAGTGTGTGAGTGTGTGTTCTTGTGTGTGCTCTCGGCCGTAGAAGAGGATCAAGAGAAAGAACAACATCTTCATCTTCCAATTCTGATTTGATTAAACTGAATTCTGCTATATTTTGATCCAGAAGGTTAGCATAATTGGTTTAATTTTGTTGTTTATATTCGGTTTTGAGAATTTTAGGTGAAAACCGCATGCTTATGAATTAAATGATGTTAGGATGTTTGCATGTTAGAAATTTATGTGAATTGATGTTCATTATGTGTTTAAATAGCTTTCTGGAAATATACATACGTGTGTATGATCATCGAATAGACCAGAAATGAAGAAATTGAAAATAACCAAGAACACTTGAAGTATGCGGGATTTAGGATGAATCATCCGGGAATTGTGAAAACCGAATATAATGTCCGGGATTTTGTGAATACCGCATGCGTTACCCGGGATTGATAAAGAAACCGAATGCATTATACGGGAATTGTAATAAAACCGAATGAAATGGAATTGTTGCCTAACACTTGGAGAAAACCATATGGATATCCGGGTTTTGAGGAAACCTCATGTGATGCGGGATTCATAGAAAACCGAATGAATTTGCCTATGCTTATAAGGAAATTATGACTTATCCGGTTTTTTAGAAAACCGCATGTTATCCGGGATTTGAGTAAAACCGCATGGAATGCCTTGACTTATTCGGAATTGTAAATTGGATCTGGTTTTATGATAAAACCGTATGACCAATCCGGGATTTGAGATTTTGACAATTTCCCTAACACTTTAATCGGTTTTGGACTTATGATGATAAAACCGCATGATCAAGAAACCGCATGATGCTTTATATGGTTTTGGAGAATGACTTGGGATTCTTTAACAATTTAAGACCATAACATTTGGAATGAACATATGTATTGCCTATGCTATGGAGTTAGTGGATTTTATCAAGTATAATGAAGATACGGGATTTGTAATGAAACCGTATGTGAACTTGATTATACATATGTGGTATATGTATTATATATATACATGTGATGTATGAATAAGTGTTTTACTTATTATAAATCAGTATTCTGGAACATATACTGACTTGTGTTTACATCTTCTCAGGAAACGAGAAGACTTAGTGATATAGACTTCTGAGTGCTAAGCTGTTCAGGCTTTGGTGAGTGGATTCATATCTTTGGATATGTTGGATGTGATATCCTGATTGTAACTATGCTCATTGGACTTTATGTCTTGTTTGATATGTATACATGTTTGTTTGGAGATCAGCATGAGCTGTGCGGCTGGGCCTGTTGCTTAGGGATAAACAGTATCTGATCTTGATGTGCATTTGTTGTACTCAAGGGTGCTGGTACTGTTGTCCATGTTAGCAGGGCTATCGGTAAACCTATGCTTTGACCGGCATATGGTTGTAGGTGCTTGCAACACCGCCGGTTCTCTTGTGGTTATGAGTTATGTGTTTGGGCTGTTTGCCTTATATATGTTTAGATATTTATTCCCTCATTTAGCTTTGTGCTAATTCCCCACTATCATCTTTTGCAGATAACTTTTGGTAAGCTTTCTGGAGATTTATGGCTGGGAATTTGGACAAAACATCCACTCTGATGTCTATATTTTGTTTAGAGCCTGTTTTGGTTATTAACACTGTAGAAAGAGTTTTGTAAAGTCAGAAACAAGAAAAGATATATTTATTTTATGTTTATAATGTAATTATGTTAATTAAGCTTCCGCACGTAGTTTTATGTTAATCTAAAAGTACAGTGTTGCAAAAGATAGATCTGAAACCTAATTTGTAAAGCAGTGAAAGCATAGAAGAAAGAGGAGATGAAGGCAAATGCAGTGATTCACTTATCGATGAGAGAGAAAGAAAAATAAAATGCCTTTAACACCCTTCTACTACTCATAACACTTGTCATCTTTAATCACCTGTTACACATCTTACATGTATTCCTCTCTTATTTGATCTCTCCCCTATATATATATAATCAGGATCAAATAAAAAGAGTTTTAAAGTAAAAAGGGTAGGGAGAAATCTGAGCCTTACACGTGTCAGATCAGATAAAAGGGTATAACAGGAAGTTTTAATAAATATAAAATTTTATCTCTCCACGTTTGCCCCACGTTCAAGTCATCAGATTCGTATGCCAATACCTAATTCCTGTCCCCTTCCCCTCACAAAAACCCTAAGCCATGACTACCTGCCGCCGCATAACCCTAATCATCCACCGTCCCGTCTGCGTCGCCGCCGTGTATGCATATTGACAACCTTCTTCTCGTGTGATGATGTATGTTTCGACCTCGTCCTAGGTGCTCGTCTACTGCGAATGGACCTCCACGCCAACGCTGAAGCCGTCGCCTTCTTTGTGAAGTCGCAAATCAGTTCGCCTCCCCTTCGCAATTCAGTTCGACTCTCCAGCGCCACCGCCGCCTCTGCGCTGCTTGCGTCTTCTGCGCCGCTTCTATCCTATTCACCACCACCGCCACTGCATCACCACCGCTTGTGCACCACAACCGCCTCTGCATCTGGGATTCAAGAGCAAAAGACAACACCCTTTCGATAAGGTTTGATTTGATTTATGTAGAAGTCGACTTTTGGTTTCGTCGCTCTACTGCCCTCTAAAGTTGCCATCGATTGATTGTGCATCAATTTTCGTTTTGTGAGTTCGTTGCTGCAACTGTTATTGGGTTTATGTATTCTGCATCAAAATTTCGTTTTGTTTGATCATTGATTCAAGATTGATTCATCATCTCTGTCTATAAGTTACTTGTTTTTGTTGATTGTGCATCAAAATTGTATTTGTTAATCATCGATTCAAAGACTTATTCATCATCTATGTTCACTGGTTATTGTTTTTTTGGATGTTGCATCAAATCTCTTGATCGGTTGACTGTAAATTTTAATTTTAAATCGTTATGTTTAGGGCGCTGATTGTTGAACACGTCATTTTATAGTAAACAATCAAAAGACTATTATACCCTTACTGTATTTTTTTTAATTAATATAAAAAGAAAAAAAGCCATTTTTATAGGAGCAGTTATAGGAAAATGAATGGCTGAAATTTCTCCTTACTATTTGTAGAATAAGATTCTTTTTAGTGTATCTCATCCCTATATATATATATAGGGGAGGGTTCATTCGAGAACCATTGTTAGTGCGAAAACCGCGAAAACCAATCTCAGCCGTTCCTTGGATATGGAAAGTTCATGGATGGGAGAGCATGGAGGGATAGCGTGTGGCAGGGTGCATATGAGGAATTCATGGGTGGGCAATGACATTGAAAGAGGGGGAATTGGACGACTCAGATTGGTTCTCGCGGTTCTCGCACTAAGAATGGTTCTTGCATGAACTTTTTCCTATATATATATATATATATATATATATATATATATATATATATATATATATATATATATATATATATATATATATATATATATATATATATATAGAAGTAGGATCATATAAGAACACTTCTTATATGGAGAACTGTAAGAACAATTACCAACCCTTGATTGATTGTGATCTAAGGCTCATATTAATTACTCAATTTATTATTTCTTAAAATAGGAAAAAATATGAAAAGGTTATTTTAGACTAATTATAATTTTTATCTCTTTACATAATTAATAACATTTACAACTCACATCAATGCTCCTTCCTCTTTACAACCATTGACAATCCTATCGATGATGACCCCATTTGACAAAGGAAAAAAAAAATAATAATGCGCCTATTATCTTCGAGGTGTCATTAGTGAAAAAGTCTACTACAACTTCTTTTTTTTCTTGATTTATCATGCGTGGTTCATAATTCTACGCTAGATTTCTTTTTTTTTTCAAATTGAGTTTTTACAAAACTTGTTATTTGCTGCAATTATGTATCAAGATTTATGAACTTGTATATTCTCCATCTTAATTGATTCCTTTTTTTTTATTGATGTATGCATTCTTTTTCTTTTGTCAAACACATTAAAATTTTATATGTTTTTTGTATGGATCAATTTATCTTCGTTTATATTATTAGAAGTATATAAATGATAGGAATATGTTGATTAATGAGATTGAAATTATTTTTTAAGTGTAAGTATGATAACAGTGTTGATATCCCACAAGGTTTGGTTGTGAAAGGGATGATAGTATACTGTAAATGGAACGTGTTATTAATCGTATATATATAATCATTATTTGCTTTTCAAAATAAAAAATTAGATTAGATTTGTTAGTATCATTTCTTGTTACTAATAAAGTTGTTTTGCTTATAAAAGAAGTAGATAGTAATTTATTGGGATGAAAGATAAGATTGTATCTGAATGAAGTAATTTTTATAGTAATTTTTATATTTATGTATTGTATCTGTTTTTATTTGTTGCATTTGTTTTTATCTATACGTTGCATCTGTGTTTATTTTTATTTGTGTACATATTAAAATTATCTATGTGTTGCATCTGTTTTTATTTGTATTTGTGTACAGATTAAAATTATTTATGTGTTGCATCTTTTTTTATTTGTGTTTATGTACATGTTAAAACTATCTATGTGTTGCATCTGTTTTTAATTGTATTTGTGTACATATATAAATTATCTATGTGTTGCATCCATTTTGACTTGCACATGTGTACACATTCAAATTGTTTGTCTTGCATAAAAGTGTGTACTTCTTCTATGTTTTTTATAACTAAGACTTTTTGAGGTTGATTGTATCGAAACGGTTCAGATTGCATCTAACAATTGTATCCAATTTACTTGTCGTGAAACATGATTTTAATGGTATAATTTTTTTAATTTAATAAATATATATGTGAAAGATATATGGATTTTAAAATAAATGAGGTAAAAAATATTATTTAGGGAAAGTTTCTTAGAAGAGAGAGGGAGTGTTTAAAATTACTAGTTTATCATTTTTGATGATTGGTGAAGAAGTGTTCTCACCATTCTCCACATAAGAGGTGTTCTCTCTAGATCTCTCCTATATATATATATATATATATATATATATATATATATATATATATATATATATATATATATATATATATATATATATACACGAACGAGAGTTCAAACAAGATCCGTTTTTCGTACAATTATAAAAAATATTGCATTATTACATCATAAAAATCTTCTTTTATTCTCTTTTATCCAATGCGTCTTGTTTAGTTTTTAAACCTGAAACATTAATTTTGGGTATAGCTAATTCTACCCGATCCGAACAACCGAACTAACCAACACAATTCGGTTATGTTAACACTTTTGTCATCAAAATCTAATATCCAGTCTACTCAAAACCCAAAAAACACCCCTCGTCACTCTCCTTCCTTCACCCCACCATGGCACAGTGAAATGAAAACCAGTCATACCACATGACCATGGCGCAATGGCCTCCTACCCCCGCACACCCCTCGACCATTGTGATCGCTCTAAGAGTGTTATAAGGTATGGATGAAGGGGTGGGGAAGGGGTGAAAGGGGGTCAAATGTCCAGCCACACCATAACAATGTGGTGATGACTTTATGGGGTCATAATCACATCATGGGATGAGATGTTAGATGAGTCCATATTTAATTTTTTTTCTCTAACAATCAGTTTCTCTCCTTTTCTTTTTTTTTTATTTTAATTTTTAATATTAATCAATTAATTATTACGTGGGTCCCGAATTTTGATGTGGTAGATAGTGATCACTACAAAACTAAGTGGTGAATTAAGTGGTTGAAAAAAAAGCTGACGTATCAATGTGATGAGTGTGGGTTGCAAACACTCTAAGGGTTATAATCTTTAAAACGCTCAAATTCATAAATAAGATATGAAAAGCAAATATATATGTTTGATATAATTTGGGTTTATTATATATGTACTTGTTCCAAACGATCAAAGATTGTGGTCAAACACTCATGACGTGCATCTATTTGAAGTCTAGATGTCGACATTTATTGAAAGCATGCATAATACAACAATAATAAAAGATAGAGTTTATTACAAAACCGTCCCTATTGTTTACAAAATTTACATATATGGTATTTAATTTTTATTAGTAAAAATTCTATCTGTACTTACTAAATCTTCATAATTCATCTTTTTTACTTAGTAAATGATGACATGATTGAATTATTTTTTCTTGTTGAATCACATCCAATTGAAGGATTATTATTAAGAATATAATAGAAATATAAACATGAAACCTTAACTTGACCTTTCCAAATAATAGAGCTCTTTTTGAACAATTAACAATATACGATAGTTTTTTAAGGTGGACATCTTTAAGATGTTTTTTTTTATAAGAATGGGGTGTATTTATGTTTGAGCATTCCATGCTTGGTGGCACATCACCGTCATATCACATATGCTTCAATCATGCTTAAACTTCCGTAGTACATATTCTTCATATACTTTAAAGATTTTTTTATTTTAAAAAATATTTTCTCTCCTCTTTCCGGCATGTCTCCTCTTTCTTCTCTTTCTCTATCCTCTTCCTCTCTCTTCTCACTTCAGTCTCCATATATCGATTATTTTGAAAATTTTTGGTGACAATGCTTGGGGGTGGTGTTCCATGCGGTACCTCAACTCCACCTCAGTATGCCGAAGACATGCCGAGAAGTACACCATATGCTCTTACAATTAGGAACTATAACTCGCTATGGATTATCTGTAATAACTATATTACATATATATACTTCGTGTTTATTCATAATTAGAAAGAACTACTTTTAAGATATATGATAATCTTTTATTTATGATATTAGTGAATAGTAAATACCATTTGCTTTTGTAGATAAAAAGTTTTGTAATTTATCAACAACAATACTTAATCTTATTCAATTCTCATCATAGCACACTAGCCTACAATTTTTTTTAACGGCAAAGGAGTGCAGGAAACATGTTTCGGCATTGCCATCACATGAGCCAGAGAAATATATTAACTCAACCAGCTAGCCAGAGACTAGCAAAACAACCAGTTTACAAAATGAAAGAAGCAGAATGCGAACAACAGTTACAACAGCAAAACAAAGCTAAGAAACAAAGCACGAATCTGGTGCAATACACCAGCAGCTCCAATCAAAAAACACGCTCTTCTTACCCATCCGATGCTTGAACCAAAAGAACGAATAGGCTTGAACATGGTTAAATACAAGCATCTCGTTGCCCTTTTTCCGACAAAAGAAGATCTCGTTTCTTTGTTTCCAAAGTAGCCAGAGGTAGGCATATAGGACACAGGTGAAAGCCTTTGCAATAATGTTGCAAGAACCCCGAGATGTTCCCCATTTAAGCAGCCCAGCAAGATCATCGAAGTCCCTAACATCAAATTTCCACCAGTCTCCTATTTGTCGTAATATTCTCCTGCTAAAAGGGCACTGTGTAAACAAGTGCTATTCTGTTTCATCAGAATTGTCGCACAGCGGGCACAGACACGATAGCAATACTACACCTCTTCTTTGTAAATCAACCTTTGGGGGTAGCCGATTGAGGACAACTCTCACGCATGTATGCTCACCTTACGAGGAATCCAGTTACACCAAACAAGATCAAGGCTTCGATCCTTTTTAAGGGAGAGATTATCATAAGCATTTCTAAGTGATGAAACAGAGTACAAACCGGAGGGATCAAGAGTCCAAACCACCTTCATCGAATGGGAGTCCTCAGAACTATGAAGTAGCAGCAACTCATTAAGATGTATATTAACCTTCTCCTGGTCCTTGAAAGATCTGACCAGCAACTTTGCCCCTTGGATTCGAGCCTGAAATGCCTCCGTCAACACCATGATAGTTTGGATAACTGCTTTCCAAAGCCCACCAGTAGAAGATTTAAACTTCCAGATCCATTTCACAAGGAGTCCCAAGTTAATGGCTCTGAGACTACCAATTCCGAGACCACCGTTTTGCTTACTGTTCAAAACTAAGGACCAATCCACCCAATGTATTTTTCTTTCCCCTTCTTTCGAACCCCAAAAGAAGTTAGACCGTAGTCCCTCCAATTTTTTAAGTACTTTCGCAGGAGCTCTAAATACCGAGAAAAAATAAGACCCTAAGCTTCCAAGCACCGACTTTAATAATGTAAGTTTCCCACCTGAAGAAAGGAATTTGGCCTTCCAGTTTGATAAATTTTTGTAAAACTTATCCAAGAAAGGAGCCCACGAGTCCATCCTGTTCATTAAAGCACCGATCGGAAACCCAAAATAATTGAAAGGAAGCTCACCGGCTTTGCAATGGATTTTATCAGCCAATGCAATGATGTATTCATTTTTAACTCCGATACCCGTCAAGCTGCTCTTCCTGAGATTAATTTTCATTCCTGAAGAAAGAAAGAAACACCGTAAGATTCGAACAAGGTTAAAAAGATTCGATTCTGTCCATTTACCAATGACAATAGTGTCATCGGCAAATTGGAGATGAGATGAAGAGGGACCATTATTCGGAAGTTGAACCCCCTGAAATATCCCCAACTCGATAGCTTGTTTCATCACGACATTGAAGGCTTCGGCTGCAATAACAAACAGAAATGGAGCCATCGTGTCCCCCTGCCTCACACCCTTGCCCATTGAGAATTCCGGCGTCGGCGCTCCATTAATAAGGACTGAGACGGAGGCCAATGACAAACACCCCTTAATCCACAGTCGCCACTTTACTCCAAATCCCATTTGTAACATTACGTCATCCAAGAAATCCCAAAGAATGGAGTCGAAAGCTTTTTCGAAATCAATTTTGAATACCATCAAGTCTTGATTTTGATGTTTCGCCCACGAAATAACCTCACTAATAATTAATGGGCCATCAAGAATGCTTCTATTGTGAATAAACGTCATTTGCTCGTGCCTGATAAGAGAGTCAATAACTAAACTCAATCTGATTGCCAAAATCTTGGCAATAATTTTGTATAGGCTGTTCAAAAAACTAATTGGCCGATAATCATGAAAAGTAAGTGGGGAATCAACCTTAGGGATCAACGCCACGAAAGAAGAGTTACAGCCCGGATCAAACGAACCTGTTTCGCCAAAGTGCTTAACTATTGTGTGAAGGTCAAGCTTAATCACCTCCCAAAAAGTTTTTAAAAAAGCCATGGTGAACCCATCCAGTCCCGAGGCTTTCTCCGACCCAAGATCCCACACCACCGCTTTTAATTCTTCCATGGAGAATTCTTGTTCCAACAAACAAACCTGCTCCGCTGAAAGGGTATTGAATCTGTTACTTTGAAAGGTAGGCCTACCACCAGTATTGATGGCGAACTTACTACTGAAAAAAAGATGGGCAGCGTCTTTAATGCTTCCAGGGTCGCATACCCAACTGCCGTTGATGTTAACACCATCAATGAAGTTGCTTCTACTATTTTTATTAATCAGCTCGTGGAAAAATTTGAAATTTTCGTCGCCCTCGACAGCCCATTTTATACTCAACCTTTGCTTAAGATCCAGCTTATTTTTCCTTTCCAAATTTTTAATTTGAGTAGCAGGACCTGTCTTCTGTCCCTATCTTCCACAGATAAAGTCGAAGTTTCAGCCTTGATATCCAAATCCTCCGTTTCAGACTTAGCATGTTTGAGGGCATTTTTGTTAGCCGGAACTAAAAGAAGCCTCCAGGCCTTGATGTCATTTTTAACTGCACGAAGCTTATTCATCTTTAGGCCATCTGAGCTAGAACGAGAATATCTCATACCCCCTGTTTTAATATCCACCAAACCCGAGTTGTGGATAAAATCATTGAACAAGCTGACACCTGCAAATGAAAAACAAGTCCCCTTTCTTTCGGATGCAGACCTGCCCTAATTGAAATCACCAAAAATGAGTCAAACAAAGTCCGGTAATGAGCTCAAAGTATACTGAATATTCTCTCATAATTTCCTTTTTCGTGTTATGTCTTGATGGGCATACACGTTAATAAAACCACATTTCATGTTAGACCCCTTCCATGATCCCCAAACTACCAAAAAATCAGTCCCTTTGCAGCAACTAATTTTTGTGAATACAGAACAATCCCAAACAGAAATCAGACCCCCCGACCGTCCTCGGACGTCCACAGAATCAAAATCAAAAATTGAGTGACCCCAAAGCTTACTAATAAGAACAGAATAAGGTTGTAAAGTAAAGGATTCCTGGATACCGAGAAAGTGAATCTTATTCATGAAACATAAATCTCTTACCCAATCCTGCTTCAGGTCTGAAGCCAGCCCTCGTGAGTTCAGCGACAACACATTCATTGTTTGACAAATACATCTCCTGAAGTGCGAATTATAGCAGATACCTCGTTTTCGTGGCCTCCCATCTGAAACCCTAGCATTTCACCAATCTCGATTGTATTCCTTACTTCGTCCATCAGCCTGGCTTCATCTGTTGATTTGCGCAAAGGAAGAGACGCCTATTAAGAAGGCTGTGAATTAGCAGTAGCAGAGCAATTAAGGTCAATAGAGTGCCTCGGACCATTAGAACAGCCAGCGCCATGTCTCTGACTCGAGTTTGCACCTCTGAAATTGCTGAGCAATGACCTCGATTTCAGAGGAAAAGGAAGACGACGGCCCCCTTGATTCTTACATGAACGGAAGACAATCGTGGGGCTTAATCGCGAAATAGGCGAGTGGTGAAGAGGATTAGGCCCATCATTGCCTGGATCCGGCCCGTTGTTTAAATCGGCAGCCAAGTCTGGGCCCAGTGGTCGCCCAACGTCAGGGCCCAACTGCTGTGTAAATTGATTCTCCAACTGATTAGGTGGCCCATCATGGCTAGGTGAATCCTTAGAGTTATTATTTTGTGCAGCGCTGGCAGAATTAAACGAATTAACCACTTTCTCGGGGAAAACGCTTGCCCTGGTTCCCGATACATTGGAAGGAACAACTGGCGGCGATTGTTGGGCTTCCAACGTATCTTGAAAAACGTGCCCCTGCAGCTCTCCGGTGACCCTAAACCTTCTCCGGCTATCGACTCATCGTCATCCTCTTCCTCTCCGTCCAACATGTTGTTTTTCCGACTCAGATTTTCTGAGTCAACGTACCTATCTTCCGGCGACCAAGGAACCAGATTCAAAGACTCTATATGATCTTCAATAACCTTAATGGGGTAGCTAATACCATCGATAACTACATCGCATGTCTCCTGAATCCACTCAAGGATAGAGGTGAGAACATTTACCCTTCCGAAAGACAAATTGAACTTCTCTTCTTCGCATGGTTCTGGCTCAAGGACAACTCCCCACGATTTAGCGATCTCCGAGAAGGCATCTGAGGACCATGCTACCGGAGGAACTCCAAAGATCTTTAAGGAAGCAACCCTCTCTTCCACATACCACCCTTTGTCCCAGAATTCCAAATTATCAAACCAATTGCACCAAACTTGCTTAGAGTTGTCCCGAAATGCAATAGCGTCTTCTTTATTATCAAATTCGATTAATATATATAGACCTCCCAAATATCTCAGAAGGAGTCCCTCACAACCTTCAGCTTCAAGCATGCTAGCAATATTGAGCATCTTTTCCAACGACGAAGCCTTGCCTATAAGATTAGCCGTCATCCAGCCTTGCATGATTGGAGAGGACCCCAGATGGATCTTCTTCTTGGAGTGCAGGTTTCCTTTCACAGCTTCAGCGTATAAAAAATAGGTCCGGCCACTAGTATGCCCATCCTTCAGTTCCCTAGCAGTTGAAGACTTACGTGCAACATTGTGGGTAGAGCTCGCATGCAGGTCTCGTCTAGCGTCAACTCGTTTGTATTTAGCTACGTTCACCTCAAGGATGTGGTAACCCATTCTAACATTGCGAATTCTTCGAATCATTTCACCGACATCCTTTACGTCTAGAAACCGGACAAAACCAAAGCACCTCTGCTGCTTATTCTTCTTATTCGCAATGTATGTATCAACCATTTTCCCTAGGCTACTCATGGCTCTCCACAGGTCTGCTCCAGTTGTGGTATCCCGGAGATTGGATAAGTAGAATGAGGTAGCCATATCGCCAAAAAGTTCCTTGTGCCTGCCATTCTTTTTCTCCGATTGACATTCCTCAGTCCTACATGCTGTCCTCCTGTGCTTGTTACGTGAGATCATCGTCCAGCCTTCTTCGTCGCCCATGGAGTTTATATTTTCCTTCACAACTATGTGATTGAGAGAATTTTTTTTACATAACCACATTTACTAGCCTACAATAGATACACCATCTTGCTATACACTAACTTTGGTATGACTTCTATAAGTTTAACTAGATATAACACTCATTAAAGCTTGTGGTATTATTGACACAAAATATGTTGACTAAGTTGAGCATATCACTAAGTATCATTATGCATAGTGGGACATCATCACTTATTTGTCTATACAATAACTGTAGATAGATATTAGCATTATGCATCTACCCTCTATTTTTCTTGGCATCTCTATACTTATGATTGTACTATAACTCATTTGTTATATATTTACTCCTATTTACTTTTTCAACTTGCAGTACACATTAACATGATATTCATAAATAGTTAGGTTTAAATTTGGTTTTTGTTTATATATTTTGGAGTAAATAAAATACTAATATAGCTCTTGAACCATGCATTCACCACCTAGCTTGCATATTTAGTGTGTAAAGTAAGTGCTATTACAAACATGATTGCTACATTGTTATAGCCATAACTCTAGAAAGTTCTATAAAATACCAGCTTTATCCTTGTCAAGTATTGGAATTTATGATCTTACACATGAACTTGCAATGCATAGTGATCCAATGACACCCCACAAATGTAATTGCAGAGTTTTTATTTGTGGTGAGAAATGAATCACATAATAAATATTCACTGATAATTTTCTGATTCACATTTAATGTTCATGAGGACCTTGTACATAACAAAATTTACACTTTTGCCACCAATTGATCCCTTTCTTCACAAAAAAAAGAGAGCATATGCTCAAACATCTATTTATTTATTTCTATTCACAAAAACCTTGTGATATATGGATCCATCGTGTTCAATTCGACAAGTTTTGGTCTCATGATTTGGTCTATAATGAAAAACCTGATTTGAGAATATATATATATATATATATATATATATACACACACACAAACCTGTTACACTTAGCTATTGTATGTAGTTTCATCTTGTAATTGATTTTGCTTAATCTATATGTAGAGAACCAGTGACGGATCTAGAAAATAAATTTAGTTGGTTCACTACTGAGCTCTGGTTTTTCCTGCATTTCGCATGTCAACTATTTTTCCATTTGACAACATAACTTTGTCAATGATACGGAGAATTGTAGCGCTAGCGATTAGAAGAAACGGTTTTTTAGAGTAGAAGATGAGAAGAATACGTGTGGGCATCATGTAGGAATAGTTTTAGGACATGAGATTAAACTTTTAATCTAGTTTCTTTTTTTATGGGTTGTGTGATTGGGTTCACAGCCTCATGTCAGTGGGTTGTGGCTTCACATCCCTAATTATTTAGTTTGGTTCCCATATATAATTTTTAAACATTTTACATATAAAATTGATTATTTGTAAAAAAAATAGTGAGTTCACTGTCACCCACTACTTATAGTGGATGGAATGGATCCGCCCCTGTAGAGAAGTACATTCATGATTAGGTTAGCGGACGCTTTCAAGCTATTACATCCTTAATAGTTGAGTATTTAATTTAATTTTTTAAACCATACATAATGCTTAAGAGTATCAGTCTTTTGTATCGTTGCTTTTTAGCGACACTTTATACACTAAACGTCTTGAATGTGTTATTTACTGCTTTTAAGCATGAACCATTTAAGTCGTTCTATGTTCGGTATGCCCTTCCCATACTCGACATAGCAAAGGAACAAAGGTTTATGGCTACATTGGTGTAAATTAACCGATTGATAGATATTGTAGGTATGATCTAAAGGCAACATAACTCTAAAAAAGGATCAATGTTTTGAAAGACAATGTAAGTTTAAATGTTACATTCATTGTTCCCACCTACTCTTTTAATTTAATCGGAAGAAGCAATAAAGAAATCCAAGAAAATTAACAACTCCACGAATTTGGAAAGATTAAACTTGACCTAATAACAACATATTTAATTTAAAATTGGTTTAATTTGAAAATTATATTTATTTTATGTAATTGCAGTATTGCTATTTCGGTTCAAATGTAAGAAACTATATCAAAATGTAATTTACAAGATTTTCTCATTGTTTTTTAAACAATATTTTATTCTATTTTATATATTTCAACTTTTCTTTTCATTACTTGGCAAATCGTTAAGTTAACAAAAAAAGAAGTATAATATTGATAATATATGATATGCCCATAACATCCTATCCAAATAGGATTCCCTAGTTGAAAGGCAAGAAGCTCCCAAACAGATCATTTCAGTGCCCAGTTTGCCCCTCAAAAGATCTCATGGTTAAGGTATCATGTCCACCAAGTGGTAAGCATGATATGTATAAACAGGTTTACTCTATTGGTTGTCATCCTTGGGACCTAGCTTACCTATCCATGGATCGATTGAGTCTTAGTGTCATGAGAACAAGTTCGACGTCGAACAAGCTAGTCATGTATTCATGTCATCAACGCCGCTCCTTTGAGGCCCAGCCGAAAACTTTTATCAAACAAGTATAACTGAGGACCCGTATAATTTAATAACAACTAACAAAGCGTGGGATGATGCCTAAAACTTCATCCATTTTTCAGAAAACTACTGAAAATTGAAAATTCACCCATTTCTTTTCATAGAAAATAAAACTTCACATCTTATCTAAGCATATCTTTCACTTTTTAAAACAAAATAAAAATCCCATTCTTAATCTAATATTTTCTATTTTTTTAGAAAATAAAACTTCACCCTTTTTATAGAAAACTAGAAAGCTTGTTTTGATACCACTTAAAATCCTAGGGATCAGAACATGCTTGACACTTGATGCATCCACTCATGCATTCCTAGTACACTTCATGTTAAACTCTACCACCTATGAACAAGTGTCAACCTCCTATAGGCAGTTTTTTATCCTCAAATCTTTAGCAATTGTGATGAGTCTTGTAAAACCTAGTAGTTAAAGTCATGGTATATCTCAATAATTTAAAAATCATGATGGAAGTTAATGATAGTATATATTGTGTTTAACTTTCAATCTTTCATTCATCTATTAATGTGGAATGAGTCTTAATAGATTCCTCCATTTTGATCCATTTTCATTCTTCCGTCTATATAGTACGAGTCCCTTAAACACCTAACATTCTAATCAAATCAATATACTTGGAATTCAAACCCCATAAGATGCACAAGTTCTACACCCACTACAACCTGAGAACAATGACTTTGATACGATTTGTAACACCTCATTGTACAAAGCTATGGTAGAACTCGATAACTTCAAAATCAATTTAAGACCATAAAAAGTTATTAGTAGCACGTCACTTAAATATAAAATGTTTAAAATTCCATTCATCCATATGGGATGAGTTTTGATAAACTCTCCCATTAATCATAGTATTATCTATTTTGGACAAATTGTTATAGTTTGTACTCGACTTCTGAAAGCATATCCACCCATACATCCATCTCCCGTCCACATCCCGCATATGCCATAAATCTCATTACTCAAAATTTTCTCTCAAAGTTCTATATTAAAGATAAGTTATAACTTGATTATCAAAGTGGCCTAAGAGGTCAAACCATGTAGCCTTGTGACAAACATGTTTCAGTTCTTGTAGGCATTGTGAGTGAAGAAGACCTTTCACATTCCTTTTGGGGCTCATGTAATCTTTTGCATAAATGAAACACCTTTGCTTGAGAGCTACTGGTCTGACTCCTATAGTCTGTACTCTGTAGGTAGTTCCTACGAACAAGTTAGAACTCGTCTATGTACAGATCTTTAGAGAGAGAGATATACGAGCAATAAGATTTATGACATACCTTGTAATTGGAGTCGATATCCCTATTTATAAGGTGCATACGTTTCTAGAAGCCATATACATTCACCATAATTATTAGGGTTCTAAGGATCAAAGCCGAATACACTCATTTGACACGTCAAGCATGCTTCTGACTTTTGTCAGAAGCATGGGCTCATGGTTGTGTAAACCATATTTACCACGAAACGGTGTGGCCCCCATTCTACTTAGGAGGTGTTTGATGACCAGGATGCAGAACCTGTGTTGCGCTGAAATTGTTCTCATGGAAGTAGGACACAGACTTAACATAGCACAATATGACACCAGAGCCATGTGATCTTGTGAGGGGAAACAATCTTGTTTAGGACAATCCTGCCTAGGTAGGTCTTGGCAGATAGTACATCATCAATTCTATACAATATGTAAGAAGAAAATTATATTTTTAAATATACAATGACAAAAAATATAAATTCATGAATCATTTATTACTTTCGTTCGCTACTATATAACAAATATAGCTTTGTTTAAATACAGACACTGGGTAATCAAAAATATATCATAGTCTCTTGTTTTTCAGCCATGCCATAATACACAAACAAATAGGAAAGAAAAAACTCAGATATATGACATGACCAAATAAATAAAACCACAATATTTGAACTCCCCCCCCCCCCCAAAAAAAAAAAAAGAAAGAAAAAAGAATGGGCTCCCTGAATCACCATGTTGATTCTACCAACTGATGCATAGTGTTGGTTACTAAACAGCCAAAAATACAAGTATACAACACCTAATATATAAATATCCCCTCCAAGTGTGTTCCTTGTGCATGCTAGAAATGTACCTGGGCCCGTTTTTTCCATGTGTATAGGGATCTACTGGGCTTTCGCAAGCCTGGGGGGACTTGTGTACTCGGGCCCGTTTTCCATTGTTACGTTAGATGAGGCAGTTGACGATTCTACCCCTTGAAAACTTGTTAATGCTTGTGGTGAGTTTGAGGGGTTTCTTCGAGGATCAGTGGTAACAGGCTTTTGGCCCTCTTCTGCGAGTTTTCTGAGGAGGTTTGTGACGGTAGGAAGAAATTTGGTAGATAAAGAGAGAATTCCTGGAAGCTGTAGAAAGAATGAGATCAAATGGGTAAAACTAAAAAATAAACAATGGAAAAGTAATGGGATCAACTAGTTGGAAGGCGCCCGATTGTGATTTAATGCATAAAACCTATTAAATTATTACAGTGAAACATTTTTTAGCAGAAAATGATCTGGGCCAATCCACCCGCCCAAATGTATGCTGAAAGTTTACATAAATCAGATACTCAACTTCCTTTTTGTAATTTTTTTAAGTTGATAGAATGCAACTCACCATGCCATTGCGAAATTCACCAGATATGTCTAGTTGAACCCACAAAGCTTTGGAAAGCAGATAACCCACAAATATAACGAGCAGCCACAAAGGATTCCTACAAATGAAACCTCGAAATGTCTGAAACATGGATTTTAATTGGAAAACAAGTGACACTACCCAAAAAAAGAAAATGAAAAACAAACGAACCTCAAAAGGGTCATAAATTCATTGAATCCCAAGATCACCAAGGCAGCTATAGCCCATGGTGGTGGTAACCAGTTGTTATTGCGCTTATTAGCTTCCTGACAACCATAGCAATAAAGATAAGAACAAAATCGTGCTATAATTCCCATACAGGAATGAGAACTTACTATTTTTTTTCCTTCAAATTTAAGACGCGAGAGATTGCAAATTATCCAGTTCCCAATATACTCATTGGAAGAATTAAGGAATGGCAAACACAATACTAAAAAACTGAATGGGTGGATGTGAAGTGTAGAATTGAAATTATTGGCCCATCTACTTACAAAGAGGTTGAGTGAGGGTAAATTATTATATCTAAAGGATCCATTGTCAAACTAAAAAGAGTTTAGCTAATAACAACTGGTTACCCAGTATATTCACTTACATTAAACATACTAAATCGCTTTTTTCATATATATCATTATCTTACTAATATAATTTTTCAATCATATATTACACACTAGTTACCTATGACAACAACAACAACAATACCCAATCCCGTTACAACGGGGTATGGGGGAGGTAAACTGTAGACAATCATACCTCTACGCATGGGTAGAGAGATTGCTTCCCGGGATAGACCTCCGGCAGTGCAAGTGGAAAAAAAAGGTAAAGAAAAAAAAACACTTCAAAAAAAACTAGTTACCTATGAATTTTTTAGAAAGATGACAAAAAAACGTTTGTGGGCCAATCACATGGGTCAAATGAGTCACCAAGATTATAGTATGACTTTAATCATATATTACACGTTAATTACCTTAATAACTCAAAAAGAATGTACGGTCCAATCCAAGACCAGACCCAACCTGACTCGTTTTGACTTTTGTTAAAAAGTTACTAGTTTAGAATGTTTCCCAGCCTGCCCATTATTACACCTCTAACATATACAACTACTTATCTGCTGCGACATGTTGAAACAATAAAAACAGTACCTGGGAAGCAATGGCTTGAGTAATAGTATACTCTGTCTCTCTTTGAAATTGGCTCCACAGTGATTTACACTGAACAGGAGTTATAAGTGTCTTTGCTGCTGGAACCTGGGTATAATACAAAAAAAGCAATTAATTTTTTACCATGTAAACAGCTAATAATTCAGAGACATTGATGAAATGCAATATTCATTGGTTAACATCCTAAATCTAACAAAAAACAAATTTATTTTACATTTCGGTAGAACACATACATACCATGGAACTACTATAATTATGCATATACATGTTTTTAAGTGCAAACACATCCCAGCTATATCAAGGTAATACTAATAACTAGTGGTGGCAAAACTCTGTGTATACTATAATTTGGGTCTATTTGGACCTTTAAAGTAAAAAGTATGGGTTGTATTGGGCTTATTAAAAAAAACTTAACGGGTCATTTGGGTGGAGAAGAAATAACGTAACGGGTTGTACGGGTCATTTGGGTGGAGACGAAATAAAGCTTTACAAGTTTACAGGTGTACCGGTCCTCTCGATGGCAACCTCCTCTATTGCCGGCCCTTCCTCTCTTGGCGAAATCGAAATCTACGGCAACCTCCTTTGTTATCAAAAGCTCTCGACTGTTGTATGTTCGTTAACCATCAATAATTTCGAGCGTCGTATGTTCTTTGTTGGTCTCGGTTAGTTGTACTGTTGATGGTAAGAATCCGAAGTCTATTTGTTTTAATGAGTGACCCGTTTTGTCCCGAACCCGTTATGACCCGCTACCCCATCCGACCCAACCCGCCCGTTTTGCCACCACTAAATAGCTATACGTGGCCTTTTCAACCTACTTTAGTGTACACAACAACAATACCACAATCCCACCAAGGTCAGCCTATTTTATTGATGGGTCAATTTGGGCTGTGTTTTTCTAATGCATAACCTCCTAAATCATTTTATTCAAAATCCTGGATTATTTACGTAATTATATTGTTTATTAATCATAATTTACGCTTTAACTAATTATAATTTAATTTCAAAAAAAGGATAAAGATGTTTGCAAATCAACCCAACCTGACCCCGCATGTTTATGGGTAATCAAGTCAAGACAACTCACAAGCTGCTCAAGATCGACTTATAAAAAGATTCAAGAGTCCGGATAAGAAATTAGGTGACTGGACCTGAAGTACAAAGGAAAGCTGCAAGTAGGGTCAAATGCTTAAATTGAGGGGTCATACTTAGGAGTTGTTTGTTTGCAGCTAAATGGAATCATTTAACACCAAATGATGAATCATTCAACATTCAATTTCATTTTCATCTCTAAATGAGGACTATGCTAAAAGAAAAAGGGAAATGTTGCTGACACATTCAGCCTTAAAACACATCCTGAAACATTAAGCACCCAATATTTTACCCTTGAGAGTTGAGACCTCTTTTTTCACACGTTCTCTTTTTAAAAAATCATATCTTATTCTGTAACAAATCATTAAGAAGGTTAAAACGGTAATTTTCATCATTCAGAACCCTTATCAAACAATTTGTCACATTCAGAATCAATTCCGTATAAAGCCTCTAAATTATTCAAGCTATTGAATCATTCAACGCTTAATCTTTTGTTTTATCAAACAGCCCCTTAGTGAGGAATGGTGGGAGCCTACTACTAGAAGAATTCCTCTTTGGAAAAACGACTCGGTGTAAGTCGATTTGAGCTCAAGCACGAACTATCCAAGTAGACTTTCAAGTCAAGCTCAAGTATTAGAATACTCGGCTCGTGAAGCATGAGCTTGAACTACCCCAATTAGACTATTTTACCCTTTTTACACATGTATATTTTTACATTAGTGCCATACTATTTGCTCAAGCCATGTCAAATGTAGCTTAAAAGTATTAAATCAAGTCAAGCTCAAAAGTATGGACTCATATAATACCATCTTTGATTACTATTACAATAATTATTGATAATCGAGTCGAGTAGAGTCAAGCTCGATAGTATTAATTAATTTATCAAGGTTGAAACTACAGATCGAGCTCAAGTCGATTTTTGAGCTGAGTTTTATAATCAAATAGAGCTTGAGCTTGACAATAAATCGACTCATTTACACCCACAAACCTGTTTCAACCTATGACAAGTTTCAAGTTTAAACCCACACCTGTTTTGACCCATTATCCAACGCGCACACCTTGCCACCTCTATTGGTAATGAGGTAAAACTTAAAAGAATGAAACACACATTCTCGAGCTCGGTCAAAAGCATACCTCTTCCCATGTGCTTGAGGCCAATGGGTCCTGTGAGGAGATACTCTTACTAGTCTCTTTCTTGTGATTTACCAATGCAAGGACTAATGTGTCCCCGATCTTATCACTATCTACATCCAAACGACTTGCAGCCAATACTGAGAGCAACTTTAAAGACTGAAACAAAAATATGTTAAATAAACAAAGTCATAAACCACATGTTAAAACTAACAGGTTAAAGAAGGTACATGGAAATGATTTAAGCCAAGTATTCTCCAATGAAGGTCTTACAGAAGACCGGGCTGTTTTGGTGATTGCTCGGATATCTTCCTTTCCGGTCCATATCCGTGGCATTGAATCACTATCATGGTTGAACAGGGATGTGAACCTGCCCAATTTCAATAATGAGCTATTAATTATGAATAAGTTGATGACTTTAGTTTTGATGTTTAACCTCTGACAAGTATAAATAAAATAAAATTGGGCAGATATACTCAAAACATGCTTCAAGAGTAATGTACTTTGTGCATTAAAAACTTGTGTTTTCGGTATTTATGTTTTTTGTAAGTTCTGAGGGGATATATGCAACACCCCCAAAATCAATAAGTAAAAAAGAAATGGGTCGAAAGAGCCCAAAACCTCGAATAATGTTTTATTCAAAACTATAAAAAAAATTCCGTGGCGCTCTAACTATTACTATAAAAAATAAAAACGCTTTGACACAAAGTGCTTCAAGTCACCAGACCCATTTAAACTTTCAACCCAAACCATAAAATATCCGCCTTGACCCATATCAAATCAAACAGATTAGTAGATTATACCTCTCTTTCATGCGGTAAAGAGCTCTGCTTGCTTCTTCTTTTGTTCTTCCTTCAACTATTCCTCTAGCATAAGCCTCCAGCTTTATAAGCATCTCTTCATTGGATTTTTCATCCATTTCAAAACCCGAAAGTGCAACAGAAAACTCAGACACAGTTGTTTTAGTCTCATGATGAAAAAGTTTCCTTATTGCAGCCCAAGTATCATCACCACCACCTTCGAGCAGGGCACCCACAGGTCCATCCAATGCCACTTTCAATTTTGACTGCACGTAAATGAAAACCATTGATAACTCACAATTTTTATTTTGGAGAAATTTCATATATGATTTTGTAAAACTCAAAATTAAATGTAAGTTCTATATAAAAATCAAATATACCTAAATGAGCAAACTATTTATAACAGAAAATTTACAAACATTACATAAATTTTAACTAACAAGAGCTGTATGTAATCTCTTTTTAATTTCCATTTGGTAAACATGAGTATTGTAGTGTTTAGACAGACAAATTTAATATTATGAAATTTAGGACATATATGAAAGCTTGAACTTTGCCAGAGGTCCTTTTCAGGAAGCAATCTCTCTACTGACGGGTAGAGGTATGATTGTCTACATTTTACCTCCCCCATACCCCGCTGTAGCGGGATTGGGTACTGTTGTTGTTGTTGTTGTTGTGATATGAAAGCTTGAACTTTGAAAAAGACATGAAATTATGAAATCTGGAAGAATATATATGAATCTCCGCCTTTTATTTTTTATTTTCTATATTTATGTCATAACATTACAGAAATACTTGAATCAGTTGACCATCTAATTTCAAGGTCATAATTCACAGGTTAATATTACCTCATATGTTGCACTAAGTTCAGATAGCTTGGCACTTTGAACCTCAGCAATATGTGAATTTATATCACGTGAAAAATTATCCCTTATTTTAGCAGAATCCCAATCAGCTTGTTTGATAGTGGCATCTGTATATTCAATGTATTAGGCCCACAAATAGGTGTTGCGCTTACGTGTGTGATAAATGTTACATATGGCAAGTTCGACCCAGTTAGTATGAAATGGGTCAATTCATGTCATGTATCTATTACAGGTCTAACAAGAAAATTTGCTTACAAGGACACAGGTCAAAGGGATCAAAAGTCGCCTAAAGTGTAGTTTTCATGCATAAAACCTCCTAAATGATGTTCAAAAGATTAGACTATAATTGAAATAATGCAATTTTTATAGTCATACTACTAACTACTCCATTTTTATCTATAGGAAAGGATAAAAAGTGTCTAGGGTCTACCCAACCTTGTGTTTTGACCCGTACCAGAAATTACATGTTTTGACCCCTTCGCCCCAATTGCCCACTGGCATTTGAACACTTGAAATGAATAAATAATAAGAATTACCATGTACCTTTGCATTGTTCATCAAAGATTCTCATGAACGATCCTGTGCAATCACGAGCAGCTTTTGCAAACCCTTGACCTCCACTCAAAGCCTCATGAAGTGCTTTCTTAAATTTATCAAGTGTTTCTAATTGAATGTGTTCCAGCATCAATTGATAGGTCGGTTGAACAAGCTAAATAAATCAGAATATAATCATTAATGAGTTATGTATATAGGGAAAGGTTCAGTACAGAATCAGCCTTGTATGCAGAACCTACAGAACCAATCTCAACCTTTAGATTTTGGCCCTTTGGATGATCAATGGTTGAGATTACGAACGAGTGTGCGTTTAACATAAATCGAACATGCAATTTGCAACGGAATATGCAGATAACGTAAATCGAATATGCAGTCGTAGTATCAACCATTGATCATCCAAATCTAAAGGCTGAGATTGGTTTTGTAGGTTCTGTATATCAAACTAGTTCTACATTGATCCTTGTTCTCTCTCTCTCTCTCTCTCTCTCTCTCTCTCTCTCTCTCTCTCTCTCTCTCTCTCTCTCTAGTCTCTACATATCTATACTACATTATAAAGCATTTAACATTCTCTCTCTTGAAATTTTTAAGACTACTTAATTTTAAGTAGTGCATGACTTTATACAAATAGTACAACTACTCAAAGCAATAGTCCAATCAATCATCTCCTTAATCAACTCAACAACTTATGGTAACTATTTTAAACAAATCATTAAACATAATTAGATATCATTTGTTCTTATTTTTATTGTTTTTATATAATTACTTTTAAACCAAATAAAAGTGTTCATGACAAAAAAATAGAAATAAATCAAATAGAAAAGAAAACAAAGAAAACGAATATTTTGTTGAAAGAAATTATCTGCTACGATATTCCACAAATTATTTGCCGCCGCCGCATTGCGCGGGTACTATGCTAGTATATATATATACACACATAAATATATCAAACACCCAGATATATTGACAATAATGAAGAAGTATTACTTGAATCAACTTCTCTTCCAACTGCTTTCGTTTGGCAGATCTAACACTATCTTCAAAGTAAGTAGCTTCTTCATCATAACTGAAAGCGGAAATATTATATATCTCTTAGGTTAATAAAAACTATGATCAGCAAATAGCAATAAAAAGATTAACAGATGAAAACGAGATCGGAACTGAACACTTCCTATGGATGAAGAATCTTAAACAAGTGTATTAACAAATTAACCAACATACTATTATTAATTGAATAGTTAAGCACAAACTCCTACCTTTTTATATCTTACACTGTATTATCTTCTTACACAGTCAAAGTCAACACCAATAAGGCAACAACACAAGTTTTAAGTATGATCCTACAACTTAGGAAAGCTTTTCCTGATCTTTTTACCAATGAATTATGAAACAAAGGACTGTTATGATGCAACAAGAGAAAAAAGCACATTGAAAAAGTCATACACGTGGAAATAGAAACATAATATATTATAAACGGTTTTGAAACATATGCAACAAGGCAGCAAATTACTGTTTACCTGGATAAACAAGCATCAATCATTGAAGTAAGCTTCCTTCCAAAGCCTGGCACAATATGAGACTGTACAGCATCTTGTAAATCACACCAGTCCTGCTTAGAAAAACGTTCAAAAAGAATTAAGAAAAGAAAAGGAAATTTTGTTTAAATAAAATGTAATTGGGGCTTGCAGATGCCTCCTAAGATGTACCTCGTTTGTCACAAAGAAAGAATACTTCTCATTAGCAATTTCGTCACATCGTACAGTGGCCACCATCACCTGAAAAACCAACATTAATTAAAACATCCACAATATGTAGGAACTTCTTTTAAATATTTAACAATCTTGCTTGTTAAAAAAGTAACCTTGTGAGCAGGCAAATCAAGATCTTTGTTTTCCTTAATTACTTCCCAAATCTGTTGGGCACTAAAGGAAAAACCTGAAGCAGGAACAACCCCCCTCCTATCTCCCGCTAGCCCATTAGGTGCAATCGAATGGAAAAACCTCTGCCTCAGATTAGCCACCTTCAATAAAATCAAATAAAAATATTAATACTATATAAGCAAGAAATGTCCAATACAAATGACAAACAAATATACATGTTTCTGACTACAAAATGACCAAGTAACCTTTATCCCGATTTTATTTCATTTAATCTTAATGAGGGACCAAAAGTTGAAGAAAATCAGGACAAGTAGGATTGAACTGTAAAAATTCGGCGATCCAGAGACCATAACCGTTATTCTAACCATACATGTAATTAAAACAAAAAAAAGGTCCCGTGGTAAACAAAGATTTGAAAGGAGAACAATGTAGAAATATCGTAGGCCAAGGATCATGAAAACCATATTTGAGCATTATCATTGTCTAGAATATCCAAATTTTCCACTCATAAGATATCTACAAATATCTCTAATTCACCTGCTCTTTAAATTGTTCCTCCTTCTCTTCAAAGCTAGAGAGGGCAACAACTTCTACCTGGTCACTCAACAAGTAAGAAATTTGTTAAAAATAAAAAATCAAAAGTAGGCATATTTCCCACTCTCAAGAAACAACAATACCCAAATGAAAGAAATATCAATATGATAGCATCTTACATTGAAAAAATCACTCAGTGGAGTATGCTTGTGGGCTTCGGGTTTGGGAACAGAATCCCATATCTGGAGTAAGAAGCAGACCATTAAATGCTTTTGATGTACACACACACACACCTCAAAAAAAACAGCTTACCTTCTGAATATCTTCCCTCAAGACAGGTTCGAGATTTTCAAGAGGTGTCTATACAAAAACAAAGGAGTAGTTACATCAAACACAATTGAAAACTTTGTCTTTCTTTTAGACTGATATTAAGCCTCAACATATAAAGTAATCTTTAACAAACATGTGGACAACATACCCTCGTTTTATCACGTATAACGAACATCAAAGTTGTTTTACGTGGACTAAATAGTCGCAACATAACCTGAAATGAAGAAACTAAAAGTTCAATAAATTGTCACGCGCACTTAACATTTTGAGAAATGCTAAATTACTTTAAAGACTATGCACCTGGAATACAGTTTTCAGAAGAGGTTTGTTAGCAGCCTGCTCACGCCCAATATCATGACACCACCTGCATACCATGATGTACCCCAAGTAAAGCAATGAAATTTTGAAATCTAATGAAAACTCGTATTTGCATGCTTGTATACAGCAACCAAAAGGCTTACATGTTAATGAGCACTATATCTGAAACAGCAAGTGCGAAAAGAGCACTCTGCTTTTCAAATGCAGTATCATCCTGGAGAAACAAAGACACAAAAAAACAAAAGGAAAACAAGAAAGAGAGATGTTGAGACTGAATTAATATAATCCAAAACATATACGTCAAAGAAAAATGAGAAACAAATTGAAGCAGTCATAACAATTTATGAAAATAACCAACAACAATAATAATGATAATAAATAAGAATAGGTAGTAACCTCTCCTCGCTCTCTTCCATCAGTACCCTCGAGATCCATTACTATGGTGCAAGGTTCAATACCAGCACATCTTGCCATCCAAATACCTTTGGTGGTTTGAGACCTGATTTTATAAAATATGGCATAAAGTTACTAAATCTGAAGATAGATGAAAAGGAACAAAAACACAAGTAAAATAGATACATGCCTTCCCCTATAAGCATCCATTTCCTTGAAGTTTGTGTAAAAAAGATTATTAAGAAGTGTGCTCTTCCCTGCCAAAAATTCAATGTAATAACTTATTTCATTATTTGTGTAAGTTTGTGTAAAACAGATTATCGAAAAAATACCACTGCTTTGAGGTCCCATGATGGCAACAACAGCATAAGAAAGCCCGCATTCAGCCAGTTTTACTTGCTTAATAAAATCATCAAGTCCTGCTGCATTAAATGTGCCATCTCCTTCTATGAGGTGGGTTGAGCAGCAACTGGCTTCTTTATCTATAAAACACAGCTTTGATCAGTATATCCTAGCTCCATTAACCTACAACCCTCGTCTTGTACATAAAATAATCAGCTATGTATACTAATTCAAAACATCACGAATTTCAAGTGAACAGCGTTAAATTTCAATTAGCACCTCTTATTCCAACTGCTAATTATTGCCATGAAGACCGAATGAAATTATATGTTCTCGGGGTGTTTGTGATTGCTCATTAAGACTGCTTATCTGATTATTGTGTTCTAATACAGCAATAACCTGTTTTGGGGGTGCTTGGAATTGATAATCTTAACTGCTTATCTAACTATGCATGAGTGAATCAAGTTGTTGTGCATAAACAGATTGAAATTTCTTATTCCAAACTAATGCTTATTTCAAAAAGACCGCACTTGAAAGCTACGCCATAGTTCCCTAAGCCTATGATCTTCATCTCACAAGTAAATCAATCAACTAAGCAGACTCGACTACAATTGTCACATGATCAGAGTTCACATTCCAATTACAACACCTTATTTCCAGCACAAACATTGCTAATTAGGGGAGTACTTGGATTGCTTGTAAAAATGCTTATCCGGTTACTGTTTTTTTTTCTTTTTGGGAAGTAACTAGTTCGGATTAAATAACTTCAGACTGCTTATTTAAAACAACTTATTTCACTTACAAATAATCAGATAAGCAGTTTGGATAAGCAATTCAAATGTTCTTAAAACACCTTATTATCATATCAAATGCAATAAGCAGATAAGCAGCTTGTGTTACTGTTTAATTAAATAGCAGTTTTCACATGAAAAGAGTTAACCATTTACAACACCTTATTTCCAGCAGAAGAGTTTCTAAATGTGGGATATCTGGGATCACTTATTAAAACTGCCTATACTTAATGCTTGGTGAAATGAGCAACTTTAAACTGCTTTTTCAATATAATACACCACAAATAATCAGATGAGTAATTAAGCAGTATGGTAAACAAACCAAAACACACATAAAGCCGTTCATAAGCAATCTACACACGACCCTTAGTGACATAACAAACACAAACCAAGATGTATGTTTCTAATAACACTTGATAATGGATTCAAGTTCAATGCAGCTTATTCCTTCATTCACATTCCAGATTACATTCAAACACCAAATGTCTACTTAAAACTAACAAGCAAATCAATAGCAAATTTAATCAAGTCCATTAAAGATTCAAAGATCAACCTTTTAACCGTGTCCCTATGATTATGAAATTGAAGTTCAGTTGAAACTATATAAAACGCTTATACCATTGCAAAGGTAGTGAAAACGAACCATGATGAATCAAGATATATGTTCCTGATAAAACTTATGTAATGTGTTCAAGTTCAAGGCAACTCATTCTTTCATTCAACATTACAGATTCCATCCAAACAACAAACTTTTGTTTAAAACTAACAAAACAGATCAATATCAAACTCAATAAAGTCCATTATATATTCAAAGATCAACAGTTCAGCAGTGCGCCTACGATTATCGTAATTGAAGTTCAGTTGCAAGTATATAAACACTTATACCGTTGCATAGGTAATGAAAACGAAGAGAGATTAATCGACATTAGGGTTTTGATGTGCAAAATTTAATGGGGGAGATGCATTTGAAATAGTAAAATAACAGTGATTTTGAAGCAATCGAACAACCTACCCATCTGAAATTGATGAATCACGAGATTTGATTTTGACTGATCGCAGTTGAAAGATGAAGAGGAGCAGGTGAAAATGAGTGCGATCTGAAGGTCAGCAGAAGGCCATAAACCTCTTCTATGTTTCTGTGTCTTATAGCAAAAAAGAATGCATCACACTTTCCTTCCCTATGGTATAAAAATATTAAAAATATCATTCAGACTTCAGAGTAAAAAGTGGAATAATTTTTTCCCTAAAATATAGTCTCCTCTCATTCATATATTGGCTATTTGACTGTACTTTTTTACTTTGCTTTGAAAGTCTTGAAGGATCATAATTAAAAAATTCATAACACATATTTGATAAGATAATAATACTTTAAATAAGTTTATCAGAAAATAGTTCACAACTTTATAAGACTTGGTAGATATTATTTTTAAATAAGTTTATCAAAAAAATAGTTCACAACTTTATAAGACTTGGTAGATATTATTTTTAAATAAGTTTATCAAAAAAATTGTTCACAACTTTATAAGACTTGGTAGATAGTATATGTTTGTTACTAAACAATAATAATACAAAATTATATAATTGATCCAATATAAACAAAGTTATGTTTTGATATTAGGCTATAACCCTATAAACGAATTGGACGTTTGTGAAATTGTTTGACGGAAAATTCGTTTATATTCATTTATTAAATAAACAAACAAAGATGAACACGATTTTTCATTCGTTTAATTAGATAAACGAATATGAACAAAGTCATTGTTCGTTCATTTATGTTCGTGTATATATTATGCGTGTGTTTGTGTGTTTATATATAGTGTTTATCAGTGTTAAATAATGTTGAATTTGCATTATAGTGTTATATTCCTTCATTAAGTTTGTTTATCATTTTAATAAACGAACAAAATGTACACGAACTAACAATTCTCTAAACGGTCAAACAAAAAAATCCGTTTGTTTATCATTCGTGTTCGTTTATTTGTTCGGCTAAAAGTTAAATAAACAGATACAAACACGTAATTCCGTTTACGTTCATTTATATATTCGCCTAAAGTTAAATAAATAAACATAAAAAAAACCCCGTGTAGTATCACTACTTAACTAATACGCCAAATTTTCAAGAGGTCATTATGTTAGAGCATCTGGTACAAAGCTACTACCTTGCTAGCCAGTGAATACAAACACACAAAGATATGTTAACTAAGAAGTGACATATGGAAAAAGATATGTTAATATTAGTATTTTCTTCTATTAAATCTCTTATTACATCCTCTATTTTCTTAATGATGAAAATGTAATGTACTGATTCTTTTTTCTTATTTATTTTTTACACTTGTGGTTATAAGGAAAAAGTTTATTTGAGAACCATTTTTATTGCGAAAACCGTAAAAACCAATTTGGCCGTCCAATTCCCCCTCCTTTAATATCATTACTCACCCATTAATTCATCATATGCACTCTGTCACACTTGATCTCGGCGCTCTACATCTATGAATTTCACTTATCAAATCAACGATTAAGATTGATTCTTGCGATACTCGCACTAAAATCGGTTATTAAATAATAAAAAGATAATTAGGAATTAAAAAAAAGAAAGGGTATACAACCATTAACCAGCCTAATATTTAATAGAGTTTACGCGGTAAAGGTTGTAAAGAGCTTCATTTGGAAATCATGATAGCTGACATAACTAATTACATATGTTTATTGCTTTATAAAAGTTAAACTAAAACATTTAAATAAATTAAGTTGGCTAAGACAAAAAGTAAAATTCGATGGAGCAATCATAAAAGCGGCAGTTAAATTATTTGTTGTGGGAGCGTGCCACCGACTACCGGCTCCACACAACCGCCCAGCTACCGACCTTTTCCAAAAGCCAAGCGGTCATTGATAACTTTTGCCTACTTCCGCCATTCTTTCGTTTCTCTTTTTAAGCTTGGCAACTAATTCCTTCTTTTAAACATGGACATCATTATTTATTCTTAAAAAATTTATTTTAAATTTAAACCTACTTATCTTTTGGGTTTACATATTTTGTTGTTGTATTTTTTTATTGTAACCGACAATTATTAGCAAATTTATTATTTAAATCTAATGTATTTGATTTGGTTGATGTAAAAAAGAGGTTTTAACGTGTAAAGAGGTTATGGTTTAAAACATACATTTTTTATACCGGATCATAATGTTATTAAAAGGTTATATTAAATATACATGTTTTGTTATTATTGGAAAATCTATCGTATATTCAAATAAAAGACTTTCGGCTTTTAAGAGTTTCGGAAAAAAAAACTAGACATTCTGGTAAAATAACTTGTTAAAAGCTTGAAAATTAATGACATTGCTCAAAGATGTAACTTTTAAAAAACTAGAATTCTTAAAACAGAACATATGTGATATGTGTATATATGTGTATTAGGGTAGAGACTCGTGTATAACACAAATTGGTTTTTAAGTAATATGTTAATAATAAAAAACTTTTAAAACGAAATGAAAGTGTATATATAGTATATAATAATGTGAAATAAAATAGTTGTTATAATTTACAAATTTGATCAAACTTCTTTATACACAACAATATCGATCTGACCATGTTTGTCTATAATTAATAGCTTAAATCCTCTAGCTCAAATGATTTGTACAATTACTAACTTCATCATTGGTGTGAATCCACTTGAAATAATGTGGGAAAACATGTCCAATAGTACAAGACTCATGCCACTAAAAACCAGTGCAATGTGTTTAGACCATGCAATACAATGCTCGTAGATCTTGCCATATTGGTTGTCTCCATAAGCGGTGTAACACAATTAGCAACTCTCGAACCAACAAAAATCCATACGATGATAACACCGAGTTATAATACCATGCTTGCTTTATAAGAAATCATGAAACTAAACGAACAATCAATGATTTGGATCTTATTTTAATTCTTTCAATACTCCGCCAGTTGAATTAACGTGAGCAAATAGTTAAATATGTAAGAGGCAAACTTACATGGATTATTTGGATTCCACGTTTGAATGCTTCCAAGTTCATACTTTTTAAATGATCTTAGCTTTCGTGGTCTATCATCCTATTTTTCTTATAAAGTTTTATGATCGATAAAACTGTCATTTTTCGTCTTGAACCAACAAATAAAGTTCAACAACCTACAATACAAGTGGGGGGCTGTTTTAATGGGAATTTCATCAATTCGATTCTAATTCTTAAAGCTTCATGTCTCATGTGATTTGCAGGAAAACAACATTATTTTTCTTCTTTCATAATTTCTTTCTGAAAAACAAATAATAATACGGACCATTAAATTGTTAGCCTAAGGAGCAACTAATTATACACAACATCCATAAAGAGACCACAAACCACTTCTTCATATATACCCACTATTATGAAACTTTTAGGAAATACAAAAGTTTCGTTCGAATAAACTGATCGGAATTAGAGTCAATTAAAAATTCATCATATATGTACTATTTAATAGTTGCAATCCTAAGAGCATAGATATCATAAAATACAAATCAACTATGAAGGTATGAATGAATGAAAAACCAAACTATAATTTAATTACGAACATATAAAACATTAAATTGAAAACAAAAACTTTGAGATATCTTAACAATGTTTAAAAGTCATTCATAACTCACAAATGGGGTACTAATTCTACATTGAAGTGTTATATGCCACAAGAACTTGAACAACTGGAAAGTGAAGAGATCCAAGGTCAATAGATGTTACTTGTTTTTTAAATAGAATTATATTGAAACTGTATCACAAAGATTAGAAATCAGAGATAAGTGGTTATGTTAATATAAGCAACATTTATAGTTTCATATTGAATTATGAAAATACAACACATAACTTATCTTGTTTATTGTTAAGTAGGAAATCATCATGAAGGATAAACTGTCAATTAGTAATGTCGTTAATCATACGTGTAATCCAAAATAATTGTATAGAATATCAAGTCTATCTAATGGGTTATAGAGCCATAAATTAGATGTGATAACAATGCTCTGCGAGTTGCAAGCCCTCCTTATCTTTTCAAGAAAACATAGGGAGGTACTTGAGTATGATACAATCGTTCATGAATTGTAGGCGTTAAGAGCTTGACGTCACCCTAATAGGAGTATATTTGTTTAGCTGCTGATAAGGTGAGTATACCTACAATCGTTCCGAAATTTTAACAACTAAATTTTTTTTTTTTGGAACGGCTCAAAACTTCATTGCTTCTCAAAGGTCATACTACAAACACACATGAGAAATACCAAATATGTGCTTTCATTTTACCACCCTCATTAGTGCCCAGAATATATAAATGCTTTTCTTCTCCACACATGTTCTTTGTTGGGCAAGAGTGCAAAACACTTATGGCAATCTGAAACAGCTTCCATGTCAGCAAATACTTTGCAAATGACAGCAGCATAGGGTAATCTGATACAGCTTCCATGACCAAACACTCACGAACCAACAGCAATTAATTTGAAACTTGACATCAGCAGCAAGTAAATTTCATTTTCAAACAACAAAAACCCCACCATACATAATTACATATCCAATACTTGTCCACAAATTCATACAACAAAACAAGAATAATAACAGCAAAATCATACACCCAAATTCATACAATTAATTACAAATGCTAATCAAGAGGGTATTTTGAAGTTTAAACTTACTATGAAAGAGAAGGAGCTGCCCAATCGAGAAGGGGAAGGGGCGTCGCCGGAGAAGGGCTGTCGCCTCTCTCTCTCGTCTCGTCTGCAGTTCTGCCGCCTCTCTCTCTTCGCCGGATTGTAGGTGGCCCGTGGAGGAGGCTGGTGCAGTGGTGCGTCGCCGGCTTGCTCTGAAGACCGCCGAAGGCGACGGCTGGTGCGTCACGGTGAAGGCCGCTGAAGGGGGTGAAGCCGTGAAGGACTGAAGGCCGCCGAAGGGGCTGCAGCTCTGAACTGAGAAGTGAGAAGTGGAGGCTGAAATGAGAAAGCTAGGGTTTCTAAGTTTCTTATCTTATATTATTACTAATAAATATTTTAAAAAAAATCGGATATTTTGGATATCCGAATATCCGAAATTTTGCAAAACTGATATCCGAATCCGAATCCGAAAAATCGGATATCCAAAATTTCGGGTATCCGAAATTTCGGATATCCGATTTTTCGGATATTTTCGGATCGGATTTTTCGGATATTCGGATATCGGATCGGATTCGGATATTTTTGAACACCCCTAATTTACGTGAAAGAATGTGATTTCATGATACCTGTATATGTTATGTGTATAAGATGTTTAATTATGTTGTTGATGTAACTATGCTCAAGGAAAGATGGTATTTAGCTAAGAGTAGCTTTATACTAAGAAAAGTGGAAGCCTAATTACGAGTAGTCGTATTGGGAATTCAGAGAGAAAGAAAGAGGGGTATTGATATATGCGTTTTTATGCATGTTTTACATGCTGAAATACCCCGTACTTAGGCCAGATCCAAGGTGATTACTCCTATTATTGATCTAATATGTTTAACATTCACCATGCAAGTTAAAAAGAGCTTTAACTAAGATAAATGGGCAAAACAAGGGAAGAATAGAAGAAAAATAAAGATTGATGAAAAAGACAATCCTACGGCCGTAGTAGGTATGTCCTACGGCCGTAGGAGCTATTCTTCTAGAATGTTTAAACAGACATCCTACGGCCGCAGTAGATATTTCCTACGGCCGTAGTGACCCCTATTCAGCAGTAATCATTTCCTGACAGATTTATTGCGTGTGTCGGATGAGCAGCAGAATATTGCGTGTGGAGAAACTTCATTCCAGCCAGCCTACGGCCGTAGGAAGTTCTGTTACAGCACATTAAATGACAGAATCTGCCATTTGCACAAGGGTCCGGATTTTTCAACACATTTCGTACCAACACCTCCAAAAACTCTCTCTAAACATCCTAACACTCCAGGGGACTTCTCTTGGTGATTCTAAGGAGGAGAGCTTGGATTTGAAGGCTTGTAACAACATCTTGGAGCTTGGATTCCTTAGTTTAATCATTGTTTAGCTTGGGTATACTCTTTCCATTACTTATTTTAATCATGTACCCATGTGTTCCAGATGTTTTAGTATTAATATTGATGTATATGGATAACTAAACTCATTTCACTTGGGCCAAGATGATTCTTGGCTAGTTATGGTAATATATTTGACTTTTATGTTGACTTGATTCAAATATGCATGTTTGATCTTGAATACAATTGTGTTTTATCAACTTAGTATGTTTAATCTTACCATGTTCATGTGTGATAATGTGTATAGGATAACTCCTTCATGTTTAAGCATGTGAATATTCAATGATGATGTTTGTATTTTCTTAATGTCATGTTAAGTTTGTTATTAGAAATGATACATCTTGCATGATTGTCATTAGAAATCATTGTTGGCATATGTTTTGAATCATTTCAGGTTCATCCATTATTGGTCATTTTATTCATATGTTGGTTTTATGCAAGCCTTATAATATCCGATGAAAATCTAGTCATTTGGTGTATTTTTGGGTCAAACATGCTACTAATAAGGATTCACAAAGATGTTTGTTGGTATGCTTAGATGGTGAAATGAACTCACATGTATGCCTTTGTTATGCTTGTCTTGGTGTTCAATGTGCATATCACATGATTCATGTTTTAAGAAGTGTTGGCTATACTAGAAATGGTAGGTTTAACATGTTCATATCTTTAGTAATCATGTGGCTAAATATTAAAATCCCTTAATTGTGAGGTTTGAGTTTAGAGGAGTTTGTGACCCCATTGTACCAATTTACATGTGTTTATGATCTGAGATTAAAGTCTAGATTGTAATTTGTTGTTGAATGCCTTTATGTTAGATTAAACTGTTCTGTCGTATTGGTCCCTACGGCCGCAGGAAGAAATTCCTACGACCGTAGGACAGTACAACTCCTACGACCGTAGTAAGAAATTACTACGGCCGTAGGAGGCATTTTTACCATAGTGTGTTGTTTCTGCTTGTTTTAACTTATTTAACTGCTTTAACACCTTTTCGGGTTCTGAGGATTACTGGATATATCATTTGAAAAGATGTATATTCAATAGTCTGATTTGGACGCTATCTGGTGGATCTTTAGTTGAATTCTGATATGCCGTTACTTGCTTAATCATGTTTAAGTGTTGAACCTGAGTCTTGATAACTCGAGTGATGATTTGTGCGTGATAATATGGTTTTGTTGAGTATTAGAACAGCATGATATACGCTCAATCTATTCAAGTTTTCATATTATGTGTTGTATTGTGTTATTGCCATGATTAGTCTCGATGATTCGAAAACCTAAGTGATCTGTTATCCTACTGTTTGCCTTCGGTGTTAGTCTATGTTAGTTACTGTAGCTCTTGATTAATTTAGTTCATTCTGTTACTTGCTTTTATTAATTCTGCTGATCAAACAACAATGAGACTTGAGTATTGGTAGCTTCCTGTCCTGGTGGAACGATATCCGGTCTTACCGAGTCTATACTGCTATTGACCAGGTTATACTTGTCTGTGTCATGTGTAGTATCTGCTTAGTAACATCATTTTTATAAATTTAAAACAAGGTTGTGTCACGAGATTTTATAACAACAAAAACCCGCAGTCTAGAGCACAACAGGTATATTGAGATCCTTATACCCAAGAAAGGTGTCAGGGGTTTGACTACGCGCGAGGTGTGGTCATACCTCGTGACGAGTTAACCGTTTTATGGTTTACAGGTTGTAGTTGGGATGTAAAACATCCCGAGAAGAGTACTCATGCCTTATATGTTTATCTGTTCAGTAATATGCTCATTAAGCGTCAGCTTACGTTGTGTGTTTCTTGCAGGTGCAACAGGTAGTAGCAAGGGGAAAGCCCCAGCAGTGTAGCTGGTTGGATAGCTCCAAGTATTTTGTTTAGACACTAACACTACTTTTGATAATTCCATTAGCGTTGATGTAAATAGATACTTATTTTGGTAAACTCGAATCTCTTTCATGAACGCTAATTGGCAGTTTAAGTAATTTAGTCTTTGAAAAAGTGGTGTTACATAATACCACTTTAGCAATTTTATGCTCATAACAAAAAAAAATCTAGTGATTTTTTAATTGATTTAGCTCTAAGGATGTATGATCTATGTCTCATATGTATCTATTTCAATTGAAATTAGCACCACGTCACTTTTCATCTCATGTCTCACAAACCAAATAAATACTCAGTTCACTCCACCATTGTAACACCACTTTTTTCAAAAGAGCTATATTTACATAAACTACCAATTAGCGTTCAAAAGAGACCAGAGTTTACCAAAAACGAGTAACTATTTACATCCACGCTAATGGTTTAACAAAAGTAGTGTTAATGTTTTAATCAAAAGACACGGAGCTATCCGACCAGCTACACTGCTAGGGCCTTCCCCTTGCTACTACCTGCCGCACCCGCATATACAAAACTCACAACGTAAACTAACGCTTAGTGATCATACTACATAACATAGTTGAACATAAAGCAAGAGTAAACTCTTCTCAGGATGTTTTCACACCCAGTTGTAATCTGCAAAACCATATAATGGTTTACTGGCCCCGGGAAATAACCACACCTCGCGTGTAGTCAGACCCCTGACACTCTTCATGGATATAAGGATCTCAATATACCCTTCTTCTCTCTCTGAATGCCCATTTACGATTACTCGTAAGTAGATATTCGCTTACCTTGGTATAAAGCTACTCATAGTTAGTTACCATCTTCTCTTGTACAATATCATATCAAGAGCATAACTCATCACCTTATACACATATTATATACAAATATCATGTTGCTACATTCTTTCACGTATATTATGCATACGTACTAACTAAACACAGTTAAGTATACTCACCTCAACAGCAGCTAAGCAAATATACTCCTATTACGGTGATGTCAAACTCTTATCGCCTACAAGTCATAAACGAGTGCTATATTAACTTCTAAACACTTGGTGGCAACCTAGACTGAACATGAAACAACAATCAACAAAACCTGGTTCTGGTCTTCCCTACGGCCGCAGGGAATATACCCTACGTCCGTAGGGATTTTCTATACTATGGGCGTAGGGGTCCACCCTGCGCCCGTAGGACTGGTTCTATACCTCCTACGGTTGTAGGCTATGTGCACTACGCCCGTAGGTTATCTTCCTTCGTCCTTAGACGGTAATTCACAAAAACACTGTCATGCGCCCGCAAGAATACCTGCACACGACCGCAGGAGATAAACGACCCAAAACCCAAAACACCTTCCTACGCCCGCAGGGAATAATCCCTACGACCGTAGAAACAGTCGGTTCAGCAGAAGGATTTGCTCTGTTCGAACAGCAGCCGGATTTCGAGGTTTTTACCTCTAAAATCGATTTAAAACTTGATTTCTTTCCAAATAACATATACCAACATGTACTACAACCTCAAGAACCATCAAAACAAAGAAACACACACAAAACCAAGGATTCAACCCATGAACCCCTTTCTTGACCTAAAACAATACAAAACTAAGAAAACTCTTCAAGAACGCATACCTCTTGCTTCTAAATCACCAAAAGATCGATTGTAGATGCTTAATCTTCACTTTGGAATCAAAATCAGCTAGGAAAGAGTGGTGTATGCGTGTGTCGTATATGTGTGTGTATAAACTAATGTCTTTGACCACCATGGTCAAATACAAATTCATATATCTACCATTTTCAATAAATGACACAAACGGTCCTTGAACTATCAAGTTACCTGAAATTACACATCAACCCCTCAACTTATGGTCATGATAACATAATTCACATAATCACATAATGACATTTTACTAAACATATAAACACTTATCATTTAAATTAACAAATACATAATCGGAGCGTTCAAACCTTGGGGCATTACAACCATTTACCTTTGTCCTGTTTCTATTTTAGAGGATATTTTGTATGTGTAAGATATGGTGCTTTCCAATTTGTTAAAATATGTTTTTGAACTTGTATCAATATGGTGTTTAAGATAAAATATTGGTAAAGCGAGTTCCAATTTGTTAAAATGATTCTAAATCTGCAAATGTTCATGTTTTCCTTTCTAGATCTTCACTAGTTTTTTTCCAGAAATTATATATAAAAAAACTAAACAAACCAAATAGCAATGTTGGTCATCTACTTATCTCTCTATCACTAAATCGCTCGCAATAATATAATTTAGAAAGTTTTTTGTATTTGTTTCATGATACTTATTTAAAATTTATACATTAGGGTGTTTGGTAAGCTTATTTTTATTTATTTAAACCTACGAGCTTAATAGCTTATAAGTCTATAACCTTATTAGATAAAAAAGTATTTGTATTAGCTTATTTTTATTAACTTAATTTATGTTTATGAAATGATTAAAAAGAAGAAGACAAATGGTACATATGTGAAGAGAAAGACAAAATCAAGAGTAAAAATGTAAATATATAAAAACAAGACCAATTAATTTAAAAAAAAAACTATTATAAAGAAGCTTATAAAAATTATCTTATTTACCCAAAAAATAAACTTATAAATTCAAATTAATAAATTTAACAAAACACTATATTTCTGATAAACTTTCAAAACAAGCTAACAAGTTTGTAAAATAAGCTAAATCAAACACTATAATCGAGGGACCATACCTGTAAACTACTCAAAGGGTCAACATCGACTACAGGAGTACTGTACTCCACTCGCAGAATTCGGACAGCCCCAAAGGCGGGAAAACAAAAGGCAGAGCAGAGAGAATGACGGAGAAAGGCGCCGCCGGCGATGGCGTAGGAGTAAGACAGTCGTCGGTCAACAACCGATACTCACAGTGGAAGTATCTCGTCCCTATTCTATACGACTGGCTCGCTAATCACAACCTTGTTTGGCCGTCTCTATCTTGCCGGTCCGTACTCTCACCATCTAGGGTTCAAATTTGTCGTTGCTTTCACTATTATACGTCCGAGTTACTATTATTGTGTTTGATTTCATTCATCGTAGCCCAATTCTTCAAAATTTCAGAAAGTTTATTACGATGACTGAGGTTGTAATCGGTTGATTGTCATTTGTTTTGATAGGATTATGCTTGATGCATTTTTACTAGCATCATGTTAATCTAGTAATTATCAAAGTAGCTGACTATTTATTGATGTTGTAGTTCTTTCCGGTGATTGGTCACATGATGAGATGTAAGTAACTAAGTATCGACGTATGATACTCACGTTACTTACAGGTTTTGGGGTTTTTCAAGATGTAATTCTAACCCTAGAAATAAGTAATAACAATGCTGAGTTCTTAGCCTAAACAAGTGTATATAATAAGCAAACATGTTGAATCTCTAGCAGTAGTAATACTAGTTTTATAGTTTACCAGAATAAACAAGTCAAATAACTATTGCACTTACGAGTATGTTGTTATATAACTTTACATAAGACACTGTTTTTATAATAAACAAAGATGTTTTCTATCCATGCTACATCATCTTCCTGTATTCTTCAAATGATCGTGTTATGATCTGCCATAAAGAATTACAATCCACGCTGTTTAAATATTATGGTTAACTCTTGAATATAATTTCCCATATGCACACTTAACAATAAAACAGTATTATACCATAATATGCTTACAACTTAGTGCATCTGGAAATGTTTGAGAACATAAATAAATCATCACGAGTTTTTAGAACACAGAACTGTACACCATATAGAGATACTGAGATAGTATTTTCCTTATTTATTGAAGAAAAAACATTAAACACTAGATTGCACTACGCAATCATTGTCAAGTAGAAAAATAGTTAACATGATGATTGATGAATGTTTTTCTAGTTAACAATCAGTGCATGGTGGGATTTGTGCGTGTGTTGATAAATGTGGGAAACTATTTATGGTCATTTTGCTCAGATTCACTTGGGTCCCTTACATTGGTTATTTCTTTCTTCTTGATAGATGGGGACCGCAGTTAGAGCAAGCTACTTACAAGAATCGCCAACGACTCTACCTCTCAGAGCAGGTATTATCATGTTTTTACCTTAATGTATGTAATCATGTATGAAAGATTTGCTGTAACTCACTAGTATGTTTTAACCAAAGAAAAATTACAATTGTAAAACTTGGTCATGTGACCATCTGTCTTGGACTCTTGGTTTTGTTTTTGTGGATAATGCAAAAACTGAGGTTCTCTAGCTGAAATTCATGCCGAAATTTCAGTATCAAAGTTTTGTCTTTTTTTTTTGTTAAGTTCGGAAAAAAAATGTTTAGTATCTCTTTTTTGTATTGCTTTTTCATCCTTCTGAAACCTTTTTGCATACAGACCGATGGTAGTGTTCCAAACACACTTGTGATAGCAAATTGTGAAATTGTTAAACCTAGGGTAGCAGCAGCAGAACACATATCACAGGTGAGTCCAAAACTGATTTGATATTTTTTGTTGCTAGTCCCACTTTTTACTCATAAGAATACATGTTCTTCCCCGTATATAAGATTATGATTTATATGAATAACACTTGCTGCTTTTGTAGTTCAATGAAGAAGCACGGTCACCCTATGTAAAGAAGTTTAAAACCATTATACATCCTGGAGAGGTATTCATGATTTTACAACTGTGGTTAATCTTATAGTCTTTTCATATAATGCATCTCTGAAAGAAAATGATTCGATTTTCTGACTTAAAAATAGTTTCAAACTCAAGTAAAACTTACACATTAATGCATGATTACTGAAAGAAACTTGTTAACTTGTTATACTATGAGTACAAACAAACTGACTTGTAGCCATCTTCTTTGTCATTATTAACATCACGGGCTCTTAAATTAATAATTCAGTTGCATATGATTTTGAATGATATATTATTCTATGCTTCTTTGGTTTTGCTTATGTATGTGCAGGTAAATCGCATCAGGGAGCTTCCTCAGAACAACAATATAATAGCTACACACACGGACAGTCCTGATGTATGCACTCTCTTTACACACTTTCTTTTAATTTCTTTTTTATTTTTTTTACGGAGAAATCATTTTAATACAATTCTTTATTTTTATAATTTAGGTCTTAATATGGGATGTTGAAGCTCAACCTAATCGCCATGCTGTCTTGGGAGCTGTAGTCTCTCGTCCTGATTTGGTGGGTCATTTGTAGTGACCATGGTTCCAACTTCTGAGTATGTGTGTGTGTATGTATGTATAGGTGGTTCATTTGTAAAGTAACATTATTGCGAGAACCAATCTCAACCATTCATTTCTTTCTTGAACATATAGATACACTTTTAAATGAAAGGGTAATAATGGGTGGTTGGGTTTTTAATTGATTTATCCTCTCCACTCGAGACCACTGCCATCGATTACTACATCATTGCATTTGACTTAATTGCATATGCATCCAATTTTCACATGTGCGTCTGAATGCTCTTTAGAGTTCCTACTAATTATTTAGTTCTAATTTGGTCCTGATTACACACATATAGTTCTTGTAAGCTCGGCTCGTTATATGTTTTAAGATCAAATTCTATAAAAACCCAATGTGTTTGCAGCCTCACCTCCATGTCATTCTCTTCATACCATTCTTTCTTGAGAACAAGTATGTGGAATTGTTATTATTCATGGAATCATGGTTTTAAAGGTCTGTGCAATTATTTTTGATGTTTTGTTATATCCTAAGCATAGAGTTAACACCTTTTTATATCTATCACCTTGCAGATCTTGACAGGGCATCAAGAAAATGCGGAATTTGCTCTTGCCATGTGCCGTAGTGAACCCCTTGTACTCTCTGGAGGTGATCTTTTTTTTTTTTTTTTTTTTGTGAAGGTAATTTCTTAGATTGCTTGTTCTTGCTCTACTTTGCAAAACATGGCTATATTTTTTTCATTATATTATGTTCTTCTCGGTCTTGTTTTTTAATTTATTCCTTCAGCTGAATATAGGGTTTTCTCATGAATTCATGATGCCTTTATTCACTTAACTATGATGTCCTGTAGGTAAGAGTATTTGTTGATTCAATACTGCTAGCTTTAGAGAACAAACTTATTTTATATTGTAGTTTGTACTATATCCTATTGGAATTTATTTTGCTTGGTACATATTTGCTATATGCCATGAAGTGCATATACATCGGTGCTAAAATTTGATTAGATGGGTGTAATTTTATTCACATGAAAATTTTCTCCTTCTGCCATTGTATTTTTGTAAGTAGATTTTTTGTGTTTGTTTATCTAAGCAGCTTATCTGCTTATTGCGTTATTTAAAATCAGACAAACACTTTTGATTGTTTGGATGAAGAAAAGGACTTAAGCTCATCTGCTAATTCTATGGTGAAATAAGTTGTTCACATTAAGGAATTTGAGATTGCTTATTGTAAACTGATTATTTGTAAATTCGAAGTTGCAAGTTTACCCTTAAAGTGAAATAAGCTGTTTTCAACAAGCTGATTATCTGATTTTGCTAAATTTTAAGCTGTTTAAATAAACAATTATAAACAGTAAACACCCATTAAGTTATCAATTTATAATCCAAATAGTTGTTATATATCTTTTTTTAACCAATTTCTGTGTTGTTTGTTGTTTTGGCAGGCAAGGACAAATCAGTTGTCTTATGGAGTATTCATGATCATATTTCTACATTGGCAACACGGCATAGCAATGATAAGCCTACTGAGAGTCCTGTTATTCAAGCTAGAGGTGTTTTTCAAGGGCATGAGAATACTGTTGAAGATGTACAATTTTGTCCTTCTAGGTTGGTTTCTTGAATTTTTTATATGTTGCGAAACATATTGTCTTGTGGTAAATAGCTATAAATTGATCTAACTAGCTAATTGGATGCTTTTTTGCTGTTGTTGACTTTGGTGAAGTGCACAAGAATTCTGTAGTGTTGGTGATGATTCTTGTCTTATTCTATGGGATTCAAGAACAGGTTCTTCTCCAGCTGTGAAGGTACTTTTCTCATCTGTTTTTTATTACTAAAGGTGGCAAGTCTAATGCATTTATTATGAATGGATTGATTCGGGAATCGGGTTATATATATTTTCTCTACTTGGTAAAGAAACGGGTCAATAGTTGGTCAAAGTTTTTTTTTTCTTTTTTTGGGAACCAGTTGTTTTCAACTTTGGTTGACTGAATGCATGGGGGTTATAAACCACCACACAAACTTGAAATGGGTAAAGCTCTCTTAAAGTGTAAATCACATATAACCCCTAAATTGTTTTATTCAAAAAGTGAGATGCTTTTTTATAGGGTAATTTGTAGTTATGTATCAAACATTCATTATTTGTAGAAAAGTAAAATATTTTGCCAAGTGTTTAGGATCAACCCGATCCAGTCGATAACAGAAGCTTTATTTATTTACCCGTGACCCAACTGGACCATTTTGCCACCTCTATCCAATAAGTGTGGTGGGTATTTTATGAGTTGAATGGTTAGTTTAATGTTAATGACTTTATCTATTCATTTATTGTTAATTGTTATTATTAATATTTATGGAGCTTTAACATGGTCTAATTTATAATCAATAGATTAAGTCTTCATCTCATGTTTAATCATTGAGATTTCCAGCACCAATGAGATATGTCCATGTGTGCATTTAGGTTGTCTGAGAATTACTTTTCTAGTTGTGTTTGCTTGTGTTTTTCTTTTAACACTATTTTTTATGGTTCTTTTGTAGGTTGAGAAAGCACACAATGCTGACCTTCACTGTGTTGATTGGAATCCAATTGATGAAAATCTCATATTGACGGGGTAAATAACACACCTATGTGATGTTTTTTTACATATGATGTGCTCATTTGGAGTTTCTACTTATCAATCAAAGATACTTTAATAGAGTTCTCTTTTTGGTTTATAATGGAGATTTCTAGTGTCAATTTCATTGCTCTTTCATAAAGTTTGCTTTATTTGCTCTTTCGCTGTAGTTAATTTATAAATAACACATAGTCTAAATGTAAACCTTTAGGGTGGTGATTTGTACAAGACCAAAATTTATTTGCACACTAGAACTTTTTTGCTTTAGACAAGTTTGCTTCACTTCTTTTTCTACTTTGTTATTTTGTGAGGTTAAAGTACTAAAGTTGTCAAATTAATATATTGGTTGTCTACAGCTATATTTTGGTTTTGGACAAATCACCTTCCAAACCATGTAGCTTGAATATATGTAAATAAAGGAATGAGTTATGCAGTAAATGATATATAATAAAGCAGTCACTCCATTTTCTTTTTAGGTCTGCTGATAACACTATTCGCTTGTTTGATCGTCGAAATCTCATCACTAATGGAGTTGGATCACCCATTCACATATTTGAGAATCATAGTGCTGCTGTTCTTTGTGTACAGGTACAAGTTATTATTAGCGGTATCAATGGCTGTTTCTTAGAGGTGACAAAATATATATTTCTTTTTTTTTTTGGTTTTTTTCTTTGTTGGTTTGGGGGGGGGGGGGGGGGGGGGGGGGCGGGTAACGGGTCAAAATGGGCCAGGTGGTGTTGCCAGAAACACTTTTGTCCAACTTTTATTTAAATAAATATTAACGTATCTAGTGTGAAAAAAATTTCTACTAATTAATCTAATTAGGAGTAAATAACAAATGTTATTCATCCTAGGCCAAAATTGTTGACTTCATCCCTGAATCACTACTTTTACGAGTTCACTCTCTTTTGACTCGGTTTTCTTGCACGACTAGTCCCTTCTTTACATAAAACAACCTAAATAACGTTGTCCTTATTAAACTTAATTTTACTTCATTTTAAAATGTCCACCAAATTCTCCATCTCATCACCACCGCCATGAAACACCTCAAATCAACTTCAAAAAACCCTAATCTCGAACACCTTCGAACTAGATTTGAGATCCGAGATCTAGAGACTTTAGAGATTTAAGATAGGGAGGGAGAGAGGGGGAGAGAGAGTGTGTGTGATTTGATATGTGAGACAATGTAGTGTTGGCAGTTATGGTGGCATTAGTCACAAGTCATCTAAGGTTATGGCGACTCTTGACACTCATCCATGGTGGTGGCTACTGAGATTTAGAGAGAAAGCCATTGTGGTGGTTACTGAGATTTAGAGCTAGATTGAGAAAATTTTGTTCTAGAGAGAGAAAGAGAGATGAGATTTAGAGTGAAGATGTTAGAGACAGATCTCACTTTATGTTTCTAATTATTATTGTGAATAGTGAATCGACCAATCAGTAAGTAAACAGGTACCTTTTATGTCATCTTTGTTAAATGCATTTACAAAGCTGTATGTCTATTTCAGTGGTCTCCAGACAAATCATCCGTCTTTGGCAGTTCAGCGGATGATGGAGTCTTGAACATTTGGGATCATAATAAGGTTTGAAGCTTATCTTCATTGTGCATTCTTTTTTATTTGCTGCTTTTGCTCGTCATATTATAAAATTTTTGAAATTGAGCAGATCGGTGAGTTATCAGGTCCAGCTTCAAAAACTGCACAAGGGTTATTGTTCCGTCATTCTGGGCATAGGTACAAAGTTCACCATCGTCTATAATTCAATCTCTATATCTTTTACTTTCATATATGCTCCATTAGATGATATGAATGACATTTGTGTAAATTGTAGGGACAAGGTGGTTGATTTTCATTGGAATGCACATGATCCATGGACAATTGTTAGTGTATCTGATGATGATGATAGTACCGGCGGGGGTGGAACCTTACAGGTGAGTGTTGGTACCAGTAAACGTTCACCTCTTATCAATGGGGATTACAGCAAAGTAGCAATAAACTTTCACCTCTTACGAATAATAGCAACACACTTTTTGAAATATATGGGACACCAACGTGCTTCCACTTTTTTACCAATAGTGGTACCATAAGGTAAATTACATTGCCGGTATTGGTCAAAAAATGAAAGTATATAGCTATGATTGGTAAAAAATGAAAGTATTTTGCTCATTTTGCTTATTGTCAAGGCAAGTGTGAACTGTGAAGTCTGTTGCTATTTTCCTTGATAAACCCTTAATAAAAATATACTTCGGGTTGCCTTCCAAAAAAAAAAAAATACACTTTGGGTTCCTGTCATGTACTCATGCGTTTTCTTTTTAGCCACCTTTTTTTATGTCCCCTTTGACCTTTTGAGCCAAATGATAACCAAATCATTGTTAAGAATTGTCACCTCCCTGATCTATCCACCAATTATACTCTTGAAACTGAATACGATCCATATGTGTGCAGATATGGCGGATGATTGATTTGATTTATCGTCCACAGCAGGAGGTTATTACTGAGCTTGATAAATTCAGATCTCACATTCTCACTTGTTCCTCATAATAGAATCGTTGGAATTCTTCAAGATATTATTGACTTATTTTTCGAATTTCTTTTGAAATTCGGAGGGAATTTGCAGAATATCACTCTGAATCTCATTGTTACCTATCAATCTATAATATCAGACTGTTCTTACCTCTTGTAGCTTTTCATTTTAAACTGTGCCATCAAGCCACTTTTTGTGCTTGAAGAAAATGTGCAATTTGTGTTATTTGGTTTTCGACATTGTTTACTTTTGGATCTCCAATTTAACATACCCACCATATTTGCGCTGATAGTTGGTAGCTATTTTAGGAAATAAATAGAGTTGATTAGTGGACAAAAATTCCCAGAGTTGTTTAAAAGCCATTTTGAAATAGAGGATTTATATTGGTAAAAAGTATTTTATAAGTAATTTGATGATGTCATAAACATATTCTTTTAATGTATAAATATAAATTGAAGATAAAGATTAAAGAAGGTTATCAAAATCGTGATCCTGATCATAGGATTGTACGATTCCAACAACCAAAAACGCGCTATATTGCACTTAGAATCGTAAATAAGTAAGATTGTACTCAGGATCCTAAGATCGTAAGTGAGATCGTAGGATCGGATCGCTATATGATCCCATGGTTCCACTTTTTTTTTTTTTTACAATTTTAAATTATTATTATTTTACATTTTTTGATTGTTACTATTATTTTGTTTTATTATTTTAAAAAATTTTAAGCGGTCAAATTTTCATTTTTCACTTTTTTGTTTTTTAAATAATAAGAGATTGTAACGCCCCAAGGTTTGAAAACTCCTAGTTATATGTTTTATTAACTTAATTGTTAAGTGTTTTACATGTTTAGCAAGTTGCCATTATGTGTTTATGTGTTTTATGTGCTTATAAGAGTTGAGGGGTTAAAGTTGCCAAAGACTGAAACTCGCTAGTTCAGAGGCTGAGTTGTAATTCTTGAAAAGTTGCAAGATGCGTATGGCTGGAGGTTTGACTTGTGTGAATATTCAAACTTTCTTGTTTTCTCTACACAAACACATACACACGTACAAGCCTAGCTGCACCATACTTTCTTGAGTTTTAATCCACAAATCAAAGGAATCGATAGCTGTAATTGGTTTCATAGTGATCAGTAGCACAAGGTATGAGTAGTAGTTTGAGTTTTGATTGTTTTAGAGTCAAAGAGGTGATTCTTGGGTGAATCATTGATTTCATGATGTTAATTGTTGTTAGTATGGTCCCTTGTTGTTACTTAGGTGTTTTCAGCTGTTGTATTGAGTTAAACAAGTGCAGGAAAGCATTTGTGGTGTGTTTTGGCTAAGAAGACAACAAGCAGTCGATGGTACTGCTGCTGTTGTTCATAAGGCACGGGCGTGCCTAGCGGGGCGTGGCAAACCCCAGGTCAAAAAGTCCGGGCTTGACTGGGCACGATCGTACCTAAGGAGGCACGAGCATGTCTCATGGTATGCCTTGGTCTGCAGAGGCTACGACCGGACCAGGTGGGAAGCACGACTGTGCCTGCAAGCAAGCACGGGCATGCCCCCTGTTCTATGTAGTTTTCAGATTTTCAGCAGTGTATATATAGAAGTTAATGCAGTATTTGTTTATTGCTTGTAGGCAATAAGAGATTGACGTTTTCTGTGATAGGAGTATAGTTGTAGTAACTGCTGTTCTGGTGAGTTACTTACCTTTAACCAGATTAGCATATGTGTATGCACTAAGTGAATAGTATATCACTGTATGTGCAATATGTGATTTAATCTTGTGAAATTAAAGACTGTTGTTCCAAGGTATGGTAGCATCATGTTATAATATTACAGACAGAGATGAGTTGTATTGAGATCCTTATACCCAAGTAAGTATCTGGGGTTGCCTACACAACGTGTAGCATACCTTGGGACCCGTTAACAGTTTGAAAAGCTTTGCAGGTTTCAAGTTGGAATGTGAGACATCCTAAGGAGAATTTGCTATCATGCTATGTGTATTTTTTCAATTAGTATACTCACTAAGCGTTAGCTTACGTTCAGTGTTTTGTGCATGCAGGTTGTAACGCCCCAAGGTTTGAAAGCTCCCATTTTGTGTTTCTTAATGTTGGAGTATGCCCACTGACTCACGTACGCCAATTGATCACTACCGATGATGTATGGGCATATCGGGTCACACGCCGGGGGTTGATTTTGACAACTACCTAAAATGGAGGGTGAGAAAGATTAATTATATGATGGTTGGCATACTGGTCAGGGTTAGCGGCGCTAACCTGGCTGTCGCTAACTCAGCCCCGATAGCGGCGCTAACTCTTAGTGGTTAGCGGCGCTGCACATGGGCGGTTAGCGGCGCTAACCCTTCTGACAACATGCAACTTTAATTAATTCACCTCCACAGTCCACCAATGCATGTGGGGACTAATGATGTGGTCTTGGCCGACCTTGGGGAGATCTGGAGTCTTCCTTGGCTCTATAAAATACATGCTAAGCTATCTCTCTAACACTCTTGGATATACTTACACCAAATACACCAAGAAAGCTATAGTGCTAGTTCTTGTGATTTGAAGGGAGAGTAACTTGAGAGATTTCTGGTGGTCTAAGGTAGTTGTTCCAGAAGCTAGTTCAAGTGTTGGACTTGGCTCAAAGGGGTGCTAGTACACCAAGGTCACCAAGTGTCTCGGTGTAGACTTCGATAGTTCAAAAGGAAGATTCAAGACTTGAAGCTAAGCATTCAACAACTCTAGAGACTTTGTATGGTATAAACTCTCTTCTCTCTTTCCTTTTAGTTGCATTTCTTTGTTGTAGAGTTTGGTAACACCTTTGGGGTTCACTTGTGGTTTCATGTATGCTTTTAAATTTCGTTTTTTGCTTCCTGTACGCCAAACCTCGAACCCCAACACTTAATTTATATGTAAGTGTTTAAAATGTTTAGCAAGTTGCCATTATGTGATGTATGTTCACTTGACCATAAGTTTGAGGGGTTAAATTATCAATTTCAGAAAGTTTATAACTCCAGGGGTCAATTGTGTAATTCTGAAATTTGATAGATAGATATGAGGCTTTATTTGCCCATAGTGGTCAAATTCTCTGTTGCATATGAACACACATACGATACACACACATCCTCACTTGTTGTGGCTGAATTCGATTCAAGGAAGAAGGATTAACATCTGAAATTGAGTTCTTGGTAATCCTATAGCAAGAGGTATGTGTTCTTGTTGTATTTTATAGAGTTTTTAGGTCAATAATTGGGTTCATGGCTTGAACCCTTGAAATTATATGTGATTGTTAGTTGTGATCTTCTTTTATGGTCTAAGAGGATGTACTATATGTTAGTAGATGTTCTTTGGTCTCAAAAGCCAGTTTTCAATCGACCTTAGAGGTGAAAACCTCGAAATCCGGCTGTTGTTCGAACAGAGTAAGTTGGTCTGCTGTACCGACTGTTCTTGCGACCGCATGGGTTATCCCTTGTGATCGCAAGGCAGTGTTTCAATGTTTTGGTTGGTTTTGTCCCTTGCGGCCGCAAGCAAGGTTACTTGCGACCGTAAGGGTGTGTTTTGTGAGATTACCGTCTACGGACGAAGGAATCATGTTTACTATCGCAAGTACATAACCTGCGGTCGTAAGCAAGCTTAGAATCATCCTTGCGAGCGTAGCAAGGCATGATGTATTAAAAGGACCCTTGCGATTGCATAGGGTTTCCCTTGCGGTCGTAAGGAGGTAGTTTAAGACCCTTGCAGTCGCATGAGTTAGTGCTTGCGGTCGCAAGCTGTCGTCCAAAATTCAGTTTAGTGTTTGATCAGTATCTTTTGCAAGTTAAGTACAGATATTTATGTAGTATTGTTTATTGCTTGTAGGCAGTAAGAGCTTGACGTCATACTAATAGGAATATATTTGCTTAGCTGCTGTTAAGGTGAGTATACTTATCTATGTTTAGCCAGTATGCATACCTGATTTACGTGAAAGAATGTGATTTCATGATACCTGTATATGTTATGTGTATAAGATACTTAATTATGATGCACAAGGAAATATAGTATTTAGCTAAGAGTAGCTTTATACTAAGAAAAGTGGAGGCCTAATTACGAGTAGTCGTAACTGGGTATTCAGAGAGAAAGAAGAAGGGTATATTGAGATCCTTATACCCAAGAAAGGTGTCAGAGGTTTGACTACGCGCGAGGTGTAGTCATACTTCGGGACGAGTTGACCGTTTATGTTTTTATAGGTTAGCTGGGATGTAAAGCATCCCGAGAAGAGTACTCATGCCTTATATGTTTATCTAATCAGTAATATGCTCACTAAGCGTTAGCTTACGTCGTGTGTTTTATGCATGCAGGTGCAGCAAGTAGTAGCAAGGGGAAGGCCCCAGTCGTGTAGCTAGTTAGATAGCTCCGAGTATTTTGTTTAAATACTAACACTACTTTTGTTAAATCCATTAGCGTTGATGTAAATAGATACTTATTTGGTAAACTCGAATATCTTTTGGGAACGCTAATTGACAGTTTATGTAAATATAGTCTTTTGAAAAAGTGGTGTTACACAGGTGCATCAGGTTATTGCAAGAGGAAGGTCTCGGTGGGATGACCGTCAGGATAGCTCCCAGTTTGTATATAAAAATGTTTTTAAATGCTACTTTTGTTACACAGATTAGCACCGGTGTATACAGTGAATGTATTTTGTGAAACTCAGATCCTTTTGGGTGCTAATAAGTAATAGTATGTTTATAGTTGTCTGTTGTGAAAAAGTGGTGTTACAGAGATAGAGGTTCATGAGATAATTTTTTTTTACGAAATAAGAAATTAATGTTGTGAACTATGTGCTCTAGATTTATTGAGTATGTTTAATAGTCACATATTAAATTTTATTACGATATGTAAACCAATGAATTGTGGTGAATTTTATTTATTCTCTTAATATACAAAATTTAGACGGTTTGATGTATGTTATTTTACAATTTAACGTTTCTTTCACTCGTATAAATGTTATTTAATTGATTTTTGATAAAAATTATAGCATATACAAAAACTAAAGAAATTAGTGACTTGTTATAGGATCTTAAGATTTCGATCTCGATCTCGATCTTACGATTTAATACTACAAAGACGAAAACGATCATAGATAAGAATCCCGATCTTGATAATCTTGATTATTATTATTATTACTATTCGGTGATAATCACTTTGTTGGCTCTATCCAAGTCATGATATGATGACATTAGTATTTATTGCATCACATGTAGAACCTCGTATTTCACTGACAAATCGACACTATTTCTTTAGATTGCGGTTTTGCAATAACTTGCAGTTTTTGAATGTGTTACACAATTTTCATGTTCCATTTAAGTTTTCTAATCATGGTCAATGCTTTATCTTAACGTCAAATTTTGTTTTAATGTTGCATAAGCTTTCAATATGTGCGTGTATATCTGAATAACGATGTTAGTAAACTTCAGTGTAATGCGTAGTGTGTACATCCAAACAATGATAAAAAGACCAGAATATATTTTTATGAAAAAATAAACAATTGATAATACCTAGAATAAGTATTATTACAACCCCATTAAGCACTTAAAATACAATTATTTAAGTATTTTAACATTTATAGTTAAATCTTTTGTTTAAATGACATCTTAGAGAAAACTGAATGGTGCAGAAATTTGTGTGAAGTGAGTGGCAAATAAGTGTGACATTTGCAACATAGAAAAGATATGCGTTATGTAATTATAGTGATCCTCATGTATATTTATTTGTTTTTTTATTGTTGAAGGAGTAATATATGGTAAATAGCGACTATTATAGATTTGAGTGACAAGAAAAAAAAATCTTAAAATACTAAGTGTGACCATTACCGACACTTGTTAACGTGCATCATGTTTTTATTGTAAAAGTAAATCCCTATTTTATAAAACATCGTTTTTACACAAGTTTTCCAAAAAAAAAGACATAGGAAAATTGAAAAAAAAAAAAGAAAAAGAAAAATGCATAATACATATTATCAAGAACACTCCACTCGTCGAGCCTAAAATTTACGGTCACTCGGGTGAAGGATTGCATTTGTGCCCTTATTCACCACACCAAAATACACCACCAAGATCAACAATCCAGCCTCGCCCAACCAGATTGATAGCTACAATTCGCCGGAACTCTGCTAACACTAAATGAGTCGTTACGATAGCCGTTCCGGTGATCCCGGCTCATACCGCGACCGCAAAACGTAAACCCTAATTTCCTTTTTGCTTTGAGTACACATATATCATAAGGCGTTGTTTATGTTATATTTCTCGATACGTTTGTTTTAGTTAGTTTTTGGGTCACGGACTGGACTATGTGTTTCTGTTCCTTTTATGCATCAACGAATTCTGTTGTTCAGGGTTAAAAATCTGTAGATAATGATTAAAATCTCTTCTATGCATAACAGAACATATTGAAGTTGTGTTGGATTGATTAAATTTATCATAAAACCTTATAATCATGCTTAACCTTGGAGAGTTAGAGTAAATTGTTTTAGATTTGTGGTTTTTGCTTTGTTGAATTCTAGTATGATGGTGTTTTCTCTGTTAGTTAAAGGCAAATGGTTTGTTCAGTGACTCAGGGTTTAGTGGAGGTTCTGGTTATAATTCTTCATCTAGCAAGAAGGATTATGAGAGTTTGGAGCCTCAGAGAAAGTTGGATTTAGATGGTTTGACCCCTTTCGAGAAGAACTTTTATGTGGAGTCTGCAAATGTTGCGAAAATGACTGAGAGCGATGTGGAAGAATACAGGGCTAAAAGAGAAATCACTGTTGAAGGTCGAGATGTGCCTAAGCCTGTTAAGACTTTCAGTGATGCAAGATTTCCAGGTAAAAGACATGCAAGTTCTTACTATAACGGCTTAGTGGAGGATTATCTTGTTACCTTTTGTTCTGTTAATAAAGGTTGTGAAAGTGTGGGTCTGGCAGACGGACGGACCAGGTAACAAGTTAAAACGGGTAAAATGTTGGTACGGGTGAAACTAGCTGGTTGACCTGAAAGATTTTTTTGTCCAGATTCCAGAAAATTATATTTTTTCTATAAGTTGTAAATGTGTCGCATTTGTACAAAATTTGTATTAGGGTCGTTTGAGATTACTTACTTTGAAGTACTTATGGCTTTGCATTAGTTTGAAAAAAGCACCTGGAATTTGGAATACAAAAACTGCTTGGGGCTTTTTAGTTTATTATACAATGGAAAATTGAATTTTTTACAAGCACGTCACCGGGTGCTTTTTGTTAAAGCACTTTTCTGCTTATAAGCCAAAAAATGTGCAAACCCTTACTTCAATAATATTTTTATGCATAAAAAGACTTGGGAGGTTTTTGTACATTAGAAATTCACTTTATGCAAATTTCTACTTCAATAATATTTTAATGAATAAAAGGACTTGGGGGGTTTTTTGTACATTAGAATTTCACTTTATGCAAATTTCAACCCTTTTCCTTTTTAGCTAAGTCAATTCGAGCCGTTATTGATATAACATAGCTGGATCGACTCATTTAGAAGTAAAATAGGTCGAAATTGCCATATATAGTACGGGATATAGATTTGTTTGAACGAATGTCAGACTCGTTGTACTCCTGTGTATATGTTGTATTTCTCAGAGGTTTTTAGTAGTTACTTAGGACCATAAGTGATTTGATTTTTGAAGCGATAGTGGATGGAAAGTAGGTAATGAAAATTGAACCAAGAACATTATTGTTAATCCAACTTCAGCAATAACGCTCAGCTAATACACATATTTAGGTCTTGAGACAGTTATTGTTAACAAACTACAATGTTTTAACGATATTGCTTCGTTTGCTTAGTAATGCGGGTCTCTTTCTATAAAATCAAACCAGATGCTAAGGTAGGTTTTGGAATACTCCCTCAAGTGCTTTATGTTAGTCGCTTTAGGATCTGTAACAAATTTTATATGGTTTAGTCAGTTGGTTATTCTAGAAGCAATCATATAATGTCTTCCTTAAACAATCTGAACTGGACTTTTTCCTCTAGAAAAATGAATAATTCTTCATATATTCCATGGAATAAATTTTTGCAGTGGTAAGTAGGAATTGGAGCTTTTTTAGCAACTATAATTTTACTGTCATGATTTAGTTGGTAATTTATCGCACCAAGATATAAAACAATAATACTTGAGATGGGGGTAGTATATACCACTTGTGATTCGTAAATTTGCTTTTTAATATTCAATATTTAGTTATATTGATTTTTTGTATGATACAGAATATGTTATGCAAGAAATCGTGAAAGCAGGCTTCACGGAGCCCACTGCTATACAAGCCCAAGGATGGCCAATGGCTTTAAAGGGCAGGGATCTTATTGGAATAGCTGAAACAGGATCTGGGAAGACTCTCGCATATTTATTGCCTGCGATTGTGCATGTTAATGCTCAGCCAATCTTATGTATGCATTTTCTACCTCTTATTTCAATTCCCATTTTATTGGTTTTGACTGAAATATATCGTCTTTTTTTAATCTAAATTCCATTTTTATTGGTTTTATTTATTGCCTGCCTATGGTGTGCAATAGTACCGAACCAAATTGGTAAACAGTTTTGTGCCTAGTTTTGCACACTCCTATAGTCCCATCAATCAACTACCCCTGTTAGGCATGATTGTAATATAGTTTGTTCACTGCAGCTCCAGGAGATGGACCCATCGTGTTAGTTTTGGCGCCAACACGTGAACTTGCGGTTCAAATACAACAAGAAGCAAGCAAATTCGGTGCATCTTCAAAGATCAAGAATACTTGCATTTATGGTGGGGTTCCAAAGGGGCCTCAAGTTCGTGACTTACAGAAAGGTAGGTGGTGATAAGCACAAGATGACTTTACTACTGTATCCCGTCATGTTCATGGATCGGGTATATCCTAATGCTTCAGCTTATTTTAAACACTTTATTGTATTTTTTTGTTTTCTGTTTTCTGTTCTTCTTGTTTTGTAACATGAACACATGTTATAATCATCATCTTTATTTCAGGTGTTGAAATTGTCATTGCTACACCTGGAAGGCTAATTGATATGTTGGAGTCTCATCATACAAACTTGAGAAGGGTCACTTATCTTGTCTTGGATGAGGCAGACCGGATGCTGGACATGGGTTTTGAGCCCCAAATGAAGAAAATTGTTTCTCAGGTTTGTGATTTAAATGATGAAATTTATGGAAATTTTAACTTCACCTCTCGTCTAGGAATAGACTTATCTACTCTGAGCATTTTTAACAATTGTTAGCTGTCAAGACATGGCTAATATAAAAACAAAAGCAATATCTAGAAATGTTATCACATTTTTGTAGATTATTTATTGTTAAATAGAAGTTATTTTGTACATTTAATACTTGAAACCTTATAAGAGAAAGCTATATATAAATTTTTTCGAACAGATACGGCCAGATCGTCAAACTTTGTACTGGAGTGCTACATGGCCAAAGGAAGTTGAGCAACTTGCAAGGCAGTTACTTTATAATCCATACAAAGTAAGAATTCTTATTACTCTTGAGGCGCACCAGGCCTGGTTGTAACCAAGACCCAGTCCCTTACTTTGAAAATGGTTCTGATTTGGCCCTGGTTGTTCCTAGCAGTTGTAAGATTAGAAAATTGATTAAACTCAAAGGATATTCAAATTTAAAAACAAAGCTTTTAGCCAATTTTTGTTATGAAAAGCAAAAACATATATTTATATTTAAAATACACCTCCAAGTTAGGTGTATATATACAAATTTATACTTCAATTTCTTGTAAAAACTACTGAAGTCACAAAGAAGATTCTATTCCATACGGAAGTCAAAATGTCATTACAAGAAAAATAATTTTTGGTAGTAGGATGTAGGACCTGCGATTCAGGCCTAGTTAGTCCTATAACTAGGATTTCAATTGGGCTTAATGGGGCTTTTCGAACATAAATCAGGATAAATATGCAACTTTCTGGCTCAACCCTGCCTGAAGGGGCCAGGGTTTTTTATCTAGGCCTAGGCCCAGACTAGGGTCCATGACTGGTTGTGCTCCATTTCTCCCTCTTCAGGCCCCTATGTGTTTTGCAAGGACCATCGCCAAATACATGCTGCTGACATATTATAATGTTTGAAATATATGTATAAACAGGTGGTCATTGGTTCTTCAGACTTGAAAGCCAACCATTCTATTCATCAGCATGTGGATATTGTGACAGAGAATCAGAAGTATAACAAGTAAGTGAAGCATTTTGTTCAGTGTTGAGGGTGAGATAACAAAGAAGTGTATCATGCATCGTGGACTTCATAGATGCTAATAAGTACATATTATTATTATTGTTGTTGTTGTTGTTATAGTTATTATTGTTATCTATTTTTTCAGATTGGTCAAGCTGCTTGATGATATCATGGATGGTAGTCGTATATTGATATTTATGGATACCAAAAAGGGGTGTGACCAAATCACCCGTCAGCTAAGGATGGACGGTTGGCCTGCTTTGTCGATTCATGGAGATAAAAGCCAGGCAGAGAGGGATTGGGTTTTATCCGAGTTTAAAGCTGGTAAAAGCCCAATAATGACAGCCACAGATGTTGCAGCCCGTGGGTTAGGTATGTGTTGTGCGAAGTAACCTAATCTTGTTGCAAGTATATTTTCAGAGGTTGCTTTGTGTTCGGGTTCAAATATGCATAATTTAATATGTTTCAAAATGGGCCGGGCTGTGTTGACGCACAACAGATTCCATTTATTAGTTTTTATTATGAATAATCATCGCCTTAAGTTAGACTATCTAAATCTTTGAATAAATTTTAGATTCCGTATGGATAAAAAATAGACTTCGGGTGACCTTTAACCTATTTCTCCCTTTGCTAAATTTTTTGATTGGACCCGTATGTGATAAAACACAGCCTAAAGCTATTATTCATAAGTAAATGCTTCTATATCTTTGTAACATATCAATGGTGGCACTTCTAGAATGCCAAATTCTTGCAACGTAGCTCTCTGAGAAAATAATGTTCGACTGCAAAAATAGAACATGAGTGTTTATCTGGCATAGGTGAAATAACTATGGTGAAGTAGAAACAATTGTATATATGCCAACTTCAATAAGTCAGCAAGCCCTTTTACATTTATGCCTGGCATTCTAACCAGTCTTCCTAGGTGTCTATTCGTTTTTCTATTTCTATGTCTACGAAATTAATTTAATAAACTATATTTTTTGATCCATGTTCATATGGTTAAAAATCAATGGCAGATGTGAAGGACGTGAAATATGTGATTAATTACGATTTCCCGGGTTCACTGGAAGATTATGTTCATAGGATTGGTCGAACAGGAAGAGCCGGGGCCAAAGGGACAGCATACACCTTCTTTACGGCAGCGAATGCGAGGTTTGCTAAAGAACTTATTGCTATCCTTCAAGAAGCTGGTCAGAAAGTCAACCCTGATCTAGCGGCAATGGGTCGCGGTGCACCTCCTCCTCCTTCAGGTTGCCTGACTGAAAATCTTTATATTTTTGTTTTTTGTGTATTGGTTGCAAAATGGGTAGGTTGGTTGGATTTGGTAATGGATCAAAACACTACTAATTCATTTAACATAAATTCTGTTGCGGTATTTGCCACAACTAATTATTAGAAAAAAAAAAATAATAAAAATAGGGTTTTGTGTCGACCTGTTTTGGTGGATGCAATAAATTAAAAGTTATCGGGTTTGATGCAAACACATTTTGACATATTACCCAGCCTGGCCGACTTGCCCGTTTGGCTACCTCAGGCTGTGATGGTTATACTTTGTTGTATATGCTTTTATTACGCAGTTTATATTCCTGAGTTAGAGTGCCACAACCTTGATATATCTTTATAATTTTTTTTACTAGAAATTTTCCTTGTGTCTGGCAGGACATGGTGGTTTTCGTGATCGTGGTCGGGGTTATGGTGGTGGTCGATCTTGGAACTGATGAGCAATTACAACCATACCATGTGAGGTTCCAAGAGGGTATTATTGTCGTTTTACATTGTAAACGATCTTTTCTACTCATGTTCTACCGCATATTTGAACCTTATGAGTAGTGCAGTTAGGGTGTTCTGTTTGTGTACCGAGTATACCAGCTTGCCTGAGTAGTTATTTTAGTTTTTTTTGTTGGTTGCCTGAACCTTGTAACCTGGTTTCTGACTGGAAATTAGTGTTATTTTATCTGGTTATTACTTTTGAGTATCTATATGAACAAAAGACACATGTTTCCTTAAACTTCTCAAACAGCCTTCAACGGTATTGTCGCAGTTCCTGGCTTATCATGGTCGACATGCTCCCATGCCAAAGCATGAGAACACCAGAAAAGGAACATATGTAAAGATATAATAACTTTGACTTGTAATTTTGTGAAAGTTGTAAGTTCTAATTTCATTATATTCTGAAATCTAAAGCTCTCAATCTTTATTTTCAATGAGAGTGGTGATCTATTGACTTACCTCTTGATGAGACATCTTTCACCACATTCTTTGACCAATGTTGGTAAACTACTCACCAAGTTCATAAATTTTCTTTGGCTAGTTAATTTGTTTTATAAAAATCTGACTTCATAAAATGTAGTTCTTTTATGATTGTCAAGTGTTTATCGTCTATACCATTTACCTTTGTTGGTGATGATTGATGAATAATTATTGTTCGTACGAAGGTCTTGAACTTGAAATATCTTAAATTCTCTAATTTTCTGATTTGACGGATACTTCCGGGCTTTTGAATGGTTGCTCCATGGTCCTCTTGCTCTTCTTTAGTTCAATTGTCAGATTCTTCCAGACCTTGACAGCCATATCATGTTTCGACCGTGTGGACCTTATCTCTCGCCTCTTTTAGTTATTTTGTTCTATGAGACTTTGTGTATATTTCGATATGATATTATGTAATGTTACTAATTCATATATGATTACTTGAATGGCACTTTCAATCACATAGATTGCAATGTTTATTACCGTCAAAATAACGAGGCTTATAACCGAAATCCTCATTTCACCACCAACTCAATTCAAGAAATTAATCGAACTTTTTAAGTCGATTTCTAGCTCCGAGTGCACATAGATTAACATTCAAAGCCAATTTCTATGCTTATGGAAAATGTATAATTAAATATTTATCAATGTTTTAAAACTTTGGCCGATCCGGCAAGTTGAACCGGTCAGGTGGATAATTCAATTATCGACCGTTTTAACATTTATTTTTATCTCGGATTAAATCAATCATGTTAATGGTTGATCCGGTTTGACCCAGTGGTTGAACCGGTTAAACTCAACGGTTGACCTGGGGAATGATTTTGAAAATATATTTTATTGGCAAGAGCAAAAACCGACTTCCCAAGGATACATTTCTATTTTTACATAAATCAATTCAATCTTGTAATTTTAGTTTACTAATAATCTATTACGTGACATTAAAGTTTCTTATTTTTACATAGAGATTGAAAACTTGGTCGACTCAGTTGACCCGTGACACATTCATCACACCGAGCTAACTAACTATCTGAGTTTAAAAACATTGATATTTACACACATCCTCGTATACACAACATAATACTATTTTAAAACACTACAAAAGTCATATTATATCATAATGAAATCACAAGCCATACTCTTGAATATTACAAAGTTTATGGAGATGAAACGTTTTTCATATTTTTAGTGATCAAATTTACACAGAAGCAAATGTGATAACAAATGTATAAAGCAAATTGATAATTTACATAATTAACCCTTTTTATTTTGTGTTATTTTTTTTATCCATCCCCATCGAGTAACCCAGGCGTTCTAACCCACTTTCTTTTGCAGGCAGGCTAAAAGCAAAATAACGCAACACAAATAATCTACTCGCCGGATCGGTCGTCCAGTCACCTTCAAACAAGGTTTGATTCACGCTATTTCGTTTAAATTACCGTTCTAAGCTTCTATTCCATAATCCACACTATTACATGCTCCTATCGTTCGTTTTAGGGTTTTACATATTTCTTTACCAATCTTAAATGGTTGTAAAACGATCGAATTTGGAGTTTTAGTGTAATTTTTGGGGAAAATAATCTTTGTTTTCGAGTTTCTTAAGGTACATATCGATAGCAAATCTTTATCGTATTAATATAGGTGTTTGGATGTTTAACGATTTTCTAGTGCTTTGTTCATTGGGTAATTTGTTCCTTATAATCGAGAAACTTTGTAGCCATTTGTTTGTTTAGGTTTTTGTATATTTAGAAGTAATTAGTCACTTGTTAATTTGTTAATATAAGTTTAAATCTGAGATACAATTGCGCATTTGATTGATTACTTGTTGCTGATTTTCGAAAGAATTTATATTCTAGTTTAATGATAAATGTATGTGGACGTTTAGGTGAAACAGAGTGTGTAGTGCTTAATTGCAACTACATTATCATAATACCATCCAGTTTTTATTATACTGAGTTGTTAGTTTTTTCTTCCTCCTCCTCAGGTTCATATTTCATGGCGGGGAGAAACCGATACTCTCGGGAGACATACGACAATCATCGCGGGTATCCCCCAGAAGGGCCTCCTTCTCGGGTTCATATGCCTCAACCCATGCCACGACATCCAGTTATGTTGGAAGAAGAACTTGAAATGCAACATCATGAAATTCGCAGGCTTTTGGGAGAAAACCGAAGTCTAGTTGAAGATCGCATTGCCCTACAACGAGAATTAGGTGCTGCAAGAGAAGAATTCAGGCGAATGAACATTGCAATTACTGAGATTCAAGCGGACAATGAAATGCATTCAAGGCAACTTATCGAGAGTGGATTGAAACTTGAAGCCGATCTTCGTGCCACTGAACCGCTTAAGAAAGAGGTGATGCAACTTCATGCTGAAGTAGAGAGGCTTAGTTCTATTAGGCATGATCTATCGGGGAAGGTTCAGAGTCTCACAAAGGACCTTGCAAGACTGCAAGCTGAAAACAAGCAACTTCCAGGTTTAAGATCAGAGCTCGAGGAACTACACAAGGAGCTTATGCATGCTAGGTTTGACATCCATTTATTATAGATGATGTGCATGGGACGGTCAGGTTCTTTTTTGCTTAAAACTGAAACCTAACCAAATTATTCGTTTTTGGGATGTTGAAATCGTTCAGTTTTGTTAATTTACTGCACATATTATCTTATGAAAACTCACCCACAATTAGTTGTTTGTAACTTTGTATAATAAAATTAGGTAGGAGAGGGAACTAACTGTTTAGGGGAACCGACCGATAAAGTGTAGAACACGTAACATGCTTTTATGCTAAAGAGAATAACGTTGATATTTTAGGCTAATATTAAAAATCGATTTTCTTCGGTATTTTATTTCCGTTTTTCCACATAAAAATGAGTCCAAACTGAAATTTTTGGAATTTTAAAATTTCATAAGCTAATATCTGCCATCTAATTTCATCGCTCTTGTAGAGATGTTATTGATTATGAGAAGAAGGGAAGTATTGAGCTGAAGGATCAAAAGCAAGCAATGGAAAAGAATTTGGTTTCTATGGCACGGGAAGTTGAAAAGCTACGAGCAGAACTTGCAACTACTGATACTAGATCGTGGGGTGCTGGTATATATAATTGTCTTAGTTACCTTTATTTCATTATTTAATTTATTTGGTCATTTCCATCTATGCATTTTAGGTAATAGCATAATCTTTTGAAGAGGATGCTGGACATATATATCTTTCAGAATGTTTATCTGTATCCAAATGATGTTTTCTCAGTAGTCTTTGATACTGGTTTGTTTAGGTGGATCGTACATGACGAGTTTCGGCAGTTTTCCGCATCCTTACGGTGATGCGTATGGCCGTGAACTGGTATGGTTGCTACATCTTTCTGAGTGTTAGTCTTTTGATCATCAAGCATGCTTTTCAAATTTACGTATGTTTGATTTAAACATCCCAATGTCCTCAGGGTGCTGCTGACTATGATCCATATGGTTCAAGTTCGACTCGACGGGCAGAGCTCGAGAAATACCATCTCTGACATGTATATGGTTTAGGTTCAAGTTTGAAAGGGAGTAAGGGACATCTTCTTGTCAGTTACCTTGGCCATCCATTATGGAGTGGGTAGAAGTATATATTTCTTCTCAATATGTGTTTACATCGGTAATCCCTTTGTTTAGACTCATTAGCCAGCTTAGCTAGGTGTAAAAGGAATTTTAGCTTGCTTTCTACTCCCAATTGCAACAATGATTCTCTTGCGTAGCTGTTGTCTTACCTATCAGTTAAAGTCTGATGCTTTAGAAGTTTTAAGTTTGTTTTTGTTATTGTTCATATCTAAGATTCCTGTTTTCTTGCCTGTTTCTCTTATTTTAAAATGTATCACCAAACCCTTAAAGATAAGTGGACTCGTGGTGCATTGTAGTTACATGCCCCCTTTTTTATCCCTTGAGTGGATTAGGGATTCAGAAGTATCAGTTTGTGTTTGACTGTTGTTGCTACAAAAGAAGACAATGAGTGCCATTTGCTTCAAGTTATTATATATGCATCCTGCAAAGACAAACCTTTCAGCGAGTTGGAACATAGCATATGGCATCATATAAGTTAGAACATAAAAGTCCAACTATCATCATTGTAGCTTGCAGGCGATCTGAGCGCACATCTGTTTGAGGTGATAAGCAGTTATACAATGTGGCCTCATATGATCTATTCTTTCTTTAAGATAACTTATTAGGATGTATTTGTAGAGGGAGATGAAGTTTCATTATACACAAGGATTTCTCATATATAAATGTGACGTTGGTGAATTTGCTTAAACTAGCTTGATATTTGAGAGTTGAGACAGGTGTAGTGTCAAGGGATTTGATAATTTAGTTGTGATTTTACAATCCTTGGGACATTGAGGTGGCATAATAGCTTAAGGTTGATTGAAGCGATTTACACAGAAATCACATTTTTAGGTTTTAGTTTTATTGCTGCATGGCGATTTTCTTGAAGCTTGTGAGGAAGATTGAGACATGTTTCTATAATAAATTGTATACTGGCATGTTGAAGTTGGTTAACTTCTTCAATTACACAAGTCACGCTATTCGGTATTTTGTTATTCGAATGGAGAGGTTTTGGAAGACAACCTAAAGAACAGGAAACCAAAGCCAAGTGATCACGCCTTTGACTGTCTTTTGATTGTTTCATGATGATGTCAATTGTGCACTTTTGGAGGAAGGGAGGTTGACACTTGATGGGCCATTTTGCATGGGGCTGAATTCTCATATGGTTGTTATACTTTAGGCAAGTCCTCTATCTCATTTTTGTTAGGTTCTGAATTACTTTTATATAATTTTGTATAGCTACCATTCATAACCATACTTCATTTATACTTGGAACATTTTCTCGATCGGATATTTTTTGACATCCATGTATCTTTTTTGAAAGTAAATTTATATCTTTTGGGTTAATTAATGACCTTTTTTTTATAAAATCCCCAGAATTTTCGATGTCAAATGCCACGTTTCTTTCTTCTTCTTACTTCTCCTTAGGTGTTGTGTTTATAGTTTAACGTGGAATTAGTTTTATGCGGTATGCCTAGGCTAAGCTTGTTCCTTGGATATCCATGAGTCTCGTAAGCCTTGCAAAGCTGCAATAGTAGTTAAATTACCAGTTGAAAAGGATCTTAATCTGATCTGGCAAAAGATTTTGCCTTTAGTTACCGGTAGACAGCTGAAGGCTATGGGTGTTCATCAGGGCAGGTCACAGTTGTAATTGGTGTGGATTAATCAGGTCTAACCCTATTTTCTACTCTTGAGTGATAACTGTACTTAAATTTGTGCCTCCCACACCGGACTACTCTAATTTCTAGGGGTGTTTGATTGTTTGTCTGCTGCCGCCCAAAAAAGTTATCCAATTCTGGCTCGGATCATTAAACTGAATTGCAAACTGGGTTTCACCCAGATGATACTGAAATGAAATGGATTGGGTTGGTATATCGTTTGACCAGAATAACGGATTTATAGCTAGCTCTGAATCGTCAACCCATCTCCAATTGCCATTTGCCTGTGGTAGAGAATATGAACATACTTGAGGTCTGTACAACCCGAAAAGATTACGAGTTCGCATGATTCAAAATTAGCCATTAGCATCTAGTTTTATGATATGGAATTCTCTAGAGTTTTATTAACCTCAAAGAGCTTGCCATATTAAGCCAAAAGGTTCTAGCGATGCATTACCTATTTGTCGATGTTTTCTGTAGTTGATCTTTAGCTCAATCTAATAGCTTTTCTATTTCATAGGTGGAGTTACTCCTGATACATCTTCCAAATAGCATGTGCAAGAAAACATGCTCTCTTTAGCTGTAGAGGTGGTGGGTTAGGCATAGGGTTGAAATGGGTCATTTCTAGTGCTTGTTGAACTGGGTCATTTCTAGTGCTTGTTGAACTGGGTTTGGCTGGATCGACGTACACACTTTTTAGGAAGTTTAGAAGGATTTTAACCTGTTTGACCATTCCCCATTTTAACTAAGTTTGTTAACCCTTTTCATTCAAAACAAGCTAGGGAAGCATCCTTTGGCTGTGACAAATAACTAATTAGAGAAACAAAAGAGTTTAGGTTTTGGGGTGGCTGGTTGGGCGCTGGGTGGAATTGGGTTTTGTGTTGAAATGGCTCTTTTCTAGTACTGTTCTAACGGGTCTGGTTGGATTGACACACCCGCCCTTTATTTTATATTATTTCTAGAGATTTTGCAAGTTTTGTGTTAGTTATAATGACGAAAAATAATGTCATTGCAATGATAAATTAAACTTCGAGTAAAACGTTATAGAAGGTTGTATGCCTTAATTACTTTGGATGGTTTTCAACTTTTTTGACCCATTCCGTGTTAACTAAATTTCTGATTTTATCTTTTTTGTGTAAAGAACTTCCCAAACGGTCTCTTTCATAAGTAAATGGGTTAAAATTGCAACCTCAGTTCTTTAATTTGAAGTATAGTTCATTTCTAATCCTTGATATTCAACTCTATTCTAGGCTCAATGAGCTGGCTACTTTTTTATTTGCTGTTGAGACTAATAACCTGTTTCAGATCAATATTCAATACTTTATATTACATATTCGTCCCTGCATAATATTAATTAACAATGTAAACTTCTCACATGAACTTTATTCGTTTTGTTATTTTGCAGATAGACACAGGGCAATGATGCTAATGCATAAGATAGACATTTGAAATCTGTATCAGGTATGATCTAAAATCTTGGCCACTAATTCCGACAACGAAAAGGTTTGGAAGTGTTCCCTCTGTTAAAGATTTAATCAAGGATCAGTAAAACAGAGAAATATAAAAGTCTAAAATGCCTCTGTTAATCCATTTCCAAAATTTCCTTTTGAAAAGCCAATTCAAATCTTTTAAAATACGGCTTTTAGTAAATTTACATCATCTTAAGTTGTTTTTTGCCCGTCAAGCCATCATGTTATTTTGAATCTATCTGGCAAATTTTTTGAAAGTATGCTACATAAAGGGAATATAAGGGAAACATATCTATGAATGTCAAACAATAGCATCCTTGGGGCCTCTCTCCCAAATCCAACAAACACAGGTACTATATACAGAGTTAAGGCTGTAAATGAGTCAGACTTGTATGTATCTCTTTGAGCTTGACTCGATCAAGTCATGCTTTTATGAAGCTCAAAACTTTAACAAGCTGGGCTCAAACTTATCAGGGCCCTACATGAATTTCCGGGCCTGCAAGTCGTTGCTTTTTAATTGACCATTACAGTTTTCTCTATTAAAATCTTTAAAGACAATTCTCGTCGTTAGGCATGTTTTTGGCCAAATTTGGTATAATCAAACGAGATAAGTACTCATGTGGTATACTGTGGTTCTAATAGCAGTTGACCTTAGTGAGTAGAGTTGACTAATTAGTTGACCTCAATATATGGCCTGCCTTGTTAAGAATCTTTGAATACTTTGGTGGTCTTTGACTCTTGGGTTTTCACATACATTATCCTCTCAGTTTTTATATATCTTTTCTGGCTATTTGAGACAAACTCCAGCTTGTATCATGAACACTTGTCAACCTATCGAGTTGAGTTGGATTCATAAAGCAATTCAAAATGATTCATTTCATTAAATGATTTCATATTGACATCACATTATCACTCGTGTTTTGTGTTTTCTCGCATTGTATACATATGCCTGTTGCTCGTTGCTGTTGGTTTTATTTTTTTATTTTGTGAGTGTTGTTTGTTAAAAAAGAAGCTATGACTCTATGAGTGTACAAATCTCTCTCTTTAAATGACCTTTTATTACATGGTATACCGTGTACCTATTGTGATCATGTTTGCCACTTTAATATCATGCGTTTTGCACCATTTGTTGTTTTGAAAACATGATTTATATGCATAAAACAGAATGAGATACATAAATATGCAGGAAACGATCGAGAGGATGTAAAAGGAATCATTTTTGATCGAAATGTGATAATACTGTGTACCTGCTATGTTGTTTTTTTTAAAGTTTTTTATTCTTATGCATATAGAGATTAGTCTTTCAATCATCTGATCTAGGGATTTAAACGAGTCAAGCTTGACAGAAATCTAGCCAGCCTCTTTAAGAAATGCAGAAGCTCGAGCTTGTGTAATAAATGAGTCTTAATTTTGGCTCGAGCTTGGTTAGGCCCGACTCGTTTTGAGCTTTTAACGATTCGAACTCGAGTGGCTCGCTCATTTACATCTCTAATCTGATCGTTAATTTTTGGGTCATTTAATCATCGTGTTCCTTGCATTTGAATCTAGGTCATGTTTTCTTGAAATTTTACTGTACATGTTGATCAAGGATCATGTTTGTTGCATCTAGTTTGATTTGAAACTCAAGATTGGTTTCTTATATTTCCTTACATAGTAATAACGTTGTGATAGTTGCATCTAACTTTTGGGTTGTGGTTTACAAAGTGTGCATAGATGTAACTCTTTTGATTCTTGAAATTTCATTGTATATGGTGATCTTGATATTGATTTGTTATATATAGTTTGATTTCATATTTAATACTAGTATTTTTATAATTTCCAAGTAATTAAGAGAATGATTTGAGGGTTACATCTATCTTTTGGGTTTTTACTAATTAGTACATAGGTGCAATTTACTTTAACTCATTTGTTAATGACATATTTGCTAATTAAAGTTTGTATTCTGTTTTACTTTTCAAGTGCATAAAGTGCATATATACTTTGTTGTATTTTCAACATGTTTGACATATTATATTATCATGTTTCTTTCTTTGTAAACTACTTTCAGCTGCTTGACTGATTATGAATTTGTAGTCAAGCAGTTTCAACTTTCAAACAATTTGACTACTTAGTTTATATTAACTTTGTACATTTGGTTGCATCTAATTTAACATGTTGCATAAATAGTAGAAACATATCGCAACGGCTTGTTAAAATAATCCGCGTGGAAACAATATATGTTGTCAACAACACCTTTATTATAGCAACCGCAATGATAACTACAATCACTAACTGTTACGTCAACATCACTAGCTTATCACTAACAACTTGCAGTGATAACTAGTCTCACTACCATTATTGGACATTCACAAATGGTTGGTTGAAATGAAATGTGTAACGAGCACCTTGGATCGATATTGTGAACATGAGTCGCGGGATAACGAGCAAGTCACTTGGTCGTGAAAGTGGACAAAGAGCACCTATTGCAGGTGTCTTAGGTGGTGTTATATACACATACCTCTTAAATCATTAAAATACCTAAATTAATAAAACATTTCATCTTTAAGTGGTATACCTAAATTAATAAAACATTTCATCTTTAAGTGGTATGTATGTGTAACATCAAACTTTATATGATGATACAAAATAAATCATTTCCCTTTCTATATATTATGTATAAATCGATGCTAAATGTGCTAAAATTCACCTTTGATGTATTATTAAAGCAATAAAGTAGAGATATTGTGAGAATTAGCAAAAGCAAGGAACATGGAAGAGGGAATGACCAATGTACCCCCTTGTGATAAGCTTTTATGCAACAAATCACGTGCTACAAAGTGACCAACCCCATTCAACCGGAGCCGGCCGTTGCCGGAGTAGGTCCCTATGCTGAAATCATCCAACACATAAAATACAACAACTAAATCATCAACGCTTTTTTTTAAATATCTTATGCTTTTATCTATTTTATTAAATTAGTTTGAAGTTGGCTCGAGATTAGCTTGGACATTAACTGCACAAGAGAAGATTGAAAACATTAACAGTACATTATTACCAGATTACCTTCTTGTAATTTAAGAAACTAATAAGTTTTGCTTCTTAAAGTTATATTTAAATAATCTGATTTTATCTAATTATAAGATCTTATTTGTTTCACAAAATTTGAAAGAATAATTTATAATTAAATTTAAATTCCATGCTGCGTTGCGTTTTAATAAACATTGGTTGCTATCGAATATATTTTTGAGTTGATCTCAAATAACTCCCAAGTTGTCAACACTAAGTTACACTCCCGCATATTAACACAACATTTTATTTTACGCCAAAATATAAGAAATACCTTATATCGTCAATATAAACATAATCGGTCAAACAAAGTCATGTGTGTATAAATAGTGAAGCATTCAAGGATTTACATAAGGGTGTTTCAAAATACACCCTACTCTATTTTCAAAATACACCCTACTCTATTTATTACATCAAGTTTTTCAAGTTTCAAAGTAGTTGACATTATTTAAATGGTTAGTAAATTAAAATGTAACTAGTTTATTGCCCCGTGCACGCACGGGTATTTCGAAAGTGTATTAGAGATATTAAAATTTTTAAATAAAAATAATGCAATAATGAAATAACACTGTAAACTTACATATGTCATAATGCTTAACAAAAAAATAACAAAATTTTTTGAAGCACTTTTTTGTAGACCATATTGTTATTTTGTTTGTAACATTACCACTGTTATCACAAATTAAAACTTTTAATCTTTTTTCACTTTTAACACGTGAAACGGCAACATACAATTGACCATGTTTAAACATAAGTTTCCTGAGGAATAAACCAACTTTTGAAAGTGACTATCTTTGACTTTTGTTAATCGTCATAGCAAAATACATCATCAGAAGAAATTGTCTTTTTTAGCTAACTACTTACACTAATAATATAATTTTATGACCTCAAGAACACATATCTTTACATCTCTGAATTTAAATTTTTAAATATATAATATATAATCTTTTAATGATACATCTTATTTTGAACCATATTTATAAAAAATTTCATACATCTTTCTAATAAGATTGAAAATATGTCAAAATCAATAACTAAACACTTTGAATAACATATTTAAGTTGACCACTCAACTCATCACTATAATCCCAACAAATCCACTCAACTCACTACTATTAATGGATAACAAAAAATTAAGAATATACTAATTTAAAAAAAGTGTCATATTACAATAAAATTTATACCAAAACGTAGATAAAAATGAGACGGTCGTAAATATATAATTATTTTTTCTCTAAACAAAATATATGAAAAGTTACTAACAATAATTTATAAAAAACTTATAATTAATTACATTAATATACAATTTTTATATAACCCCCTCGTATTTTCTTAAAAACCCTCACATGTTTTATAAAAGTCCCTCATAATTTTCATCCAGCCCCCTCCTAATTGATTTCAAAATTGAATTCCGACATGTCCTTTCTAAAATTGTTTTGAGAATTGATTAATTTTGAAATTAAAAGTTGTGATTGGTTGATTGAGACTTAATTTATGGTTATTTTTAAAAAATTTGCATGCCTTATATATATATATATATATATATATATATATATATATATATATATATATATATATATATATATATAACATCCTATTAAATAACCAATTTAACATAAATAACAACCTACTATAGTCATTATATATAATTTCCAAATCTGCTCTTTAAGATTTTATTTTATTTCAAAACCTACTCTTTAACTAAAGAATATTTATATATAATCTGTCCTAAATAAAAATACAAGTTCATGACAAACTAATATGTTTGGTTAGCATTCATCAAATACTTAAACCGTAGATGATCACCAATTTCTTTTACATTGATTTTCTCCAATTACTTTAGCACCACAATCATCGTTAATGATCACCGCATCACCCAGTAACAACATCGTTGTAGCCGTCAAAGATGTTGGGATCGTTAAACTCTTCTATTAACGACGGGAATAGAATTACAATAAGAGAAGCAACTCTCACACTCGACTATTACAAACAACCGACCCTTTTTTCTTCTCGACTCTTACTCTAAGAGTTTACACTTTTTCTTGGTACTTACTACAACTAATGGAGCTTCTATTTATAGACAAGCTAGCTACCGTAACATTTAATGGTTTTACATGGCAATGTGAATTAGTCTTTGGCCGGTGGACACTTTCTTTAACAAAGGAGGAATCACTATTGCAATGGTGGCTATGGTTGTTGAGCACTATTGAGGAGTCTAGAATGGAGGCTGGAACAATACAACAAATCTACCCCTCCAGTCTCCGTCGATCATTCGTTAGTCTAACTATGTCAGCACGTAGTTTGTGTTTCTCAAATGTCACCACCTTTGTTAACATGTCTGCGGGGTTGTCATTGGTGTTGACCTTTGAAAGCTTCAACTCTTCTTTCTCAATGGCTTCTTTAAGCCAGTAATTGCGGACATCAATATGTTTCGTGCGGGAATGATACATTGAATTTTTGCTAAGGTCAATTGCACTCTGACTATCGCAATAAATAATGTATTCTTGTTGAGGAAAACCCAATTTTTGGAGAAACCGTTTAAGCCACAAGAGCTCTTTTCCAGCTTCAACTGCGGCAATGTACTCGGCTTTTATTTTTGATAGCACTACACACTTTTGGAGCTTGGATTGCCACGAAATAGCTCCCCCTGCTAGAGTGAAAATGTAACTAGAAGTTGATTTTCTGCTATCAAGATCTCCTGCCATATCAGAATCTGTATAGCCTTTCAGAATTGGTGTTTCTCCCCCGTAGCACAAACACATTTTAGATGCACCTCTTAGGTACCGTAGTATCCACTTGACTGCTTCCCAATGCTCCTTTCCTGGATTTGACAAGTATCTACTTACAACACCAACAACGTGAGCAATGTCGGGCCTCATGCAAACCATTGCATACATTAGACTTCCTACTGCTGATGAGTAGGATATTCCTTTCATCTTCTCCTTTTCTTTCTCTGAAGGACAATTTTTGTGACTTAACTTGAGGTGGTTTGCTAACAGAGTGCCGACAGGCTTGGCATTTTCCATGTTGAACCTTTTGATCACACGTTCAACATACTCCTCTTGTGATAGATATAACTTCATGGCCTTGCGATCACGAACAATTTTCATTCCCAAAACTTGTTGTGTCGGACCTAAGTCTTTCATGTCAAAATACTTAGACAAATCATTTTTCAACTTGTTGATCATGGCTGCATCTTGGCCTACTATGAGCATATCATCTACATGGAGTAAAAGGATGATGAACTTTCCATCTTGGAACTTCTTATGGTACACACAATGATCTGCAGTCGTTCTTGTGTATTGATGTTTGACCATGAACGAGTCAAACTTTTTGTACCATTGCCTCGGGGCTTGCTTAAGACCGTATATGCTCTTCTTTAATTTGCAAACAATATGTTCTTTCTTTGGGACTTTGAAACCATCAGGTTGCTCCATGTATATTGTAACATCCTAAAATAGGGCCTAGTTGTAAAGGGTTGTACCCTGTGCTTGTATAGTTGTACGTTGACTTTAGTCAATGTGTTTTGTTGTTAATTGCTGTTATTTGTCGTTTTAAATGTGGTTATGTGAAAAGTGTTGTAAGTTGACCAAATCGATGAATAGTTGAATGGTTTTAGATAATGGTTCCAAGAATATCTCCGTTAGTTGAAACGGATAAACCTAAGTTGTGTTTTAAGTTGAATAGGAGAACAAAATACCCACGTGGGGTATTAGACTCACTTGAGTCGGCCTAAGGCTTTCCCTTATCCCCTGTTGCTTCTCAAACACACACAATATACACACACTAACATACGTAAACACACACACATACATACCCTTTGAAGATTTGAAAGAGAATTCAAGAAGAAATCAAGGGGGGAATTAGTTTGTAGTGAATTCCAGCAGTAGATACAAGCTTCAAACGTTGTTCTTCTTCCTTGTTGGTAAGCTTTTGTGTGTTAAACCTAGTTTGAGTTATGTTGAAGAACACAACCTATTTAGATGGTGTATGGTGTGTTCTTGTGGTTAGTTTTGTTATCAAAAGTGTTTATAAACTTCAAACAATGTCAAATGAAGTGTTGGTATAATTAAAGATGAGTTTTGGATCGATTGGGGTGTTAAAACCCGAGTTACAGCAGCTGTCCAAGAACAGGGACGAAGTTTGCTGTGCAGGATGTTCCTGCGGCCGTAGGGGAAAGTTCCTGCAGCCGTAGGGGCCATTTTTATTCCTGCGGCCGTAGCAGTTCCTGCGGCCGTAGTAAAATGTTCCTGCGGCCGTAGGGAGGTGTTTTTCAGGATTATTGAAATTAAGCCTTCTGTGGCCGTAGGAAAAGGTTTCTGCGGCCGTAGGAGGATGTTTTGTGTATTTTAAGAGGTTTACCACCTACGGGTGAAGGAACAAAGCCTACGGGCGTGGGTACATAACCTACGGTCGTTGGCACCCAAAGAATCACTCCTGCGGGCGTTGGGTATGGTCCTTACGGCCGTAGGGTATGGTTTCTTGGGAAGGAACTCTTGCGGCCGTAGGACACATCCTCTGTGGCCGTAGGAGCTGTTCCAGGTTACTTGTTGCTTGTTGTTCGTTGTACGTTTGCATAGAAGCAGTAATAGTACTTTTAGACGTTGACTAAGCCTACACATGATTGTGTTAGGTGTATTTGAGGACTCTGTGGATTCCGGACATTATATCTATCTCTTGTGAACTCCAGGTGAGTACCGATTTTCCCATGAGTCTCGGTAAGTAGCGTTGTCTGTTGTTTGTTGAAATATGTTGTTGATGTTATACACGTGCGTATACGTGATACGATATGTAGTTGCCCTGTAGTTGCCATGCAGTTGCCATGTAGTTGCCATGCAGTTGCCATGTAGTTTCTATGTAGTTGCCATGTAGTTGCCGTGTAGTTGCCATGCAGTTGCCACGTAGTTGCCATGCAGTTGCCATGTAGTTGCTATGTAGTTGCCATGATAGTTGTATTACTTGTTGATTGTAAATCGCATGCGTGGTGTTGGACCCGATACGGGTGAGTTGTTGCTTGTTGTATTTGTCCGGACAGTTGTTGGCATGGTTAAGGTCAGCCGCAAGGCTGGATCCCTTGAGATGGATAATTCAGGATCAACGGTGGCTCGGTGGTGCACGCCGTGTCTCAGGTTCTGCAGGACCGCCGTTCCTTAGCGTGAGTTGGGATCTTGGCTTACGATCAAGATCCGAGTTGGCACGAACGCGCTGGGTGGACTGCTCTTCGCTCCCCCACCAGTGCGGTTGGTTGTAGCTGATACCCCCAGTTAGAGTTGTTGAGCGGGGTTTACCACCGTGCGAGATGTGGCTCTTACTGACATGTTGGCACACCGCGTTGTGATAGGATAGCCTTGTGTGCTGTTCCTGTGTTGTTATAACCTGCTTGTTGATACTTGTGTGTAAATCTGTACTCACTAGCTAGTGTAGCTAACGGTGCAGGATTTTTTTTCCTTTTTGTAGGTGCTGATTAGTTGGCCTTGTGAGGCGGGAACTTGTTGGTAGTCGTTGTAAATATCTTTGGGAACACTGGTTGTTGTTTATGTGATCCGGTGGTCGGTTGTCGCTAGTTGGTAACACCTGTTAGTTATGTACTTGGCTTACTCTTTTGATGTAAGTTAATAGCCGAGTCAGTTGAACTTTACTAATCTTTTGTAAACGTTGTTTATTCCGCTGCAAGCTTTGGATTAAAAAGTTTAAATTGTCGTTAATTTTAAGCTCGTGAAAACCGGTGTTACATATATTTCTTCATCTAAATCACCATGGAGAAAAGCAGTTTTCACATCCATTTGTTCGAGTTCAAGATCGAGACTGGCAACTAATCCGAGTACAGTGCAGATTGACATCATCTTCACCACTGGCGAAAAAATCTCATCAAAATCAATTCCTTGTTTCTGTTGGAAACCTCTGACGACGAGTCTTGCCTTGTACTTTAAGATATTTCCCTTTCCATCTTTCTTAAGCTTGAACACCCACTTGTTCTTCAAGGCTTTCTTTCCCTGTGGAAGTGTCACCAACTCATATGTCTGATTCTTCTGCAAATAATTCATTTAATCTTCCATGGCCTTCTGCCAATTAGTCTTTTCATAATGAGATTGAGCTTCTAGAAAGCTCTCTGGCACCCCCTCGCTAGTAAGGAGGATGTATTATGTTGGTGAGTACTTAGTTTGTGGAACTAACCCTCTTGCGAAACGTCGAACTTGAACATTGTCTGCAACAACTTGAGGTTGAACATTTTCTGGCTCCCTCTGAGCCTGAACTTCTTCAGCGTGATCAGTATGATAAACATTTATGGGATCATCATTTCCCTGCTGATTGGGACCATTTACCTCCTCATTGTCTAGAGGAATGTGTGATGATATAGGGGCATCTTCTGAAACATGAGAACTTTGTTTCTTACTGACTGATGAAGTAGATTCATGAAACTAGTTTTCATGGAATACTACGTCTCTGCTCCGGATGTATTTCTTCGTCTCGGGATCATACAGCCGGTATCCAAATTCTTGATCTCCGTAGCTTACAAAGATGCATGGAGACAACCTGAGATCAAGCTTCTGTCTCAACTCTTCAAACACATGCACAAATGCCTTGCACCCGATGTAACACTGTACTTTTAGATTAACTTTAAACTACGTGCGGAAGCTTAATTACTATAATTACATTATAAACATAATATAAATACATCATTTCCATTTTGTCATTCTAAAAGTTTGACTACAATGTTAATTTCAAAACAGGCTCTAAACAAAATATTAGTCATCAGAGTAGGTGGTCTGTCCATATTCCTAGTCATGCAATCCAGATACTCACCAAAATGAATCCGTAACATAAAATAGTGGGGGATTAGCACAAAGCTAAGTGAGGGAGTAGATATCTAAGCATACATAAGGCATACAGCCTAAACACATAGCTCAATCACGAAGAGAACCGGCGGTGTTGCAAGCACCTACAACCATATGTCGGCTAAAACATAGGTTTACCGTAGCCCTGCTAACATGGACAGCAGTACCAGCACCCTTGAGTGCAACAAATGCCACTCAAGATCAGATGCTGTTAAATCCCTAAGCAACAGACCCAGCCGAAATCACCAAGCTGATCTCCGAACATGTATACATGAAACATGACATAAAGTCTAAAGAGCATATAGCAAATCAGGATATCATATCCTCCATATCCAAAGATATGGATCCACTTACCAAAGCCTATACAGCTTAACACTCAGGAGTATATCTCACTGAGTCTTCTCAGTTCCTGAGAACATATAACAAAAGTCAGTATATGTTTCACAATACTGCTTCAAAGTATGTAAACACATTTATTATATAAATCACATGTGCACATACATATCATGTATAACTCATATACACCATTTAATGTGTAACACCAGGTTTCACGAGCTTAAAATCAGGAATAATTTAAACTTTTTAAGTATATTTATCAATGGCACGCAGCGGAAACTAAACACTGGTTATGAAATATAAAGTGTTGTTATCCGACATGGCAAATTTAAACATCAAAACCAAGTCTCAAAACGAACCGGTATTACCTTACTATAAACCGACCATCGGGTCACAGACAATCATAACAGCAAAGTGTTCCAGAAGAGTTAAAGTACAATTAGCCACAAGTGCCCGCCTCACCAGGCTGCCTAATCTTTACCTGTAAAAAGGGTAAATCATGAACCGGTTAGCTACACTAGCTAGTGAGTACAGGTTGCACATAAGTATCAATAAGTATGCAGTCAAAACTCAGGAAAGCACACAGGGCTATCCTATCATATCGCGGTGCGCCAATTATGTCAGCAGGAGTCGTGTCTTGCAGGGTAGCGAGCCACGCTCAACAACCCTAGCTGGGGAATCAGCCGCAACCAATTGCACTAGTGGGGGAGCGAAGAGCAATCCACGTAGTACACTCTGTCTATCATACTGGTTCCAGCCTAAGCGAAGAACCCAATTCTAATTAAGGAACGGCGGCCTGCAGAACCATACCCAAGCGTATACTCTTGAGTACCGTTAGTTCCCCCAATTCATAGCCCCTAAGGACCCTGGGAACCCAGCAAGATATTATCACCCATCTACCTGACTGACTTTAATCGTGTTGGAAACTGTTTGTACAGTTCCCCGAGTGTCCGGACATAATTACATAAACAAATAGCTGATCCAGTTAGGATCCAATTCATGCGCGCGTATAAACACAACAATCATTATTCTTACTAGTGAACGAAACATGCGAGTATAACCTAATCATAACATACACTTACCACATGATTTCTATCATAAGTATTCTCTTACTTTTACATCCATTCTAATCATCATAAACATGGTATATCACATCATAACATACCTTTGCATGCGTATTTAGAATCACCAATACACGCTTAAAACACACAATGGTTAGCACTACTTACTGAGCCTCATGGGAAATCGGTACTCACCTTAAGCTCACAGAAAGCTGACACAACGATCAACGGTTTCCGGTTCCTCTCGAACACCTAACACAATACATACACGCCTAATTATCACTTATACATAACACCCTTAGGTTAAAACATAAGTTAAACAAGCTATCAGCCCTGGACCCCTGCTTGCGCTCGCAAGTAATAGCCTTGCGGTCGCAAGAGGTCCTTTACCATAATCCAATGCTTCCGATCGCAAGGGAAACCCCTTTTGGTCGCAAGTATGTTTCTAGGATTGGTTACGATCGTAAGTTATGTACCTACGCTCGCAAACCTTATTTTCTTCGCTCGTAAGCGGTAAATCAGCAAAACAGCCCCTTTGCGGTCGCATGCCAACTGCATACGGTCGCATGGACCTTTCATGCGGTCGCATGGCTTCTTGAACTGCATGCGGTCGCATGGACTTTCCATGCGGTCGCATATACCACCCATGCGGTCGCATGTACCTGCCATGCGGTCGCATGGACCTCTGTTACAGCAGGGTTCATCCCTGTTCGAACACATGAACTGTAATTCACGTTTTTGATACCCAAATCGACCAAAACTCAATCTCAATTGTTCATAGACATTGTTTAACAACCTTAGAAGCTTACTAAATCATTTGACACAAAAGAGAATCACAAGAACACCTTTTTACACCATCAAATGGTGTATCCCTCTTCAAGAACACAAAAGCTAGGTTCAAATCAAGAAACTTACTTGGAGAAGATACACAGTAGCTACAAGAACAGATTGAGACTTGATCTCAACTTCTAAACCCTTTTGATTTTGATTCCTCTTCAATTCTCTTTGAAAACCCAAGTTTGGAGTGTGTGTGTATATTACGTATGTGTGTATGTGTTGAGTGTGTGTGTGTTTTGAGTTTCTCCAGAGGATAAGAAGCATCAACCGACTTTGGTTGATTAATTATTCAACACGCGGTATTTTGTTCCCCTTTTCAACTTACAGCTTGTCACACGCTAACCCATTTCAACTAATGGGGATATTTTTGGAATCATTACGCGAAACCGTTTAGTATTTTATCACTTTTACTTGCTAACTCTAACTTTCATATAACACCTCATATATCCACTTTAACTAACTAAAAACATAAAATAACCACTAAAACACTTATTTAAAGTCAATGTACAACCGCTTGAGCACGAAGTATAATTAGGTACTACTAGGCCCATTTTCAGGATGTTACATAATGTAATCCAAGTCATTCATAAAAACCGTATAGAGTGTCATGTTGTTTTACTGTCATGCGGTTTTAATGTCAAAAGTTCAAAACCGGTCAAAAGTGTTAAGGAAATGCCTAAGTCTCAAATCCCTTATAATCTATGCGGTTTTTTTTATCACAAAACCGGTTAAGTTCACAAATCCGTATAATTCATATTCTTGGTTGTTTTGATCAATTTCTTCATTTCTGGACTAATTGATTTTCATGCACAAGGATATATATATATATATATATTCAGAAAGCTTTATAAACACATAATAAACAATAATCCATAACAATTACTAACATGCAAACATTCTAAATTTATAAAATTCAAGTAGCATACGGTTTTCTATATAATTTCTATAAAACCGAATATAAATTACAATTATAACTCAATTATACTAACCTTTATCAATCAGATACTTCATAAATCAAATCACTTAATCAAAAGATGAAGATGGTTGTTTTCTTCTTCTTGTTCTTCGGTCGAGAGCAATCCAAGAAAAACACACACACACACACACTTTTTGATCTTGCATGTAAAATGGCTTAGTAGAAAGGTTGTTGGTGACTTAGTGTCTCAAAATATGACACCTCATAAACCACTAATCTCATATTTTGACACCTCATGCTCCACTAACTCATATTTTTTAATTAATTAATATTTTCAAATTAAATAAAAATACACATATTATCACAATTTAATTATCACATAACACATAATGATAATTAAATCCACATATTCAAAATTATAATTAAATATTACTTAGACTAATTACCTTATTAATCTAGGCCAGTAGAGAGGGTGTTACACCCGAACACCTTCAAGTGCGGGTATGAAATATCTTTTCCATACCATATCTTCTCCGAAACTTCAAAGTTCAACGGAACTGAGGGCGACCTGTTTATAAGAGAACATGCTCTTAGCATAACTTCGCCCCAAAATGGCTTAGGTAGTTTAGCCATACTAAGCATGCATCAAACTTTCTCTACAATGGTGCGATTCATTCTTTCTGCTACACCATTTTGCTGTGGGGACTGTGGCACTGTCTTCTCATGTCTGATCCCATGCTCAGCATAGTATGCTAAAAATTCTCGAGAAGTATACTCGCCACCATTGTCAGATCAGAGACATTTAAGCTTATTTCCGGTAGCTCTTTCTACCATGGCATTGAACTTCTTGAAGCGATCAAATACTTCATCTTTTGATTTAAGACAATAAACCCATACCTTGCGAGATGCATCATTAATGAATGCTACAAAGTACCAGCTTCCACCAAGAGATTTTTCTTCAATAGGTCCACATACGTCAGTGTGGATAAGGCTCAGTAACTCAGAGCGGTTCTTTCTTGTGGAGCTAAAGGAAACTCTATGTTGTTTCCCGAACAGGCAATACTCACATGGATCCAAGGCTACATCTTTGGCAAATGAGATAGCCTCTTTCTTTGCAAGAGTCGTCAATCCCTTCTCACTCATGTGGCCCAACCTTCTATGCCACGGATTTGGAGACGTCTCTTCTTCTATAGCATTTAGACTTGAATGATGCAACTTGACATGAGTTTTGTAAAGAGTACCACAAATATGTCCTTTGTCAATGATCATCAAGCCTTCCAACAACTTCCACACACCTTCTTTGAATCGATTCTCATAGCCCTGCAAATCTAGAGCTAATCTTGAGATGAGGTTCAATCTCAACATCAGCCAGCCCAGGTTTACACGAGAGATTATCGGGCTAGGCTAGGGAGGTTGGAGAGATCAGTTTCTCAGCTCGTTGAGATGTAGTAGGAGGCTAGAGAGATTCAGAGGGCTGAGCTTGCACATGCCGAGGCTCACCGCCAGTACATGATTAGCATGATGCAGCTTATTGCGGCCGACACTTTGACTTCTTCATAGCAGTTGCCACAGCCGCCAGCTTATCCGCAGAGGCTCCGGGACTTCACTGATGAAGCCGGACCTTCGTACCCACCTCCGCCATAGTTTTATTTGGGGATAGTTAGTTCAGTAGTATTTTATTTGTATTGTTCTAGATTAGCTTGGCTGTACAATTTTGTTCTGCTATAGTACATGCCATATTTTGATGTGTTTGATGTTATTGTTCTTATTTTGTCTATTTGTATGACATCCAAACACTTGTACATATTCGGATATTTATTTTAGCTGTTTAGTTCCTTTTGCTTGCTATAACTTGTGATATTTTTTGTCCCTCTCTATGTTTCACTTTTGGTTGAGTTGTTGTTTTGCAAGAATATTCGTGATATCTTGACAGCTCGGCTTATGTGTGGGGAGGAAGCCAATGCCTTCAAAATTTTGCAAATGCAGACACACTTGCTGTTCAGGGAGTTCTTAAAGCTCTTTTTTCGCTTACTATTAGTACATTAGGACAATATACACTTTTAAGTGTGGGGAGGGGATTAATATAGCATGCCTGCTATTCTGTGTCCTGTTGCAAACTCTTGTATGTTAATTATGCTTTAAACCTTAAAATTGATTTAGGCGTAAATTTTTCGCAAAATTATATCATTTTGGACATGTTTAGATCTTCTCGCATGATAGACTTTAAACAAGTGACATTTCAGCTTTTATGAAGTAGATTTTGCACAAATACTTGAGTTTTAACAATTGTTTGACTTCAATTGCACAAGCCACACCTGATATGCATTCCTGAGCATTTGAGCAACTACACTTCATTTCTTACATGATTAGCTTATGGAATTGCCCACTTATATGCTGATTGTTGCTTTGATTATAGAACTTGCTTACTAGTATGCATGTCGAGATCATGAACTAAACTGTTGCAGTTAAGTGATAGAAGCACTAGGAAACCCCAATTCAGCCTATATACTTTTGTTTTAGCCAATTTCTATATTTTCCCCCTAGTTAACCACTTTGAACCTAAACCTTTCATTTCATTACCCATGTTTATCCTGTTTTAGTCTATTTTATTTTTAATGTAACACCCCCAAATTGGGTCTAGTTGATTTAAGGTAATTAAGTAGGATTATCCTTAATTGATTGGTTGATAAATTGATTATGTGATTTAATTTACTTAAATATGTATACATTTGAATATATGTTAATTGAATAAATTATATCTTAAAATAATGTGAGTGGGGCGGTGTGTTTAGGTGGCCGAAGAGGGGGTGGTTAGTCACCACCCTACTCTCTTAGACTAGCCACTAACCCCATGTGTGGGTGCATGTGGGCCGATTAGGTGGGTTAATCCATTCCCACTCTCATTTGCATGCAAAGAGCTAAGGTGTTAGTGTGTGTTTTCCTTTGCTTTGCTCTCGGGTTGAAGAAGAACATAAGAAAGCCGATTTAATCATCAAATCTTATTTGCAAATAGAAGTTCAAGTATCCAAGTTTATAAGGTTAGATTACATGATTCTTATTTATTAATTGTTATTTGAGCTCGGTTCTTGTAGTTGCATGCTATCCTTGATCGAGTATGATAAACATGTTATGCATGTAGGCAAATCCATGTTAGAAAGACTAATTTTATATGCTATTTTATGTTTTAAAGGATCTTTAGAACATGCATGCTAAGATTGATGTTGAAACTGATATAAAATGAAATTATGAATTGTTGATCATAGGTTCTTGCATGCTAGAATTTATGTTTAATTATGTTCATATCATGATTAGAATGAGTTCTGGAAAGTGGATTAACATGCATGCTTAAAATCAGTAAAGAATTGTGTTAGAAATCAGAATTGGGGATGAATGTATGAATCGATCGGATTTAAGAGTTTAATGAATCGGAATTGATATCTTAGTATGAATCGCATGGGATTGCATGTAGTATGAATCGCATGGGTTTTGAATAGTATTGGATTGGAATCGCATTCGATTCACATAAGGTTAATCACATGCGATTTATATAGAGAGCAATCGCATTTGATTTGCATAAGGTCAATCGCATGCGATTCGCATGGGGCAATCGCGTGCGATTCGTTTATCTATCGCATGCGATTCACTTGTATCTCATTCGATTAAGCTTTGAGAAAATTCACAATTACTAGAAGTAAAAGTAATAGTGGATTGTATGTATTGATCTTATATGTACATAAGTTGAATTGTACTTGTGGTTATGTGAGTATATATGTTATTTATAGTATCGTGCTTATTGAATATTGATTAAGCAAATACTGATTTGTAATTGTATTCTCAGGAGGTAGCAAGACTCAGTAAAATAGATTGCTGAGTGATCTGAGTTGAAGACTTTGGTGAGTGGACTTATGTCTTCGTATATATGAGATATGATATTCTGATAGTTATTGTGTTGTGAATAACTGAATATGTGTATTGGATGGGAGATCAGCTTTAGCGTGGCGGCTGGGCTTTTGCTTAGGGATTTACCGTATCAGATCTTGGGTTGCATTTGTTGTTATCCAAGGGTGCTGGTATTGTTATCCAAGTAGCAGGGCTATCGGTAAACCTTGGTTTTGGTAGCCGACCTTGGTTAAGGGTGATTGCAACTGTGAATCTTGGTTTTGGTAGCCGACCTTGATTTTGGGATGTTGCGTCACCGCCGGTTCTCTTTGACTGATGAGCTTTATGTGTTTGGAATGATTATTTTGTATGTGCTTAGATAGTGGTTCTCTCACTTAGCTTTGTGCTAATCCCCCACTAGTTCGTTTTGCAGATAAACTTTTGTAAGTTTGTGAATACTGAAGACTGGGAATATGGACAGACCACAACTCTGATGTCTAATGTTTTTGTTAAGCCTGTTTTGTAAACTAACACCGTTGTGGAATTTTGTAATTATAAGCAGAGGGAAAGTTTGTAGTAAACTTTGTTTTTTAAACATAACTATATGTAATTAGCTTCCGCTGGCATTAATATGGTTTATAAAAGTACGGTGTTACATTTAAGTTTCCAGAGTCAGTTTGATCCGTTTTGTGCTGCTTAGTCCCGTTGTATTCTGATCGTCAGTTGTTCATGCGCTGATTAGTGGGACATGATAAATACATATGTCCCTTGGTTTGTTCTGTTCATGCTGCATACAGCTGAGTTATCTGAGAAAATCCAAAAAAAATGAGAAAAATGAGAGATTCAGTTACTTGGCATGCTTTCCTTGGCTATTTTTGAGTCTGTCATACATTGAGTAGTAGTTCTTTGTCGTTATTACCTGGTTGTTAGCCATCATTCAGAGAATTCTGATTCCATTTCTACTTGATGAACTGTATTCTCGCTGAAAATACTGTGTAATTCCGTGTACCTTTAATAATAGCAGCTTAGACGGTTTTAAACTTGATTTCTGGATTCTATTTTAGCCACTTTTATATATTCTCATTCCTACCCTTAGCCCTAGCCACATTACAACCCTAACAAAGTCTTCTTGATAATTACATATGTTTATGTTAATTGGTGGAGATGTGATATGTGATCAAGCTTATGCTAATCTTTGCTTCAATCTAGCACACGTTCACTTATACACTTAACCCTAATGCACATTGAGTGCTAGAGTGATCTCCGGTGAGGTATGAAGTCAGATACTTGTCATAATTCATCTATTCGTGGTTAAATTTGCTTTTCATGGAAGTTTGTTTTCGTTGCTGTGTTTGGCTGTCTGTTATGCTTTTAAATCTCTTCTATGTCGGAATGATATATGTTTGCACTGATTTGCTGCCTTTAGAAATTCTTTGGTTTTAGCTACTGCATTAGAGTTTGCTTAAGGACAAACAAAGCTTAAGTGTGAGGAGTTTGATATTTGCTTTTTTATGCATGTTTTAGATGCTAGAATACCCCGTACTTAGCCCAAATCTAAGGTGATTCTTGTTATAATTGATCTATTATACTTAACATTCACCATGCAGGTTAAAAAGAGCTTTAAGTAAGATAAATGGGCTAAACAAGGGAAGAATAGAAGAAAGATGAAGATTTGTGAAAAAGACCACCCTACGGCCGCAGAAGATATTGCCTACGGCCGTAGGAGATTGTTCTTCTAGAAGGTTTAACCAGACACCCTACGACCGTAGAAAGAATTTACTACGGCCGTAGGAACACCTTATCCGCAGTCATCATTATCTGACAAATTTCTTGCGTGTGTCGGTTGAGTGACAGAATTTTGCGTGTGGAGAAACACCGTTCCAGCCATCTCTACGGCCGTAGAGGATACTTCCTACGACCGTAGAAAGTTCTATTACAACACATTAAATGGCAGAATCTGCCATTTGCATAAGAGTTCGGATTTTTTACCACATTTCGGACCAACACCCCCAAACACTCTCCCCAAGCACCCTAACACTCCAGAAATATTTCTTGGTGATTCTAAGGAGGAGAGATTGGATTTGAAGGTTTGGAACAACATCTTGGAGCTTGGATTTAGTTTTATCATTGCTTAGCTTGGGTATACTCTTTCCATTTCTGATTTCAATTATGTACCCATGTGTTCCAGATGTTGTAGTACTAATATTGATGTATATGGATAACTAAACTCATTTCACTTGGGCCAAGATGATTCTTGGCTAGTTATGGCAATATATTTGACTTTTATGTTGACTTGATTCAAATATGCATGTTTGATCTTGAATACAATTGTGTTTTATCAACTTAGTATGTTTAATCTTACCATGTTTATGTGTGGTAATGTGTATAGGATAACTCCTTCATGTTTAAACATGTGGATATTCAAGAATGATGGTTGATTTTATTAATTCCATGTTAAGCTTGTTATTAGAAATGATACATCTTGCATGGTTGTCATTAGATATCATTGTTGGGATATGTTTTGAATCATTTCAGGTTCATCCATTATTGGTCATTTTATTCATATGTTGGTTTTATGCATGCCTTATGATTGTAGATGAAAATCTTGTCATTTGTTGTATTTATGGGTCAAACATGCTACTAATAATTAAAGGATTCACAAAGATGTTTGTTGGTATGTTTAGATGGTGAAATGAACTCACATGTATGCCCTTGATATGTTGGTCTTGGTGTTCAATGTGCATATCACATGATTCATGTTTTAAGAAGTGTTAGCTTTACTAGAAATGGTTGGTTTAACATGTTCATATCTTTAGTAATCATGTGGCTAAATATTAAAATCCCTTAATTGTGAGGTTTGAGTTTAGAGGAGTTTGTGACCCCATTGTACCAATTTACATGTGTTTATGATCTGAGATTAAAGTCTAGATTGTAATTTGTTGTTGAATGCCTTTATGTTAGATTAAACTGTTCTGTCGTACTGGTTCCTACGGCCGTAGGAAGAAATTCCTACAGCCGTAGGATAGTACAACCTCCGACGACCGTAGGAAGAAATTCTTACGGCCGCTGGAGGCATTTTTACCACACTGTACTGTTTTTGCTTGTTTTAATTAATTTAACTGCTTTAACACCTTTTTGAGTTCTGAAGACTACCAGACATGTCATTTGAAAAGATGTTTGTCTTTGTAGTCTGATTTGGACGCGATCTGGTGGATCTGTAGTTGAATTCTGATATGCCGTTACTTGCTTAATCATGTTTAAGTGTTGAATCTGAGTCTTGATAACTCGAGTGATGATTTGTGCGTGATAATATGGTTTTGTTGAGTATTAGAACAGCATGCTATGCGCTCAATCTATTCAAGTCTTCATATTATGTGTTGTATTATGTTATTGCCATGATTAGTCTAGATGATTCGAAAGCCTGAGTGATCTGTTATCCTGCTGTTTGCCTTCGGTGTTAGTCTGTGTTAGTTACTGTAGTTCTTGATTAATTTAGTTCATTCTGTTACCTGCTTTAATATTAATTCTGCTGATCAAACAACAATGAGACTTAAGTATTGGTAGCTTCCTGTCCTGGTGGAACGATATCCGGTCTTACCGATTCTATATTGCTATTGACCAGGTTATACTTGCTTGAGTCGTGTGTAGTATCTGCTTAGTAATATCGTTTTTATAAATTTAAAACGAGGTCGTGTCACAAGATTTTATAACAAGAAAAACCAGCAGTATAGAGCACACCAGTCACCATCTGCATCGTGACGTGACCGTTGGGGGCAGAATTGCTCAGAGTAATGACAAGGGTCTCCCAGCTATCAGGTAGAGAACTCAGGAGCAGTATTGCTTGTTCCTCATCCTTGAGAACCCATCCTGAAGCGCTTAGCTGGTTCACAAGATCTTGGAACTGACTCGTGTGTTCCGTTACAGAAGTACCACCACGTAACTTATGGTTTACTAATCTTCGCATCAATAACGTCTTATTTCGAGCCGTCTTTTCTTGGTACATACTCTCCAGCTTTTCCCAGAGACTATACGCACTCTGCTCTTGTGCGACATGCTGAAACACACTATGGTCAATCCATTGTCGAATCTGAGCCACAGTTTTTCTATTCATCTTAGCCCATTCTTCGTCGTTCTTTCCTTATGGTTTGGAGCCATTATTAAAGAGTGGCTCGTCTAAGTCTTTCAAACTTAGCAAATCTTCCATCCTCGGCTTCCACATGTTATAGTTTGTGGGAGAAAGTCGGATCATTGTATCCGAACTTGTAGATTCTATAAATAATATGTAAAATACTTTTTACACAAATTCGAGGAAGAATTAAGGAAAACGGAGTTCACGGTTGGATCCGGAACGGTCGAAAATGGTAGGGTAGTAACTTTTTTTTGTAAGGGTCAAAAATATAATTTTTGAAAGTTCAGGGACCAAAATGTAATTTCTGAAACTTCAGGGACCAAACTATAATTTTCAGAAAGTTGGTTAACCTGCTGTGCTGACGTGGCAGCCATGTGGCGCTAACTGGGCGCTGACGTGGCACTGACTGGGGCTGACTAGGCGTTGACGTGGCGTTGACTTTGCGCGAACGTGGCACTGACTAGACGCGGACGTGGCCCTAACTGGGTTGTCTTCTCCGGCGAGACAGCAGGTTTCCGGCGAGTATTCCGGCAGCCGGTCAAAGGAGAGAGACTGAACTTTGACCGGGTTTTTGAGGGCCTTCCGGTGCTCGAAAAATTACAAAAAATATATCGCCGGAATCGTGAGAACGAGACCTTTTTTAATGGTACGTTCAGAATATGTTTTCGAGACAAAAAGTTTCAGACCCGAAAACGGACCGACACCGAAAAAGTGGCCAATGAGGCTCTGATACCACTTGTTGGGATCGGAAAACTCTTTTTTGTAGTAGTTTTGTAGTCTATTGGCAACCTCGTTTAGAGCCAACCTCAACAACTTAGAAACAAAAATCATATCAGTTTTTAGTGAATTGACATGATTGAGAAGGATACGTGTGATACAAGTACCTTGACTATGTACTAAAGACGTGTCAACTTACCTATGAAGAATCACTATATGGAAAATGACTACTAAATACTCTTCCCATTTATCTCCTATAGCTACCCGAAGAAAACATACATTTAGGGGGTGTTTGGTTGAAGTATTGTTTTTTAGGGAATTTGGATTTATCATGGGATTTGCATTTGGTGAGAATTCATTTGGTGGGATTTAAAATCCCAATCCTCTATTTGGTTCACCGATCTACTCATCCAAGACACCACCACTAAACCCGTCAACACCACCACCAACCACCAGATCGGCTCATCCAAAACACCAACCACCTCACCGCCGGCGACCACCTCACCGCCGGCGACCACCTCACCGCCGCACCAACGTCGGGCGACAGCTAACCATCGTCAACCCTTCTCGTTCCAGAAACCAACCGCTCGTCCCCCTGTCTCATCTCGTAGCCAGAAAATCACCATCCAACTGCCACCGCCGCCTTTCGCCGACACCTGTCGACGGTCCACCTGCGAAGAAACCGAGCACCACCGTCGCACCACTTCTCTCTTTCTCTCTCCCTGTTTCCGTTTCCTTGCTCCCCTAGCACCTTCGAACCCTAGCTCCCCACCACTAGGAGTTTGGATTTTATCTCCTTCTTGGTTACTTACAACGGTAACTTGATGATGACCTAACCACTCCGTCTCCAGGACGATCTGGAATTCTCTAAGCAATCGGTACTAAGCCGATAATAACTTCTCGTCTCCAAATCCCAATACGTTATTTTTATATACAGTTGACACCTAAGCGCATGGTCATCGACTATCTCTACTTCTAAGTGTACTCCTAGTTCCACCAGTGCTTACTCAATACAAACACAAAGATATAATAATGTACTTGTTTTAGGACCGGTTAAACGAATACAAATACTGAGTTAACGAATGAATACCTGCGACCGCGCCGGGCTCTGCTTGGGCTGACTCGACCCTACAATATCCATTTTCTAGATTGTATCACATGGAATATTGTGTTTAAATTATTTAAGTATTATGAATAAGTAAACATTGTTGCTAGTGTTGATATTAGTCTATTAAACACCTAGGTATTAATTATATTGGTTAAATTCCTTTTGGGCTTAAGTAATTCTATATAATGGACTAAACTAAGGTAGACTCAAGGTTATAATTAATTGCGCTTAGTTCTTTTATTTGAGTTGGACTTGGGTTATAAGTCATTGGGCCATGCATGTTTAACCTAAGTATCTAATAGACCTAGAATGAAATTGAGATTAGATGGATTTAGGTTATAATTAGTTGGGCCTAGGTTAACTAGTTCTTGGGCTTATTGTGGGTTAGTGGAATTTATCAAAATAAAAGGATAAAGGAGAAAAATATAAATATAAATATGAAGAGTAAATTACACATTTGATCCCTGAACTATGTCACTTATTTCACTCTGAGTCCCTGAACTACGTTTATTACACTGTGAGTCCCTGAACTACGTACTTTGTCACACTGATAGTCCCTTGTCCAGATAAAATGTCTAAAATACCCTTACCTTTTTACTTGAACTTACAATATTGCCCTTGTTCTATTTTTAATTATTCTTTTTTATTTTAAATGATTTTACAAATAATATTATATATTATAAAATTAATTAAGTAATATATATACATACTAAGACCAGTGTATCGTTCTTGCTCCACCGCCTCTCGTTCTTCTACACGGCCGCCTTTCTCGCCGGAGAACACATCGCCGCCTCTCTCGCCAGAGAACACACCACCACCGTGGACTAGGGTTTGCCTCACTCTCACCGTCTCTCCCTGCCTCACTCTCACCGTCTCTCCCTGCCTTACTCTCATCGCCACCATTCCCGCCGACTAGGGTTTTCTCCTCCCGTGCGACGGCCATTTCTGGAGAAGTCCATCGATCTTAAACCACCGTCAGATGTGTAAGTGTTCGATATATGATAGGTGTATTGGTTTCTATTTCAGTTTAGGGTTTTTTTGATTCTCATGGTTTCCGATTTCAGTTTAAGGTTTTTTTTATTTTGATGGTTTTAGGGTTTTTTTTTATTCTGATGGTTTCGATTTCAGTTGAGGGTTTTTTTGATTCTGATGGTTTCGATTTTGGTCCTGGTTTGACCAGTCTTAGATGTGTAAGTCTTATATGGTTTCGATTTTGGTCTTCATTTTGGTAGATCTGTACATGATTGGATTTTTTTAATTTTGATTTTGGTCTGTTTTGATTTTCTTGGTGATTGGGTGGTTTTCGTCGAAGGCAGGGATTCAGGTGGTTAGTAGGGGTTCTTTACGGGGGACAATGGTTACTAGTTGTGGTAGAACTCAGTGGTCAGGGACGGTGATAAGTGGTGGTAGGAGGTGGTTGTGAACGGTGGTCACGGTGATGGGTGGTGGCTGTTTAAGTTTTGGTGATGGTTAAATGGTTGTTGTTTAAGTTTCGGCGGCGGTTGGGTGGTGAAAGGCGTTTTCCGGTGATGGTTGGGTGGTAGATGGTGGTGGTTAAGTGGGGATGGTGATGAACACATTAATTGTGTATTTATCATATAATTAACATGTATTATGTTATTTTAATATAAATTACTAATATTTAAATAAGTAAAACTTAAAATAATATAATAAATGTAAAAGAAAGGGTAGAATTGTCTTTTCAAGTGACAAGGGACTATCAGTGTGACAAAGTACGTAGTTCAGGGACTCACAGTGTAATAAACGTAGTACAGGGACTCAGAATGAAATAAGTGACATAGTTCAAGGACCAAATGTGTAATTTACTCTAAATATGAAATATTTTAGGGCACAAGGATCTAGGACCCCTGCCGGTTGATGTGCCGGCTGTCTCTACTTCGCCGTAGCACCACCGCAGCGTCGCCGTGCACCGCCACCGTCGCCGCGGGATTTCGAAGAATAAAGTTGCAGGTAATGTTCCCCTCTCGTTGCAAGCTCTCACACACATAAATTCCGTGTCTATCGACCCTGATTTCGAAAGATTTATGAGTTCTTGTTGCTCCACCCTTAACTGTAGGAAAACCCCATTTGTTGATTCTTGATTCACCCGTTGCCTCTCCACCGTCGCATCTCCGCCGTGGGTCTCCGCCAACCGCCTTATTTCGAGAAGAAATCAGCAGGTAACACCACCCTTACTCCCTTATGAGCAAATAACCACTTTTTATGTAGATTGATCGGTTTGTTTTTTAGGATTTCGTGATTTGCCCTGTTTGAGATAAAGAATTAAAAACCGGAAACTCCCATAGCATAGGAAATCTCTTGGTTTTATAGCAGGGAGGTGTGTGTGTGTGTGTCGTCGGAGACGTCAATGAGGGCGTGTGCGTTCGCCGTCGGAGAAAGCAGATAGTATGGGTGTGCGTGCGTGGGTTGTGTCTGGCGGTGGACGCTGGTCCGCTTGGGAGCTCATCGCCGGCCAAGTCCTTAGGAGAGGGGAAGACAACCAGTACAAAGACACAAAGAATTAGGTTTGCTGTTGTGCGGGCAAGGGCTGCCAATGGGTTGGATTGAATCGGATCGTTACCCGTTGACCCATTTATTGGATTTGGATCATGATCCATTAATACGAAGATCCATCTAATTGGATTTGGATCAGATCAATAATTAATAGATCATGACCCGCATATTATATTTAATATTACTATTTTATTTTAATTTATGTAATAATATATTAAATAATTCTCCCACCCCACCCCACCCCACCCCACCCCACCCCACCTCACCTGTCACGCTGTTACATCACAACTAATATTACCTAAGCAACCATAACAAAACTAGTATTTAATTATATTCATTATCCTCTTGTACTCTTAGTTTGAAAACTTGTAACATTTAACCATACAACAAATAAAAGGCAGCCCATAAACGAGCAGCAGGCAGCAGTGCAACACTAACTGATTAATCATGAATTAATATTGAACAACTAATTTGGTTGGAAGACATTCCTTTCATAAATAAAACCTCCATTAGCCCTCTACTCATCAGTATAAGTGAATAGCTAACCACAAAGGCTGAAAGGCCCATGCTAAGAACAAACTTTCAAGATGAAGCAGAATCATTAAACTTCCACTCATTATCATACACAGTACAAAATTGATAACTTCTATATAATTTTGCTTTCTAATTTACTGGAAGCTAGTTAACTGAATCTTTAATTAAACAAACTGAAACTTCCATATGACCTTATGGTGCAGATCGTATTTGGGCATATGAGGCGGTGGGTTTTTATTCTCATGCTTATCAATATTCTAGTTTATATTTATTCTCATGCTTATCTATTTCGTAGTTTATATTTTGAAAATCCATGATTAGGATAAGATCAAATGTTTAGTAGTTTATCTTTACGAGGATCAGGATATATTAGTATAAATAGGATCTATTATTGGTTCAAGCGATTATGTTTTTTTTACTGATTTTATTATATAAAAAGAGTCAGAGAGTTGTTCTCAATTCTGGTCCAGTAAACCTTATTACTCCAATCGTACGTTCGGCTTACGTTTGCCTATTCCGCTTAATCTGTAGCGCCACGCTACATCAGGTGGTATCAGAGCAATCAATCCACCCTGATTGCTTGTTGAAAGTCACGAGCCAAGGTAGTAACTTTCAGAATTCAGATTGTCAATTATGGCAGGCGACGAAAACAACACAACCCGGATCAATCAGCTCAAGACTTCTTTACGAGAGTTACAGGGAACAGTCCAGCAGGCCTTACAGCAAATCACGGAGAAGTTGGCAGCCCTTACAGCGCACGGAAACAACGGGCCAGTGAATCGTGGGGGTCCCCAACCCAACCAAGTTCGCATTAATGATCGAGCTCGTAGGCCGCATGTTCGACAGCCGCATAATGGTGGAGAGGATTTAGACATGGAGGATGAGTTTGGAGAAATACAAGAATTAAGGGGAGGAAGATTTAGCCGTCACCGACATGCTAACGACTTTGATTACCGACAACGTGCCAAGGATGTTCCGACGTTCCATGGTTCAATGAATGTAGAAGATTTCCTAGATTGGATGAGTGAACTGGATACCTTCTTCAGGTTCTACGAGATTCCCATGGACAGCGAGTCGACCTCGTAGCCTACAAACTTAAAGGAGGGGCTCAAGCATGGTGGAAAAAGCTACAGATCATACGTGAACGTCAAGGAAAACTCCCCATCACTAGTTGGGAAAAAATGGAACGAGAATTACGAAGACGGTTTCTCCCATCAAACCATGATCAAATCCTATTCAACCTGCTTCAAAATTGTACTCAAGGGGATCGAACGGTCGAATTGTTCACTGCTGAGTTTCATCGTTTATCAGCAAGGAATGACTTATCTGAAACTGAATCACAGCAGGTGACACGGTACATTAATGGGTTACGAACTGACATACAAGATCGAATTTCTCTTGTTCCCGTCTACACCTTAGATGATGCATACAATTTAGCAATCAGGGCTGAAAATCAACTAGCAAAGAGTGGCAGCCCCGTTCTCGGCCAACAGAATGAGGAGTGGGTCAACTACTGGACCGTCATCATCCAAACTTGGAAGTAGTCAGCAAGTTGCAAAAATTCCTACAGTAGACAGGGGAAAACAAACTATGAATTCGACCAACAAGCCTACTAATCCGTATGCGCGACCTGTAACTGGTAAATGCTTTAAATGTGGTGTCCCAGGTCATAGATCAAGTGACTGCAGAGCTGCTGGTGGGACTATTAATCTCATCTCTAATGACAGTGAGCCAGTTGAGGAAGAGGAATCTGATGAAGCTGTAGAAGAAAGTGGGGTCGAAGTCCTCTACCCGGCGGGAGAAGATTTTGAGGGCGAATACATGGCAAAATCTTGCGTAGTACAACGTATTATGTTAACCCCTAAAGTAACCGGTCAGTCCCAACGTCATAACCTGTTTAGAACCCGTTGTGTTATCCATCACAAAATCTTCGATGTCATTATAGATAGTGGCAGCACAGAAAATATTGTTTCAGGGGACATTGTACATCGGTTGAAATTACCTACAGAAAAGCATCCGAATCCGTACAAAATTGGGTGGATAAAGTCGGTGGGAGAGATTAAAGTCACGGAACGGTGCAAGATCCCCTTTACCATCGGCAAATACAAGGATGAGGTTATGTTCGACATAGGTGACATGGATGCCTGCCACATGCTCCTAGGAAGACCGTGGGAATATGATGTGGACGTAACTCACAAAGGAAAAGACAACACTTACACGTTTCGAATCAATGGTGTCAAGATGATTCTAGTTCCATTGACAGAAAAGTAAGGACGTGAAGGTGACAGGAAATAATCTAATGATTGTGGGACAACGAGACTTTGAGGATGACATCAAAGGGGAGCCAGTAATATATGCACTTGAAGCAACCGGGTCAATAAAAGAATCTTCAAACACGATTCCAGCAAAGTTGATACCTTTGATGAAAGAATTTCAGTCACTTGCTCCAACGGAATTGCCATCGTGTCTACCACCAATGCGTGACCATTCAGCACCAGATCGACTTTTTTCCAGGTGCTAGTCTCCCTAACTTGCCCCACTACCGAATGAGTCCAAAAGAGAATTCCATTCTACAAGAACAAGTCGAAGATCTATTGAAGAAAGGTTTAATTCGGGAAAGCATGAGCCCGTGCGCAGTCCCCGCTTTATTAGTTCCTAAGAAGGATGGCAGCTGGCGAATGTGTGTTGATAGCAGGGCGATTAACAAAATTACGGTTGCGTATCGTTTCCCTATTCCACGCCTTGATGATATGTTGGATATGTTGGAAGGGTCAAAAGTATTCTCTAAAATTGATTTACGTAGTGGATATCATCAAATTCGCATACGACCCGGAGACGAGTGGAAAACTGCATTTAAGACCAAGGACGGACTCTACGAATGGTTGGTTATGCCCTTTGGTTTGTCTAACGCTCCTAGCACCTTCTCACGCTTGATGAACCATGTGTTGAAACCATTTATTGGGAAATTTGTTGTGGTCTACTTTGACGATATTCTCATTTACAGCAAATCTGAATATGAACACCTCCAACACTTAAGAAAAGTCCTCACTGCTCTAGCTGAAAACAAGCTATATATCAACTTAAAGAAGTGTCATTTCTTGACCGGCCAGTTGCTCTTCCTGGGCTTTGTTATCACATCTGAAGGGATTAGAGTTGATGAAGAGAAGGTTCGAGCAATTAGAGAATGGCCCATACCTAGAAACGTTGGGGAAGTACGAAGTTTTCATGGGCTTGCAACGTTTTATAGAAGATTTGTGAGGAACTTCAGCTCTATTATGGCACCTATTACTCAATGTATGAAGAAGGGACAGTTCCATTGGGGAGAAGAAGCAAACCGTAGTTTTACTCACATTAAGGAAAAGCTTACCACAACTCCTTTGCTCATTTTGCCAAATTTCAATAAAGTATTTTTACTGGAATGTGATGCCTCATGTACTGGTATTGGAGCAGTGTTATCCCAAGAGGGAAAGCCAATAGCTTTCTTTAACGAAAAACTCAGCGAGGCTAGACAAAAGTGGTCAACGTATGAGCTGGAGTTCTATGCTGTTTATCGCTCGGTGCATCATTGGGAGCAATATTTTTTTCACCGAGAGTTCATTCTGTACACCGACCATGAAGCCTTAAAATATTTTAATAACCAGCGAAAGTTAAATCGAATGCATGGCAGATGGATCTCTTATCTTCAGCGTTTCTCATTTGTCTTAAAACATAAGTCGGGTGAGCAAAATAAAGTTGCAGACGCATTAAGCCGTAGGGCTGAATTATTGGTGACACTTAAGAATGAAATATTAGGGTTTGAACACTTGAAGGATTTATACATCGATGATGATGACTTCAAAGAAATCTGGTCAGGTAAAATTGTCCCACCAATGCTGCAACTTGATGGTTACTTATTTTATAATAGCCGATTATGTATTCCCCGCACTTCGCTACGAGAAAAGCTAATCAAAGAATTGCATGGGGGAGGTCTGGGAGGACAATTTTGGTCGAGACAAAACTCTTTCCTTGGTTGAAGAGCGCTACTATTGGCCACAACTAAAACGGGATGTGGGGCGCTTTGTTGCCAAATGTCTCGTGTGTCAAACCGCAAAGGGGCATTCACAAAATACTAGGTTATATACCCCACTACCTGTCCTGGAGGGTCCTTGGGAAGATATATCCATGGATTTCGTATTAGGACTTCTTCGTACAGCTAGGGGAATGGACTCGGTGTTCGTAGTGGTCGATCGATTTTCTAAAATGGCATATTTTATTCCATGCAAAAAGACTAATGATGCTTATAATGTGGCTTTATTATTCTTTCGTGAAATAGTTCGCTTACATGGGGTACCTTCAACTATTACCTCTGATCGGGACACCAAATTCCTTAGTCATTTTTGGCGGACTCTTTGGCGGTTGTTTCAAACAGAGCTGCAATTTAGTTCATCTTTCCACCCCCAAACAGATGGTCAGACGGAGGTCGTCAACAAAACGTTAGGAAACTTGATTAGGTGTCTATGCGGTGATCGTCCAAAGCAATGGGATCAATTCTTGGCCCCTGCAGAATTTGCTTTCAACAATATGGTGAATAGGTCAATTGGCAAGTCCCCATTCCAGATTGTGTACCTACGTCAACCTAAATATGCTGTTGACCTTATCCAGTTACCAAAATTACCTAGTCATAGCATTGCGGCGGAAAACTTAGCTGGGAAAATGGAGGCTGTGCACGCAGAAGTTAAACAGAAGTTAGAGTCCTCTAATGCCAAGTACAAAGCTTCCCGTGACAGACATCGCAGGGTAAAAACTTTTGAAGAAGGTGACCTCGTTATGGTCCATTTGCGAAAAGAACGATTTCCAGCGGGAACTTACAATAAGCTGAATATGAAGAAAGTTGGTCGTGTAAGGTTATTCGGAAAATTAATGACAATGCTTATGTTGTTGAGTTACCTGACCATCTCTCTATCTCCCCAACTTTCAATGTGGCAGATTTGTCGGAGTATGTTCCAGATATTCCGTTGTATTCTACTTAAAGTCGAGGTCGACTTTTTTTTTCGAAGAAGGGGAGAATGGTGCAGATCGTATTTGGGCAGATGAGGCGGTTGAGTTTTGTTCTCATGCTTATCAATTTATTAGTTTATATTTATTCTCATGCTTATCTATTTCGCAGTTTATATTTTGAAAATCCATGATTAGGATAAGATCAAATGTTTATTAGTTTATCTTTACGAGGATTAGGATATATTAGTATAAATAGGGTCTATTATTGGTTCAAGCGATTATGTTTTTTTACTGATTTTATTATATAAAAAGAGTCAGAGAGTTGTTCTCAATTCTGGTCCAGTAAACCTTATTACTCCAATCGTACGTTCGGCTTACGTTTGCCTATTCCGCTTAATCTGTAGCGTCACGCTACATCACCTTATCTTTCAAATAATTATTCATTGTTATATGAGGATATATGAAGAATATATCCTCATATTTCAATATCATTCAAAAAAGCTATGAGGATTTGATCAATGAACACTAAGACAGCAACATGAGGATTTGATTCAGCAAATTGATAAATGTAGATTAACAGTACACATTCCAAAATCTAATTATTGATACATCTAGGAAAAACAACAAAGTATTGGTGATAAAGAGCACAGAAAATGGATCAAAATCAGCAAATTGTGGTGAGGATTATGAATGAATTACCAGCTGCAAGGAACTTTTTTGTGAACCTAATGATCCAGATGAGATTGCAATCCCTCTTGCTCTTAACACAAGATTTGGAAATAGTTCAAAATATTTGATCTGTCCAAGTAAAACTTCAATCAATATAGAGTAAATTTAAAAATTAAAGAAACAAAAACAACCATATATGTTACTAACCAAATCCACAAACATGTCTACCAATTGCAAACTATTCATCATCACAACACCCACTTAAATGAATGAACAAGAATGGTAATGAAATTGAACAACCGAAATTACTAAAATCATTATAGAATACCCATTTATAGATTTCAAAATGAGAAGGGTGAACAAGAATGGTGATGAGACTGAGATTAAATGAGAAGATTGAATAAGAATGTTACCGTTTACAGTGGGTCGGTCCGTCGGTAGAATATCGCCGGAGTGAGAGGTTGAAGGAACTGCTGGTGACGCTGGTGAGTGGAGGTGTGAAGGCTGGAGCTGCAGCGGTTATACGACGGTGGCAGACGACGCAGTAAAGTTCGACGGAGGTAAAATCGACGGTGGCAGTTGCGGTGGTAAACTTCGAGGGTGGCAGCCGACGGTGGCAATCGATGGAAGTCGAGCTTCGACGGTGGAAGTGGTAGTCGACGGTGGCAGTGGTAGTCGACGGTGGTAGCGTGGTAAGTTTGACGTCGATTAGGTTACAAAGGTTTATTAATTAAATATATACAATTTATTATTTAGTTAAGTTAAATGGATCGACCCAGATGGATCTTGGATCGACCCATGTAGTGATCTAATTAAATGGATTGATCCATTGGATCTCTTGTTGGATTAATGGATCAGATTTTTTGACCCCGTTGGATCACTTAATTGGAGCAGAGCGGATCGGATCTAGATCATGAATCGACCTATTGACTGCCCTAGCACTGCGGGCATTAGTGGATTCTAATGAGTTCATTGGAACCTTGGGCCTGGAGGGATTGAACCGATTTATGTACTACATCCATGATCCACATGTAGTTAGTTGGGATTTATTGATGGGCTGGACCAAATGTATGTATATATATACTTATATTTTGGGGTCTTAATTAATTAATTAAAGTAGGAGATCAATCAAGAAATTTGTGACGAAGTATTAATATTAAATTGCATAGTAGAATGTTTATTTTAAATTTCAAACTAGAGTTTAAATTTTGAAATGCAAACTGATTTTAAAAGAAGTGTTTAAATGTTTGAAGATAAATTTTAAATGTAAGACTTTAATTTGGTTGTGGTTCGAAGAGTTTTAGAAATTTAAAGGCTTCGACTGATATATATATATATATAGACAAAAGTTCATGCGAGAACTGTTGTTAGCGTGAGAACCGCAAGAACCAATCTAAGCATTCCAATTCCCCCTCCTTCAATGTCATTGCCCACCCATGAATTCCTCACATGCACCCTGCCACACCCTATCCCTCCACGCTCTTCATCCATAATACTTCCCATATCCAAGGAACGGCCGAGATTGGTTCTCGCGGTTCTCGCACTAACAATGGTTCTCGCATGAACCCTCCCCTATATATATATATATATATATATATATATATATATATATATATGCGTGCGTTGTACGACAAAGTGGAAAGGGTCCGACATTTAGGACCGACTAAGCTGGTCCGACTTAAGGCGCAATCCGACTTAGTTACCTTGGTGACATGAGATTTCCAACTTATGCTTGTGTGTGTGGCGAGGGTTGATCCGACTTAAACACGTTTACGACTTAGACTAGGTTCGGCTTACTTTCGAGTTCCGACCTTGGTAGGGTCCGACTTAGAGGGGTCCGACTTGGGATCGGTCGGACTTAATATAGAAAGACGAGCACAATATTAATTCCGTAAAACATGTTGTAGGTTCGTGCTTCGGACATGGGACTAGCTGAATTGGTTAACTGAGACTGAGACTACGGGAAGGTGAGTATTCTTACTTATACTTCAGGTAGTATTAACGGAATATATATTTATATATATTTGAATTGATTTAGTGTATATCTATCCCTTTATGATTGGGATTGTAGAGATCATATAGGATATTCTGTTCCCCTTTATAGAAAACTTGGTGTAATATCCCTTCATGGTTTCAATGGAATGACAGGAGAGTTTTACCATTCAATATGGTATCAGAGTGATTAAACAAAACCCCTTCTACCTTCTACGCTGCCTTTTACATCCCTTTATCTTCTGCCTATTTTTTTTTCTCTTTTCTCATCCACCATGGCCAGCTCCAACGATGAGAATGAGTCAACTAAAAATACTTTTCATCCTGCTTTTGCTGTGACTAATATAAAAAATTCTATCCCTTTAATTCTTGATCAATCCGATGATAGATATGCTTCATGGGTCGAACTCTTCCAGATTATACATGTGCCTATAATGTGCTTCATCACATTGATGCCGACACTCCTCGTCCTGCTACCATTGACGATGCTACATGGAAACGACTTGATGCTATCGTTAAACAATGGATATATAGTACGATCTCGCCGGAACTTCTTCACACAATAATGAAACCTGGAGCCACCGCTCAACAACTTTGGAAACGGCTTCAGGAAATCTTTCAAGACAACAAAGCAACCCGTGCCGTTTACCTCGAAGAACAATTCGACTCCACTCGACTGGAAGCTTTTTCCAATGTATCTGATTATTGTTCTCGTCTCAAAACCTTATCCGACCAACTTGCTAATGTTGGCAATCTGAAACTAAAATGGTTCTCCAGCTTGTGTCCGGTCTCACAAAAGGCGAGTATGACACCATTGCTACCTTCATTCAACAATCTGACCCTCTCCCAAGTTTCAACAAAGCACGATCACAATTACTTTTGGAAGAGACGCGTCGAGCAAAACAAGAAAATCACTCTCAACAAGCCCTTCTTACTTAACGAAACGACACCAACCATGCTTCTAGTACTCCTCCGCTTTCCCGTGATTCTTCATCTGGTGGTCGTGGATAGCCACGGGGTGGCCAACGTGGTGGACGTGGCAGAGAACTACCGAGGCAGGGGCCGCGGTCGTGGTCGTTCATCTCAACAACCATACTATTGGCCTCAATCACCACAAGGTTGGTCTCAATCTCCATCCTGGACTCCACCCCTATGCCCGTATCTTACCTCCTCACCGCATCAACATGCTACTGCCCAACATCAGCCCGGTCTTCTTGGGCCTCGACCATCTTATCAACCTCAGCCCACTAACCCACAACAAGCCTATGCCGTTCCCCAATAGGTCCACTTCTTTGCTGATACTTCATCTACCCATGGTCATCCTATGACACCAACGGAACTCGATGTGGCGTTTCATGCTATGCAACTACAACCTCCTGACAACTCTTGGTATATGGATACTGGATCAACTTCCCACCTTGCTAGTGATTCGGGTACACTTTCTAACTTTTCTCACTTAAGTTCGTCTAATTATATTGTTGTTTTGTAATGGTATTCGTATTCCTATTTCTGGTCATGGCAATACAACCACATCCTCTCTTAATGATCCATTTAAACTCAACAATGTTTTTCATGTTCCCACAATTATTAAAAATCTTATCTCGGTCCACAAATTCACCCGTGATAATCAAGTCTCGATCGAATTTGACCCTTTTGGTTTTTCTATGAAGGAACTCAACACGGGGAAAACTATCACACGGTGCAATAGTTCCGGCGACCTATATCCTCTCACTCAAGCATCCTTTCCAAAAGACTCAAACATGGCTCTCCATACCGTCTCCCCTGCCATGTGGCACAACCGACTTGGACATCCCAATAATTTGGTTTTTAAAATTCTATGTAATCGTTTTTCATTGTCTATTTCTAAACGAGATAATAATAATATTATTTGTGTGCTTGTTCTTTAGGCAAACATTGTCGATTACCTTTCTCGTTATCTCATTCTTTTTCTTATTCTCCGTTTGATATCATCCATGCCGATATTTGGACCTCACCTATATCAAGCAAACTTGGCCATAAATATTATCTCGTTTTACTTGACGATTACTCCCACTTTCTTTGGACATTTCCTTTAAAAGCAAAGTCCCACGTCTTTCATACGTTTCTTTCTTTTCAAACATATATACAAACTCAGTTTAATCGTAAAATAAAAAGTTTTCAATGTGACAATGGTCGTGAATTTAATAACTCTTTGTTCCACCAATATTGCACTCACCACGGAATGCAATTTCGTTTTTCTTGTCCCTACACATCACCTCAAAACGGGAAAGCCGATAGAATTATACGTACTATAAATAATATGGTACGCACACATTTAATACATGCTTCCTTACCTCCCTCCTTTTGGAATTATGCTCTCCACACATCCACCTACCTTCTCAATATCCTTCCCTCCACTACTATAAAAAATAAAACTCCCACTGATATACTCTATTGTCGCCAACCATCATATCACCACCTCCGTACCTTCGGTTGTCTATGTTATCCAAATATTTCTGCCACCACACCTCATAAACTTGCCCCTTGCTCAATCCCTTGTGTGTTTCTTGGCTACCCGTCTGACCACCATGGTTACCTTTGTCTCCCTCTCTCATCATCTCAACCTATTATTTCACGACATGTCATTTTTCACGAGTCTCTATTCCCCTTCGCCAACTTGTCGAAATACCGTAATCACACATACAACTTTCTTGACTCTCCTGATCCGTCACCTTACCTCACTCATTACCAACATTCTTGTGCTTCTGACTCTTCCACTCGTAACCCAACTCCACTTGCTTCGGGCCCATCTCCATCAACTTCAGACCATACACCCACACCACAACCCCCCACCAATTCGCACCCTATGCAAACACGGTCACGTAGTGGTATTGTCAAACCTAACCCACGATTTAACCTTCTTACTCAACTCATTTCTCCCATTCCCACCAATCGTAAGGTTTCCATGAATGACCCAAATTGGAAGAATGTCATGCTAACATAATATAATGCGTTACTTAAGCAGAAAACCTGGGAACTTGTACCCCGACCCACTGGTACAAACATCATTCGATGCCATTGGCTTTTCCGCCATAAGTTTCGAGCAGATGGAACTCTTGAAAGGTATAAGGCCCGTCTAGTTGTCAATGGTAAGTCACAACAGGTTGGAGTTGATTGCGATGAAACTTTTAGTCCCGTTATTAAACCGGCCACCATTAGAACTGTTCTCAGTATTGCTATGGGTCGAAACTGGGACATTCACCAACTTGATGTGAAAAATGCATTTCTTCACGGCGAACTTCAAGAAACTGTATTCATGCATCAACCTCCGGGTTTTCTTGACACCTCTTGCCCTGGGTATGTCTGCAAGCTAAGAAAATCTCTCTATGGTCTTAAACAAGCCCCACGGGCTTGGTACCAAAGGTTTGCTAATTATCTTCTTCAGCTTGGGTTTACTTGTAGCAAAAGCGACAACTCCCTCTTCACTTACAGGCACGGTGACCAGGTTGCTTATCTACTTCTTTATGTAGATGACATCGTTCTCACAACGTCTTCTTCATGTCTCAAGCAACAGATACTTTAACTCGGGAATTTGAAATGACCGATTTGGAAGTTCTAACTTATTTCTTGGGTATTTCAGTTAAACGAACAGCCACCTCTATGTTCTTAAGCCAAAAACAGTATGCCAAGGCAATAATCAAACAGGCCAACATGCAAGATTGTAAACCGGTAGCCACTCCAGTTGATACAAATTCCAAACTCAGCATCTTGGACGGGGACCCTGTTGATGATCCGTCTCTTTATCGTAGCTTAGCAGGTGCGCTATAATACCTCACTTTTACCCGCCCGGATATCTCTTATGCCGTTCAGCAAATTTGTTTGTTCATGCATGCTCCTCGGGTCCCACATTTTAATGCCTTGAAACTTATCATTCGTTATCTGCAAGTTACTAAAGCTCTTGGTCTACATGTCTACCCATCAACCCCTACACAGCTTATTGCTTACACTGATGCAGATTGGGCTGGTTGCCCTGACACTAGTCGGTCCACTTCCGGTTATTGTGTTTTTCTGGGTACAAATTTAATCTCTTGGTCTGCCAAACGACAAGCTACCCTATCTCGCTCGAGTGCCGAAGCAGAATATAGAGGGGTGGCCAATGTAGTTGCTGAGTCTTGTTGGCTACGTAATCTATTGATCGAGCTACATGTTCCACTTTGCCGAGCCACTTTAGTATACTGTGATAATGTGTATGCAGTCTATTTCTCCGGGAATCCCGTTCAACATCATCGAACAAAACATGTTGAGATGGATATTCACTTTGTTCGGGAAAAAGTTGCTCTTGGTGAAGTTCATGTTCTTCACATCCCCTCCGCCTATCAATATGCGGACATTTTTACAAAAGGTCTTCCTCGTCAACTCTTCCTTGACTTTAGATCCAGCTTGAACATCCGGCCTCCTAATGTTCAAACTGAGGGGGACTATTAACGGAATATATATTTATATATATTTGAATTGATTTAGTGTATATCTATCCCTTTATGATTGGGATTGTAGAGATCATATAGGATATTCTGTTCCCCTTTATAGAAAACTTGGTGTATATATCCCTTCATGGTTTCAATGGAATGACAGGAGAGTTTTACCATTCAATAGATAGAAATCAGTGTGACATGTGATTACACAGTTAGTATTCCTAGCAATGGACAAATCCTCTAATACGGTGATAATAGAGAATTTAATAAAATAAAACAAATTCAATCTGCCTTGCTTCACGAGTTCTCCCGAAACAAAACAGAAACAAAGAAAAACTACCCACGTAGCTTACATTTAGGGAAAATAAACGACTGCTATTTTGAAAAGATCAACTAAAGAAAATAAATAATAAACCAAAACATAAATAATAAAATTGTTCAATAGCTCGAACATGACTGGGCTAACTGATCCACTTAAATTCCCTGTGGGCTGGGCCAGAATGATCCATTGCTCCAGTGGGCTCCTCAATCACGTTACCATCTGTACCAGATTCAAATTAATGGTTCTTTGAATAAGGGAGGTCGACAATGGTTGATCCAGCTGGTGAGGGGGGAGCTGACGGGATGCGTGAGGTTGAGGTCAGAAGTGGTCGGTGTTGTGCGGTGTTGATGGAGGCTTCGTCATCGACAGCTTCGCCTTAACATAGGGAAGCTTCAAACATGAACAGATCCACATTGAGACACCCACTCATCGAACATCAACAATGTATCGATGGATAGGTGCCGCTTTCAACATGAACAGAGATTAAACAGACTTTGACGTCGTTTCGCCGTTGAGATATGAACACAACGGCCGCCTGAGAGAACGTGGAGGAGATGAAAAAGCTGACAGGTTTGAATCTTGAAGAGAGAGAGAGAGTTGAATGTTGAGAGAGATGAAGGTGCAGGTGGGAGAAAGTGAATACAATATAAGATTTGATCTCAGCCATCGCCGCCGTCACTTCCTTCACAGTTGCCTTCTATTTGCCATTGCCGACTGCTCCGTTTCATATACCGTTGGCCCCCAAAACCTTCCCTTTGAGATTTATTTATATGTACATTCCCTTTGAGATTACATATATATGAATGATAAGCTTTTGCGGTTTGTTTTTAAATATTTGTTTATGCATTCGTAAACACGTAATTATCTTCTCTTATGTTGTTATGAAGAACCTCATTTTCCGTAGATTTTGGTTGACTTATTCTTATAAATCTTTTGCATCGGTGAGATTTGAGTTTTTTAGATTATACGTTGGTAAAGATAAATGAAACTAGGTTTGTTAATGTTGTTCATTGGCGAATAGTTATGATTTCGGGATGATAACTACAAGTTTTAGTAGATAATATATAGTTCACTAATGAACTTTTGTGAGGAATAAAATCACAGCAGAGATGGATACATATGTGTTTATATGTGTGTGTGTGTGTGTGTATATATATATACATATTATTAGGAGCTAATTATTTTGACTTTTGAGAACTAAAAAAGCTTGAGAATAAGAGATGACAGTTTATAGAATGAACCATATTGATAAATTATGCATGTTTATATGTATATGCTGTTTTTTGTTTCAGGAGAAGCTCGATTTTATGTCTGCATTACTCATGCGACTTGATGATGGCAGTTTATATAATGAATCGAATTGATAAATTATTTAATACAAAAGAAAGCGCATTTTATACATATTAATTAATTTTTATGATTTCTTAGATCGATGGAGATGGAGAAGATTTATTGTGACGGATTACCAGGTACTCTATTTACAAACAACCCATGGTTGGTTTCACAGAACCTGGATAACGACAGTGGAATCTTGAATTTCTACACCATTGACGAACAACCATCCAACTATGAGTGTCGAATCCCTAAGCTGCAGCAGCTGGGGAAGATATGTATCCAAGGGTTTTGCCATGGCTGGATGATTCTCTCCGACTATCCACACAACGTAATGTGGTCTCTTTGGAATCCTGTCACTTCAAAGTTAATCCGTCTCCCACCATTACCTGGAGATTTAGATCATAATGTGATGGGATATTCTTGTCTGTCGTCCCCTCCTGGTGATCCCGCGGGTTCAATCCTCCTGTTAACAAGATATAAAATCACTAACTTTGTGTTTTGTAGGTTAGACCGTAAAATAAAGAGATCAAAATGGACTGAAATGTCATACGCTAAACAGCTCAAGAGGCTAACGGGCGGTGAAGAAGTTGACACCCTAGATTACCTAACTTGTTGCAATGGCAAAGTATACGCCTTGTGTCATGATAACTTCACTGTAGTGCAGATCGACATTGTTGTTACGGATAAACAAGTTGTGATCAATATATTGCCATTTCAAGAGTCCCCTTTCCCTTTCATTCATGATCTCCCCGACTTCTATGTGCTAAAAGGATCTGGTACAGAGTTATTTGCCATCACAGGAAGGTATGATGCATCTCCCATTGTTTCTTTATTTAAACTAGACTTGACTACTACTCCGTTGTCAACATGGGAGAGGATCCATGACCTTAAAGATGCTGTGTTCTTTGTGGACTTAAATGGTCTTCAGTCGGTATCTTATATCCCTGCAGTTGCCTCCTCCGGTTTGGGTGGTTATATACACGTTCGTGGTCATGAATGTAGGGTAATAATATACTCGTTCCATGTAAAAGACAGAACCCTTTCGGTATTGCCTATGCGTTGTCTAGGGAAAGCATGGACAATGTTAATGTTGGAATACTACAGGTATATATATATATGTGTGTGTGTGTGTGTGTTGATAGCTTTTTATTCGATTTGTGTTTCTTAATTAGAAATGTTAAATTTCACTTTCAAATTACAAATTAATTTTGTGAGGGGGTTAGAGTCTGGTAATGATAGAGAAGTCAAGTGCGCAGATGATTATAAACAAGAAGAAGAAGAAGAAGACGACAAGGAGAATGATGATGAGATAGTAGTACCGATGAGATCATCATCATATATAGAAGAAGACAACATATCACGCCTTCTCGATATTCCTTTTCATGTTTTGGAAATGATTATGGAGCATTGTGTTGGTATTGAGTACATGCACTTCCGTGCTACGTGCAAACGTTGCCATTTGGCAGCACCCCAGATACACTGGAGGAACAAAACAGCATTAAGGAAACTGCAGAAATATTCATTAGTTTCACCTTGGCTGATGGTGGTAGAAGACAACGGAGGTATTATCAATTTCACAGATCCAGTATCCGGTGACAAATACTTCATGAAATTACGATTACCTACAGTACTATCTCTTAATTATGACGAACTTAACTCAGTATCTTGTTCTGAGTATGGTTGGTTGTTGTTTTATACTCGTAGTATTGATAATAATTTAGGAGACCACCACCAGCTACTGTTCTTCAACCCCTTCACAAATGATGTCCTCAAGCTTCCACCTACGCCACCTCATTATTTGGATAACATATGTTTCTCAGCACCGCCTACTTCCACCAATTGTACGGTGGTTGGATTTTCAACAAAAGGTCATGCGGCTTACATTCTTCGATATGTAGATCAGGAGGAGGAGTTGTTATGGCGTAGATTTGATGTGGATTACAGTGGCGCTTCATATGCTTTTCGTTTTCCAACATTCCATGGCCTAGATGTTTATGCCTTGTGTAACGAGGGACAACTTGTTGTTTTCAAAGATATGAGTGAAGGAAGGTTCTCTCAGCCGGAGGTTGTAGCCGAACCCCCACAATGTACTTCGTTGCATCTACCTCAACATTTCCTTATGAAACGCGGCCAATATCTTTTGCTAGTGATTGTGGGCAAGTTTGGAGGAGATCCTGAGTTATTCCAGTTTAATGATTCTATTCCAGGGCAAAGTTATACTCGTGTATTCTACTCATCGTGTAAGGATATTAGTTATTGTTGTATTTTTGCATACATGCTATTAGATCCTGATTGGATCACCGATTTGTATGTGATATGTGCGGACATTTAGGGACCCTTTCTACAATCGTGTGGTTGAGGTTAACTGATATGGGATCTCGGTAGTTTTTTCGGGGCGGCATAACTATAAAAATGGGTTCTAATAGATCCTATGGGTCGGGATTAAGATCTCGGGGGACTTATGAGTCGTAATCAATAAGGTTATGAAGGACTTCTGTAACACCGTGTTTCACGAGCTAAAAATTAGCGCCAATTTTAAACTTTTTAAACTTATTTATCAAAAGCTTGCAGCGGATATAATCACCATTTACGAAATATCAAATTGTTATCTAACTATTTAACATTTCATATAACAGGTGTTACCACAACTAACAACCGACCATCGGATCACATGCATATAAATAACAAATAGTGTTCCTCGAAATATACATACTACAATTACCCATGAGTAACCCCAGCTCGCCAGGCCATTAGTCACAAACCTGCGAAAAAAGGAAATCTTGCACCGTTAGCTACAACTAGCTAGTGAGCACCAATTTACACATAAGCACTAATAAGCATGTTATCACATCACAATATGGCACACAGAGCTAAGCTATCACGTAGCGGTGTGCCGACATGTCAGCGGGATCATATCTTGCGAGATAGCTAGCCTGACTCAACGATCTAAGTTGGGGAATCAGTCACAACCATCCGCATCGGTGGTGGAGCGAAGAGCAGCCCACCATCACGTTTACCAGTTCCGGTTCGCACTGAGAACCCCATTTCACAACCAGTTTCCGGCTTTCGCCGAGAACCCCCTTACATAACCAGTTCCGGCTTACGCCGAGAACCCCATCTTCATCAAGGAACGGTGGCCTGCAAAGCCGTCACCAAGCGTATACACTCAGATGCCGTTAATCCCCCACTTTCAGACCCCATTGGGCCCCCAGGGACCAGCCTACACGGCTGACCTTAACCAATCCCAGGAACTGTGGTACAGTCCCCCAATTGTCCGGACATAACATAATAACACATAACCAATCCAATAAGGATCCAATTGCACGCACAATTTAACACTATAACACATCTAATCCAATCGGGATCCAATTACATACGCAATACAATAATCTAACATGGCTGATCCAATCAGGATCCAATTGCTAGCATATGCAATATCACAAATAGCTTCTACTCATTGTTGATGAGCAGAATACAAGATTACACTTTAAGTACAACATACAGTTGTCACATAAGTCATAACACTACACAGGTCTATCTCGTATCACTTCACTTATCTATCGTCACTACCATAAACACATTACACATGTTATAACACAACACGTCACTTCACCACTTACCTCGCACGTGCATATGTCAATATCACAATAGCATGTTTCATTACACAACAGTTAGCCCTACTTACTGAGTCTCATGGGAAAACTGGTACTCACCTGGAGTCCTGACTAGGCAAATACGCCACTCATGTCTTCCGATTCCTCAAGTATACCTACCATATCATATACACGCTTTGTTATCACTTACACATAGCACACTTAAGTCGAAACGCAAGTTAAACAAGTTGTCAAGGCTGGACCACTGCTTGCGATCGCAAGCACTATCCTTGCGGTCGCAAAGGCCCTCTGACAACATCCCTTACGATCGCAAGGGTACTCCTTGCGATCGCAAGAGGCCTTCTACCCCAAACCCATGCTTACGATCGCAAGGGCAACCCCTTTTGCCCGCAAGCATGGTTCTAAAGTTGGTTACGATCGCAAGTTATGTACCTACGATCGCAAGCCTTGTTTCCTTCGCCCTTAGGCGGTAAAACCACAAAACATGTTCTTACGGTCGCAAGGACCATACCTTGCTATCACATGGACAACAAACAAAGCTTACGATCGCATGGGTCAACCCTTGCGATCGCAAGGACAAAAGACCCCCTTACGGTCGCAAGAAAATGATGAAGAAAATGGTGTGACTGCTTAAGTATGAGGCATGCATTGGATCGCTAATTAACTTGTACAGTACGTACAATATATATGCATCATATATAAAAACTTGTATTCTTATTATGAAATTAGTTTTTTTCCCTTTTCTTTTTACTAAGCATAGTTGGAGTTAACATCTATCTACTATCCTTTTTGAGCTATTTGCGTGTCCTGTATACTATATATAACTTTTCATCGTTTTTTCTATTTTGGAGAATCAAATGCAAATTTTCAACAGGAGTAATTATTACCTAGCATAACAATTAAGTACATAGAGCGATCCTTTTCAGCTACTCGCGTTTAAATATAAGTTTGCTATATATGTCTAATGATAGTTATTGTCTCCTTGCCTCTCTTAGTCTCTTAATTATATTTTTTACTCTATTAATAAGATAAATACTATCTATATTTTAGTTATATTTTACTCACATACAAATCAAAACTAGAAGTTAATGCGTCGTTTGGTAAATCCATAAAGAAAGTATGTAGGGATGAAAATGGTGTGAAATAGTTAGAGAAAATGGGTGTGAAAGGGTATAAAGTTATGATGAAAATGAGTGTTGGATTGTGAGATATTTATAATTGAATTACAAAATAAGAAAAAATGTTGGTCCCGAATGGATACTACAACAACAAATGTTTGTATAGGGGGGGGGGGTTGAATACAAACTTTAGCTATTTAAAATTTAATAACACACGGATGTACTTTATATACTTCTTATTGATATAAATTATGAATTACATGAACTAGATGCGGAATATCTAAGTTCAACAAAGGTGGTAACAAATTTGTCTAACACATAGACTAACTAATTTTAACCAACTAATGCTTAAGATGTTCAACATATGAACAAGTTTGATTACACTGTGAATAATATTTGCTAACTCTTATAAATCTCAACTGATGAGATTTCATTGTTCAACCGATGTGTAATTCTCAGCATGGTTTATGCTTGAGTATATATAGAAGGCTGGTGTCCAGATGGTGGTAAGAGAATGACACAACCAAGTATAAGAATAATAATATTATAATAGATAAAGTTAGTGGGTAGAAAGCAAAATCACTTTATATACGGAAAGGTATAAAGTGAATGTACTTTCTGAAAAAGTAAAACTCACTATCTATTATTATATTATTAAAATCATACATTTTGTATTGGAAGTGCAAGTTTCTCTTTCCATGCTTGTACTTTATACAACACCATGCTTTCTTCATATTTGACTTTACCAAGTATGGGGCTGTCAGCCATACTTTGTTGTTGTAACAAATCTTCGAGATCTTCTTCTTGTAAAGTAGCTATCACCTTTTCCAGGGGGTCAAACTCTATTTTTTTTGTCTATTTACAGATTCAAAAAGTGTTATTACTTTTACAAAGAAATCTCTAAAGGCAAAATAAAACAACACATGTTGTGCCTTCACTTAAGAACAAAAACAGCTAAGTGTCTATACTGAACACGACTCAGCTGATGAAACTAACTTTAAACTGCAGTAGTACTTTTGCTCAGACGAGGAATAAAATAAGGACTCAAGAGTATAAGCTGATCAACCTATATGATCAGTAGACCAAAGTTGTTCGACTGGTCATTTAGAGTGATAGACTTATAGAAAATTACTTTAATAAAAAGTAAACTTCTTATTTGATGGGAGAAAACCTTAGTTGATACTTTGGTTCTTCAAATGATGCTTTTGAAGGCTCAGATGATCACTTTATTCCTCAGCTAATGGTTGTAAATCCTCAACTGATGCTTTGTAAATCCTCAGCTGATGCTCTTTTCTTCTCATCTGATTCGTTGAAGTTGATCCTTCGTCTGATGTTTTAGAGTTCATCTAATGGTTTTGATCCTCATCTGATGTTTCATACTTAGAAAATTCTTTAAGTCTAACTTGAAAAACAACACATGTTTTTTCAATATTGTGAGTACAAAACTAAGAATATGGTTTTGTAAGTATCAAATCCTATTTTAATTAATTGACAGATTTTATTATGGTTTGATACTGCTATCTCCCCAACAAAAAAAGAAAAAAAATAAAAAAAGAACTAGCCGTTGCACATGACCGTTGGAGGGGGGTGGGGGTGGGGGGGAGAATGCGTCGGGTAGGGGGACTCGATGGGGATACTCGTTGGGCTCACCCGATCCCACGTTTTGGTGTTCCCTCTCGAACTCGATGGTACCCGATAGGATCGGGTAGACCGTAACGCAGAGTCTTAAAAAGTAAAAAAACATATAAAAATAATAATTATCTAAGACCCGTGAAAAGAAAGGTAATATCAGTATCAGCCCCAAAGTTCTCTCTATCATTAGAACCCTAGCTCGCCGCTTAATTTCCATATCGCCGCTAAATCGCCCCGGTCACCGACCATTCGCTCTGATCGCCGGTCATGAGAATTTCATTGTTGCTGCTTCCTTTAATTATTTTATGTTCTGTTACATACCCATTCTAATTTCTATGTTACAACAAGTGATTCAACAGCCCCAATCGGCATTCCGTTATTCCGAGGATACTTGTTTTGCATACATCAGAGCTTTGATTCATCCAACGTGCATACCAAAGGTACAATTTTCGTTGATTTCTTAATCTGCTTTGCTATTGGAGCCCTAATTTTGTTTGGGTTTATACAATGAACGTCTTCTCTTCACTATAAAAAGGTGTCTTCTTCAATATCTCGTTCAACGATCTCTAAGAGCTTCTATGGAATTGAAAACTCTTCAAAAAAAACAAACGGGGTCTCAAGAGGAATCCCTAAGGTAAACCCCTCCGATGTTCAAGTCAGTGTTTAGAATCATGATCACCAAGTGAAAGGTAAAAGTTCAGAGGAGAAGTTCAGAGGGAATTTAGGGTACAAGGTGCTTACCTCAACATGAAGATACAATAGTATATTTATAGGGAAATTAGTGGTCCTCATTAGTTCGTTATTTCCCCTTTTGTTATAGTGTAGGCCAATGATATAATGACACGTTAGTGAGTTGGTCCAGGTTACTTGGTCGAGCTGAGCCATTACAATATCCAGATGTCCCAATCTAGAAGACCTTCCCTAGTGCCTTATGACTTTCTTCGTCTGAGTGATTTCCAAACATTCTTTAGCCAAGTGACATCCTTTGGCCGGATGACCTTTGTGTAGGGATTTACAAGGTACAACAAGCACAGCGGAAATAAAACTTGTAAATCCCGTTCCCAGGATCCCAACTGGATCAGGTGGGGGAAACAGAAACAAATAATCATATAAACAGATATATCATGAATATACATGTCCCATAACAGTTATAAACCTAAAGGATAGAATATTATACCCTGAAACTGCTGAAGGGGGATACACAGCTACTGCACCCTTGAACGGGCTGCTAGACCGCCTTTCAAACAATACCAGAGAGAAAAGGTCCCGCGTATGTATGTAAACAGCCAAAAGCCGCCGGCTTTTGGCCTCACCCTATCGCCTCTGAGAGAGCAAGCCGCCGCAAGGGGCTGCCTCGGCCTTGGGTTCGATCGCCGATTATGCGCCGCCGCAAGGTGCCGCCGTCATCTGCCGGAAGTGGCTGCCGACCGCCGCAGGTCGCCGCCGTGTGACCACCGTCGACCACCGATTTGGTGGTGGTGGGGTTTGGCCGAGAGAGAGAGAGAGAAAGCAAAAGAGAGAGATGAGAGGTTTTGTTTTTGCCTTTTGTTAATTATGATTGCATTAGGTTAAAACAAAAGGTTAATTTATTTAAATAGCAATTTAAATGGATCATGACCCTTGGACTTGAAACCCGGCCCGTTGATCAATAACTTTGATCATTTGACAAAAACAACCCCTCTAGTTCAGTTAATATTAATTAATCAACTATTAATTAATATTTTCCAATCAAACTATATTTATTAAATATTTAACTAATATTTAATATTCCCTTTTTCTAATAATAAATATCTATTTATTATTTCTCTCTTTCTTTATAACTAATCAACTGTTAATTATAATCTTTACATACATGTATTGTTTCCTAGTTCATTAGTTGGGTGTGCAGCTGTGTGACCCTTTAGTGACTCATAGTGTCCATGGATGTGATGACACGTGAACACTATCCCTACACACAATCTATCACTTTGAGCCGAGTGGCCCTCTTTGGCCGGATGGTCTTTGAGCCGTGTGACCCTTCTTCGGCCGGATGGTCTTTGAGCCGGGTGACCCTTCTTCGGCCGAGTGACCTTTGGGCAGGATGACTTACCTTGGCCGGGTGACCTTTCTAGCTCGATGATGTTATTCACCAACAAGTATCCCAATTTAATGTCATGTTTTATTAAAACTAGCAGTGTACCCGCGCAATGCTGCGGCGGTAAATAGTTCTGTTTTGCAACATGTCGTTTTCAAGGATGTAACACGTAATTCAATGTCACGGAAAAAATTCAGCAACATGTCCGTTTTTTTCTTCAACTTTTCTTAAATTTTTATCAACTATTTTATTAATTTTAAAAATAAATTTTAAAAAACATTAGAAATTAATTTTTTTTCGTTTTTTTCTTCAACTTTTCTTAAATTTTTATCAACTATTTTATTAATTTTAAAAATAAATTTTAAAAAACGTTAGAAATTAATTTTTTTTATATTTATGAAATATAAGAAGAGAGAAGTTAATAAGATTTTGAAAATTATATTGATGTGGGTGGATAATTGTATTTGGGTAAGAGAGTGTGTTAATGAAAGAATATATTTTAAATAAAAAAAGGTTAAAATTTATTAGGAGAGAGAAATGATTAAAAATTGAGTGGATGTGATTAATTTAGATAAAAAGAATGGTGGAGATTAGAGATTGACATAATTTTAAGAAGTTCTTAAAGTTTGAAGGAGAGAGAGTGTTAAATGGTTTATATAGTAGTATAGATAAAATATCATTCGACTCCTCTAATAGAACTAGGGTATTGGAATGGGCTTAAGGCTTGAAGGCCCAAATACAAACTAGGGTTCCTAAAAATCAAAGTTACCTCCCACATATAAATTACATTGTCTTGGCCGGATTGCTCTTCGTAGAACCTCCAGCCGTCGGTTCTGTCTGAGTGACTGTATCTCAATAACATGGTGTCCATCGATTATATACCTCACGACTAATTGTTGCCTTCACGAGACTGCTATATGTTGATCGCTTCTGCTGTCCTCCTGTTATACTACTACCGTTCGCTCGTACAACTGTTCACCAGCCGCATTGCCACCCTCCATTCTGTCCGCCATTCTGATCACTCTGGAAACATCACCCTTCACATTTCCGATCAGATCTTCGCTGTAGAGAACGCCGCAACTGTCATTGTCCACCCTCGTTTACGCTAAGGGTACCATCTTTTTCATTTTAGTGACGCCTAAGTTCTGTAAGGTATCTTTCTATTTCTATATCGTATGCTATTAATTATTGATATCATCATGATTAATGAAACCAATGATAAATTCTTTATCTTGCTGATTGTTGTATGCCTTAATTTTTTTCCTATTGTCACATTAAAACACAAAGTTGTCTTTAGAAAATGAGTAACTCTAGGCGTGACTTATGGAAAATCATTTTCTAATGTAGGGAACTTGATATTTGTGATTGTCTGAAGAAAAAGGGTTAGAAATAAGGTAGATTGGGAAAGGATTTAGTTCATTTATCTGGATACAGGATGTCTGGTAAGGTTAACTTTATCACCAATGCATTATCAGTTCAATTCGACAAATACATAGCTGAATATCATTTGGAAAAATTCCTTCCAACCATGCCTTGTAAAAATGATATTGTTGGCCTCCTTCCTAGTGGGAATGTTATTGCCCTCTATACAAAAGCTTTTGAAATTGCGGGACTTAGACTTCCTCTTGCTGATTTTTTAAAAAAGGTGTTATGTTACTATGGTGTTTGTATCTCCCTTATGTCTCCTCAAGGAATGTGCAAAATCATTTCCTTTGAGGTGATTAGCAAATGCCTTGATCAGGATCTATCTTGGGTTTATTTAGAAGGTTCTTCAGTATAGGTATAGTGAAAGGGGGTGGTATACGATAGAGAGGAGACCCAAAGTATCTGAAATAATAGTAACCAGAGACTCTCTAAAAAAATGGCATATCCGATTCTTGTATCTCAGTAAAAGATTGGTACGTGATAGTGCCTCATCCCTTTCCCTTTCAATAAAAATGATGAAAATCCATCAAAGTATCAAGACTAGTGAGAAAAGCCGGTTATAACACACCCTTGTAACATGGACTATGTAGGCATATACTGCCTGTTTACATGGCCGCGTACATCATAGACTGCTTTCCCCGTGTATAAGCTGAACATATGAGGTCAACTTTGGTTAACACGGCCCATGTTTACATACACAGGACGTGTTATCCACAACTTAGCAAATTAAGGTAGATTCTCAATCACAAAACAAATTATGTCATTTTTTCTTCTTTTATCTTGGTTCCAGGATCTCTGAAGCTCTTTTTTTATGTGTGAAATACTTATCTTTAAGTGTATGTATACTTAAACAAGTTTGGTTATGTCAATATTGACACTAGGTTGGTGGATTTTGGTGTGATTAGACTTGGTATGTGCATTTGTGGCATTACATGATGTTCATGAACGATGATTTGGGATTTTAAATACTAAACCAATTATATGCCCTTATGCTATGAGAAGTTATGCTCATGTGTAGTGGGTGTGTTGTTGAACCATGAAGAGGTTATGCTTATGATTTGGCTAATCACGGGTAGAGTCATGTATATTAGGTGTAACACTGCTATATTTTTTTTAAAAGGTTTTCACTGCAGAAGCGAATAAACATACATAAACTCTTTACATAGGTATTATAAAATACAAACGACTGACACCAAAGGTCAGTATATCAAAGGCCAGTGTTACTTAATTACAAACAGGATCTTTGATCAAAATTATATCAGAGTATCGTTCAGACATTCCCAAAACAACCAAAAGCTCCCAACCAAACGCAAGACTAACCACGACCTGCAAAAAGGGAGTTTAATGTGGGGGATTAGCTCAAAGCTAAGTGAATGAAAGTTTAACAAACGAAAAGCATCAGAAACAACAATCAATGCCACAACATCTTCAGATAAGCAAATATTTCAGAAGACCCGCGGTTCGGTCGAACCTACAACCAAATTCCGGCCTAACATAGGTTTACCGATAGCCTACTTGTCATTCTCACACAGTAAAATCTCTTAAGTTGCAACAAATGCATCAACAGGTCTAATACTGATTAGCCGATGACAAATAAGCCCAGCCTAACATGGATGACCCCATCAAAACAACCCAGTGTCAACAAACAGCTGTTTTACAATTACAAAGTATGCACAAAGCACCAGCAGATCAATTACTAGACTAAACAGTCTATCAATACATTAAACAGTATAACCCGTTGCAACCAAAACCATTACAACTAATACAGTTCGTGAGTTAAAAGTCCACTCACCAATGTCCTCCAAACACCAAGCCCAGTTGTTTAATGTCACTGAGGCTTCGGATTTCCTGATAACACAATTCAAATAGATTAGTGAATCAAATTCCAGTTAACTCTAAAAATCAAGTAGCTACACAAAACGGGTCATAACTAAACCATTACGCAAAACACATATAATCAAGATGGAAAACATCCAAAATCATTTAGGATAATCATATATGTTATAAACAATGTGTAGTAACTAACAAAACACGTTCAAAGTTCATATATCCTAATTTAACTCACTAACGGGTCAAGACCAACCCGTTCGGTTTAAAATACCAAACTAACTTGGAATACATGTTCAACACTTTAAAAACACCATACATAATATATAAAACAGGTAGGAATCAACAGAACATGAACATGAGTCATATAAGTCCGTTTCTCGAATTTAAAGTAGCCATTTATCGTTAATAACTTCATATATAATTCAAGACTTCCTAAGCATGATTCATCATCAAAAAACCCTCAAATATAATATATATATACTAGCTAAGCGACCCGTGTATAAACACGGGATGATATAAGTCAATTTTAAATTTATATAGTTTTAAAGAGTATTAAGACGTATAGTAAAAATAATTACAAAACATAGATATGAATATAAAATCTCGTAAGAAATGAATAATCATACAGAATTTACAAATTCATACATAAGACTATCATTAGATTTTCTTTAAAACCTTTTTATAAACAACATTCATAGTTTTATTAGTAGGGTTTTCTTAATCTCGCAAATTAAACTTTTAATTTGAACATAACCTTTTACCTGAAAAATAATAATGAAATGGTGCACTTTAATTGATAATGACAAACGACAAATGACAAATGATTATTAAAGATCACCTATTTATATCATTATTTATATTTTAAAAAATATTAAAAAAAATGTTTTCCCATCATTACAACATACAATTTTTAAATAATAGCCCCACAAAGGAATCCTAAAAAACAAACTCAAAAAGAGAAAGTCCTATGGAACCAGGAAGATTTCTTAATCTTTTAAAGTTAACAAATTTACTTAATAATATGAACATTCAAAAGGGATTAATTTTGTTATAGTTCAAATGATTGAATTTTCAATTAAATTCAAATTCAAATTCAAATGGTTGTTATATTATCCATGTATATCTCATTGCCTACTTCCTTTTCTTTTTTATTTATATTTTCAAACTTAATCTATCAATTATTATTCCATTTAAATCACATTTTAAAATTTTTTAAATCTAATTCTAAAAATAACTTCCTTACCTAACAAAGTGGAGTAATTTTAAACCAATTAAATACACGTTAATTAGAAATATGTATTCAATTCAAATTTATATATATATATATATATATATATATATATATATATATATATATATATATATATATATATATATATATATATATATATTATCTTATCCACGATTAATTTAAATATATATTATCTTATCAAAGATTAACAAACATATGAAGTTTGTTATAAAAAAAAATCTCCCTTAAGGGATTTGATAGAATATGACGTAATAACTAATATATTTTTGATTTTTTTTAAATCAAGAGCTATGATTGATGGAGATTTTTTAGAGAAAAGGGTTGATGATGTAAGTAACATTTTTCTTTTAATAGTTTTATTTTTAATAGTTGCTTATATATATGATTCTTTAATTTTTTATATTGATTGATGCACCTTTGTATGTTTTAGATGTTATCTATTTTTATATAAATTTATCTTAAATAAAACAAAATTAAAAAAAAAAATTTAATACTTTTTATTGAAAGACCGAGGAATCAGTTATTATATCGACTATGATACGTAGATAGAATAAAACAAATTAAAACACATAAGGACGGAATTAAATAAATAATCGCGAGAATAGTTGATATATTGAACACTCTAATGTAATTTCTATAAGGAACACCTATAAAAACAAAACCACATTGAAAACAAAGGTAGTCAAAATAAAATAATTAAAACAAATATCACGAACATTTAACCCAACAGGTGGAGCCGTGGAGGGCAGCAGTCCAAAAAACTCAATTTGAACTTTGATCCATCACAATGATTTGCCAATCAAAAAATTGTTATGCTATTGATATTACAACAACAAACTAACTAAAATTACTTATGCCTATCTGACATCATAACACACAGCAAACAACTATTTGAACAAAAAATTATTAATGAAATCTTAATGTTTATGCTATTAATATTACAGCAACAAAGTAACTAAAATTACTTATGCCTCTTTGACATCATAGCACACAGCAAACAGCTATTTCTCTATAAACTTATAGCACAACATTTGAATCAAAGACTTGATTTCATCACAGATTGACTATAGTGTGAATAAAGTTATAGGTGTTGCAATAAACTTTCATCCTAATATAAAAGAAAATTATAAGTAAGATGAAACATAGAGAAGTATACCAAAGTTCTAGCTACAAATCCCATAATTTAAGCATGAAAAGAGGTTCAAAAAAAGTTTCAACCTATATGATATAAACCCACTGTTATAAGCAAAATAAATGATTACTTTATGATCCGGGTCAGCAATGATCAAAAGAAAGATTGCTTCCTTCTAAATCTATTAATTAAAACCTTTATTGGTTATCATATAACTTTGTGGTCAATTGTAATTAAAATCAAATTCTACATTCATTATGTTTGTTCAAGATGCTTAAAACGCCAACTATTATTCTTTAAACTTATTGGATTTTTCATTCCCAGATTCAAGTTGCAACCATGAACAATAAATAGCAGTCTAAAATCATGCACATTGAACAACAACCAAAACATAAAAAACATCACTTATTTGCATTCTGTTTTCACTATCACTTACTTTAATCAGGCATAAACACTAAACAATATAACTGTTCTCAAGTCCCTCATACAGCCGTGAACTGTAGACCCAAATCTTAATCTGTAGTTGACTGCACATTTAACTTATTGAACAAACAATTTCCAGCTTTGAAAGAAATCAAGAATCACACTGCTCATCAATCAGCATTTCTAACAGAAACTTACACAATTTATTTGGAGTGAGAGGATGAGTCAACCTGGCTAATCTGAGCATCCCAGAAGATCTGAGCATTGTGGCGGTCAAATGTCCAGAAACCATAAGAACGAATTGGATAGCTCCACATCTCCTTTTTCTTTGCACAACGTTCCTTCATATGATATACATGTTCTCTGAACTTTCGATCTCTGTCAGTTGGATCTTCCATCATCCTCAGAATTAAGTTCTCAGCGAACTCCATTACGGAAGACGTCTCTATGCACCTGAGAACAAAAAGAATCAAAATAAAATAAAACATAAGGAGCATGTCTTGAAAATGTATTGTGGAATACTAAAAATCAATGTGTTAAACCTTCAATATAGAATCACATATAGCAACAAAGCTCTATTCAGCACAAAGTAAGAAATAAATATAATAATACTACATTTTGAATAATTAATTTGAAACTTGTGTATAACAACAAATATTCTACAAATCATTCGACTTGAAAACACATGTTAGATACATTTTCAAGGAAGTTAAAAACAAATAAGAAAGAAGATTACCTTGATAGGCGATAAATTGTTCATAGCAGGCTGCAATTTACAGTGATTTTACACAGCACCTCAATTTTAATTTTGATTCAATCTTCATTTGCGTTTTGCACAATAATAGCCATACAGCACCAACAGCCAACCAATAGAAAATTGTTGTGAACAGTACTTCAAGTAGAAACAGCACCAGCAGCCAACCAACAGCAAATAGTTTTGTCTCATGTCAAATACTTTTGTTTCTTTACATAACATATAATAATAAGTTGACGTTAATTGTTAATTTTGACAATTAAAACTCTGTTGATGCTATTGAGTTAAAGATGCTTGGAGTTTATTTCTTAATCTTAACCAAATAATTCAAGAAAAATAAATTATTCAAACATTTTATTAAGCAGTTGCTATGCATATCTAAATCCTCTATTTTTTTCCATGAAATTTTAAGTTGCTATATCAAGCAATCAGATCCCATAATAAATCACATTGAAACAACTAAAACTCCAATTTATATATCAAGTAGTCATAGAGAACAACAAAAATCTATACATATAACTAAGAGAATGGATCATTAAATACATTGATACAATTAAAACTCAAATAAGTATGATTCAGATCTCAACATGAATCACAATAATACTATTAAAACTCAAAAAAGTATGATGCAGGTCACTAAAATTGTTGTCAAGATGCATAATATATTAATTATTGAAAATAAATTTTCTTAGTGAACCCTTTCAATGCCCTCTCAAATAACAAAAGGTAAAGATAAAAACGGAAGCTTTTGCATGTATAAGCTCAAATAAGGTAGGAGGACATATGTAACTCGACACTATTACTTATTTAAAGTCTGTCCAAAAATCCGAGTTACGGGCATCTTCAATAATTAAGAGAATTACTAAAAGCTAATAATAAGAATTAAAATAAAATATGAGATGACCTTTCATAGTTGTGGGATTCAGATTTGGCTCTTTCAAGAATTTGTCTCATATATGCAGCTAATCTAGCCACAACATGTATCTGATAACACAAAAAAGAAAAATCAATCTGATAATGTATTGAACAGATAACATGATTAAGACACAATGAGCAGTAGCTTTCTTAAACTAAGAAACAATTATAAGATAATTCCATATCTTTAAAACATTGCAAAACTTGTTTAAAGCCTTTACAAATCAAGTAAACAAAACAAAACTCAATAGATATTTAAACATCAAAACCTAAACCCCAAACACATATTTGAAATAAAGACAATTGGTCGGTCTTTTTAATGACTTTTAGTCATTCATTAGCCACAATTTTCCTATTCTGTGCTTGCCTTTGATGTATATGAATTCAGATTTGGCTCTTTCAAGAATTTGTCTCATATATGCAGCTAATCTAAACACACCCCAAGTCTTTATTGTTGATATTTTCAGCATAACTGTAATGGTTTTAATGTATATTTTCAGCTGTTCATCAAAGCAAACTGAGACGAGTACTTGCAGAATTCCAGGATGCTGTATGTTTTATAATTTAGCTACGCCATCAACAAAATTTGGCCACTGGCCTTCTTTTGTCACCATATAAATTCCTGTGTTGCATTTTGATACTTAGAGCTTATGATGCTAGCCTTCTGTTAAACGGTATTTGATAGTGGTAGGAACTTCTAAAATGTTGTTTAAACTCCCTAAACCAAAATGTAGAATGAATTGGTTGTATACTTTATGTTATTAACATTTGATAATTTCATGAACGTTACTTTAAATTTTCATTCGGTGTCAACGATTTTTCATCCAGAGAGCTAGTGAGGAAGAAGAAGACTTGTTTCCTGCTAATAATCAGAAGGGCTCAGTCGTGGGATGTAATTTTAATTCATCATGCAGCAGCAGATCATCACTTGATTATGACATGCAGGTATATATGTTCAATGGTTTTAATGTATATTTTCAGTTTTCTTTTAGTTTGTAAAGGGTTAAGGTGATTCCTCATTGATGTTTACAAAATCAGATGTAAATTATCAAATAATATCTCATAGAAGATGTATTCAGGTATGGAATTTTGAGGATCTTGTGAATTGGTTATTTGAGTGGGTATTGATATATTAAATGGATCTTTGTTATCACTTGATTAACTTTGTGACCAATATTGGTGTTAACAACTATTAACTATCCTGGATTTATTTCTATTTTGATTAGCTTTATGGACTAATGTGAACAGTAGTAGTTCAAGGTTACTTGGCTGTTTGTCTTTTTATGGTTAATTCCTGTTTCTTTATCCTCAAATCCAAACACACCCCAAGTCTTTATTGTTGATATTTTCAGCATAACTGTAATGGTTTTAATGTAAATCATTACCAGAGATACGATATTGGTATATTAACTAAATCATTAACAACTCTATGTATAAAAAAGGAGGTGGTGAAGTGGCGATTCGTACACCACGTAAATTGTTCATACATAGTAATTTATGAATGTTCAACTTGACAAATTATAACATGTGTTGTTAAATGATTGTATTTGTTACATATAAACTCATTTCGCTGTGTACGAATCTCCCATATAAAAACTTGAAAATATCTATATCCTCCAACTTCATCATCCTAACCACTACATGATAACACATAGAATTTACCAATTCTCTCTTATTATCTTGCCCCTTAATTTTAATACATGACTTGGTTTAATTAATAGATGATGAATATGAGCAATATAGAAAATACAGAAGAAAACTTTAGGCATCATATGGATATATAAGAAAAAAGTTAATGGGCTTCTGTAACTATAACCCTTTTGTTTTCTTCTGTAACCATAATAGCTTATACCTATAACCCCTTTAATGGCATAAATAGCAATGCTGACTTTTGTTTTCTTTTGTATTTTGTAATTTTTATTAGCCATCCGAAGTAAGTCGGAGTTCAAGTTTAGGGAAAATTGTTTTAAAATTTTCGCTCTCTGTTAGGCTGAAATTCTAAGAAATTAAGAATCAAGATTTAATAATTATGAACTCAGAAATCAGAAATCATTAACGTAGAAATCAGAATCATTAAGCATAACTTCATAAACCAAGATAAACTTGAATCATAATTTCAGAAAAGAAAACTTTGAAAGAAGAGAGACATGGTTACTTACAAAAAATTAGGAGTCGAGTAAAGCAGAGACTGAGTAGCCGGAGGTTGTGCAGTCGCCGTAGAAGAGGCTGTCGCCGGAGATTGTTGCAGAGAAGAAGAAGTCTTCGTGTTTGCCTTGGATGGAGGACAGCTTGAATGGCGGAAGTGGCTACAGAAGAAGAAATCGAGAAAAGCCCTAGACCTGCGATGGAGATTGTTGCAGAGAAGAAAACATCTTCGTGTTTGCCTTGGATGGAGGAGAGGTTGAATGGAAGCGGCTACAGCAGCAGAAGAAGAAGTCGACGTTGCCAAGGCTTTTTTTGGAAACGATTTACGTTTCTGTTTTCGTTTTTGTTTCCTTTTCTGCATACAGGTCGAGGATTAAGCCTTTGAAGGCAGATGTGACGTCATTATTTATTAAATTTCTATTTTTTTAATTTTTTTTTCAAAATAAAGAGCTGTGATTGGTGAAGAATTTTTAGAGAAGCCAAAAGATGATGTCAGCAGCCTTTTCTTTTAATAAGTATTAGAGATAGGCAAAAGTTCAAACGAGAATTATTTTTCGTACGAGAACTGCGAGAACCAATTTGAGCCGTCCAATTCCCCATCCTTTAATGTCATTGCCCACCCATGAATTCCTCACATGCACCCTACCACACTTGATCCTCTCTACGCTCTCCATCCATGAACTTCCCATATCCAAGGAACGGCCGAGATTTGTTCTCGCAGTTCTCATACGAAAAACAGTTCTCGTTTGAACCTTCCCCTATATATATATATATATATATATATATATATATATATATATATATATATATATATATATATATATATATATATATATATATATATATATATATATATATATATATATATATATATATATATATATATAACAAGTATTAACAATGAACAACAACTCATAAGAGCTTAAGGTCAAATACTAAACAAAACCTTGTTTTAGATTTGTCAAATACACTTTCCATTATGACACACAACTATTGTAAATCGTTTTTTAGGCCAACCTACAGCTCAAATTAGCTTCTGGACTCTAAATACAATTTAAAGAGGATATCTCCAGCACAACGATATAAAATACGACCTTTAACGATCTTCTATTGATTTTTAACGATTTTTTGAAAACAGCCCAGAATTTCATAACAATTCCGAACAACATCTCTATTTCGTGTGCAGTTTCGCACAGCAGCCTTATTTACCTATTAATTTGATTTCCAGCAGATACAAACACTTAAAATCGGTTTCAAAACACATATATCTAATACTAAACATCAAAACTAACATTCCTAACATTTATAATCAACAATTTCATGAATCAAATCTCAAAATTCATCAAGAATTACCATTGATGGGTTTTTGTTCAAGTTCAGCAAATACCACTAAATTAATCATGATTTCCATTCCAAATCAGTAAATAAACATGATAAAACACAAACAAACTTGAATTAAGCATATATCCCTTCTGATCATCAACCCTAGAAATCATATAAGGGGTGTTCTTGACAAGAACACATCAAAACATGGCAAGAACTCATCAATACAAGCCAAAGGCTGTTGAAATCAGTTTGCATATAATATAATTACCTTGAATCAGTAAAACCTCACAAGAATCAAAGATTAAAGGGATGTAATCAGTTTGTACTTTAGAGGTTTTCTTCCCACGAAGCAAAGAAAGCAAGAACAGGCACAAATACACACAACTTTGACTCCTAAAGAGTCAAAAAGCAATTAAGTTGGCTGGAGTAATATTAAATCACATACACAGTATCAAATACAGTCATCTAACAAACAGGAACCTAATTAAAGCGGTCCTATTCAATTCATAAACAAGCAACGAGGTATTATTCGGGACCCTCGTGTATAAACGAATCATGAGGTACCAGTATCATATAAAAATATTAAACTAATATTGTTATCTCTTACCTCGCGATCCAGTTAAATACCAAGTAATCATCAAATAATAATATAAATAAATAGCAAATAAATATAAACAGTTAAATAAACACTTACCACCGTCACGTCACGACCGGGCCCTAAATGCGGGTGTTAAATTAGGGGTGACAATTATCAACACAACATGAAAGACGACACAAACCCGACAAAATTAGACTTCCAATTTTGATAAAATGAATGAATAGGATTTAATTTTGATTAAATAAAGAGTCAAGGTCTTCTAATTAAAATAATGAAAGTTAGTCTTTTATTTATATTAAAAGATCGCTCACGATAATACAATTTGGAAAGTTTTTTGGTATTTGTTTCAAGGGTTATATGCACCAAAATGTAAGGAACTATGCTCACTTTAACATTGTATGTAGCAAAATAAAATTTCTTCCCTAAAATACAAATAACTACCCTTTTTTGACATTTGATACAATTTTTACCCGTTATTCCCTGTTGACGGTTACCCTTGTGCATAGTTGGCCTGTAACACCACAATTTCGAGCCAAATTTTTTTTTTTTTTTTTAAACACAACGGAAGACTTAATATATACTAATTCAACAAGATAGTAAACTAACAGAGTTTACTAAAATATATACATATCTAGTGTTAGGTTCACATCCGAACCTTTCAAAAGAGTTTAACAAAGTATGCTTAAAAATTGTTGCATAAGACTGATTGAAAGAGATTACAATTCTACTACATATTTCCAAAACAAAATTGGTGTTACAGGTTTACCAAAACAGGGCTCAACAACCTCTTGTAAAGTATCCCACCAAGCAGCCACAAAAATTCACAGCAACCAAAACTGTACAAACATGCGGGTAACAAAAACCCGTTAGCTGTAAAGCTAAGTGAACAATACATCACACTGAATAAATATAAATCAGGAATCAAATCGAAATAACACATAGTTGCAGTTATCACTGCACAGTTTCAAACAATTGGGTCTCCATTTTGACCCGCTTCGCCAGGAGGAACGGCGGTGGATCAAACCGCACCCCCATTGGCCTATGGGAGTTACCGTTAGCCCATTAACTCGGTACTTAACCTGAGTAGGCCTGCCAATCAGACAACCTCCGAAGAAATGAACATGTTCCCATATTACAAGTTACTAAATACAAATAACTCATAATCTCAAATCTTTATAATCATACTTTAACTGGAAGCAATACAAAAACTGCATCAGACTTTAAGTCCGGAACTAACGATTGCAAACCAATTCAATATTAAACCGTTACCTGGGTTATAATTATTCAATTTAAACGTATCACTCACCTTTTTCGAAATTGGAAATATTACTTTCCAAAAGCTCCTTCACGTTGTTGAGGACCTAACATCCACAACAAAACCAACAAGTTAGTACTCTTTCACATTACACTCATAGATGCTAAACAATTTATAACATAACCATAATCAATATATAACACATAAATACTTTCTTTAACTTTAATAGTCAAGATCGGCTAAATATAATTAAAATACCAATTTACAAGAATATAATGTACCTCATAAGTTATAATCTATATATAACTTATTTCTTACTTATAATAGTCAAACTTGCCTACACCTATTCAAACACATACCATATGTATATATATATATATATAATATATGCACGACAGTACTATATAGCTCTCCTTTTGTTATCACAAACAAACAAACATGGCACACATATATTACATACATACATATAACATGCATACATACAAATATATATATAAATTGGCGTGTTGCAGTTAACAACCAAAACAAAAGCAACTTGCTTTCTTTTTCTTTGATGACTATCATAAAAACAACAAGCATACATGATACATATATGTAAATATACATATCAGATGACAACCACAAACAAATAAACTTCACAATTTCCCTTTCTTTGCTTTCTACGACTAACACCAACATCAACAGCCCTCATTAATTTTTTTTTCTTTTCTGCGATGACTACAGCAAACAATAACAACCTTTGTTTATTTATTTAATACATAGTCATATGAATTTAATCTGCAGAAACAGTAGGTAAGAGATCAAACTCATGGTTCAAACTAAAGCTCCATCTTCTACATCCTTTAATGGAGGTTTCATGCTCCTATCAACAAATCCTTAAAATTTCTATCAAATAATGTATCCATTCATTGTCAAACTTGCTAATAAACATATATAAACTCAAGTAATCAATCAATTTGTAATTTAAATCAACTACTCATAAACCCTAAAAATTTAACCTCTTCTTGTTCTTGCAAGATTCATGAGATTACAAGGATTCAAGTTACATACCTATATAGTCTTCACTTGACAGCAATTCACAACTCAAATCAAGTAATATAAGATGATTATGGTTCTTGAAGAGTTTAGGATAAAGGCAAATGGGGTTTCCAGAAAGTGAAGTAAGGGTTCTTTTTTTTTTCACCCCCTGATCGTACGCAGCACAAACATATCTCATTTGGGTTATTCTTATTTTATTTATATTTTTAAATCTTAACATACAATGCTTTACTCAGCATTCATTTTCCTTTAATATTCCTAAATAATAATAATCATTTAAACACTTAGAAATTCAAATAAATCAAAACAAAATTAATTAAAAACCAAATAAATACTACGTACCACATACGAAGCTCCAAGTACTACTAGACCCAGATATGGGGTGTTACATGGCCCTTTCATTTTTTTCAAAGCATAGTGGCATTCTACGTAAGAAAAGTTGCATTCATTTAGACCTAAAAGTCGGACGCATTATGACTCAAAGCCTCATTTAATAAGCATTTGAAATCCTAACACCCCCGACCACTTGGTTACGCCAAATTTTGCATGCAATCGAGAAAAAGAGGCAAAAATTGTTCTTGGATTCAAGCGAAATCCTTGATACTAAAGCAATTATTTGAAGATTTCGACCCGTACGAATATATTTAATCTTGATTTTGCATTTATAATTTTGCTATTTTGGAAGTCCCGATAATGTACTATGTTAAACAAAATATCTTGGAAGCTTACATATTCGTGATAAAACCTTACAAATTTGTTTGATTTTGGTATTATTCTAGTGTATTTCTTCGAATGAGGGTTGCACAAGAAGTTTTTGAACTAGAAATGCACTATGATGGGGCTTTTATGTTTCAACCACCGAGATACGATCATGGTCAAGTTATGAAGGTACAAAATTTTAAAATGGAGTTTGGGGACTTTAGAGATTTCGTTGCCAAAGAGACAGGGAACCCTTTTCATGCTATTTATTACAAAATAGTAGGAAATGAATTAGACACATGGATTACACCAATTTCAAATGGCAATGATCTTCTTGATTACTTTGACATATTTAGAGATTATGGTCCACAACCCAACAAGAGAAGATACCCAAGTGAGAGGATCACAAAGAAGAAAATGGGGAAAAGAATTGGGGCCAAGGGAGTACTCAAGAGAATGCAGTTGACATTGATGATATCATAGATTAGTGCATAGTAGTAGTAGTATTATAATTAGTAACTTGTGATGTTTGTATGGTATATAATACAGTGCCCAACACCTTTAGTGCATGCTTTTTGTTTGTTTTGGAATGAGTATGTACAAGTAACAATGACCACTTTAAGTGAATGAATCTATCTTTTGTTAAATTGTGTACACATGTGAATGAGTTGTGAGCAGTGAGATTTGACACAAGATTCTTTTCTTGTGACCCATCTTTTGTACATATGTAATCTAACTCTTCTATAAATGTAAGGTTCTTAATGTATACAAATCACATAAAATCAAATGGATGAAGGTTGTGATCAATACTTCTACATGCAAATTGAGAAAGCATGTTAGGAAAAAATGGAAGATTGGTAAGTGATCCTTTACTCTAATTTTGTTATTTGTATCATTCTTTACATGTGCAAACCTTTTTTGGTCCTTTGGCAGACTATACCACCCTTATTTGTTAGAATGCATGGCCTTGATACTTATGACGAGGTTGAAGTCATTCTTGAAATGAATGAGGTAAAACACAGAATGACATTCAAGAATAATGGACAATTAGTGATCAAAGGTGACTTTGATTGGATGATGTTTGCTCATCACCTTCCAACCAATTCATAGTTGAAGTTCAGAATTAAGAAGAAGAGTATTCCAAGTGTTGTTTTCAAAGTAACCCACTCATAATGTAATCAACTATGTGTAATGGCAATAAAAAGTAGTTCATTTCATTTCATTTAATAATATAGTACAAGTACATTAAAGTCGATTACATAATTGAACCTAAGCTTACACAGATAACTACTAATACAAGCAAAATAAAAACAAATGATTCAGTAGTTTTAAGTTTTGATTTAGCCTTGATCAACTCCTCATTTAGTACATCAATTTCCAATTTTGACATCTGAAGTTCTTCACTGGCATCATCAACCTTCTTAGAATTCAAAGTATGCAAATGTAGACGATGCACCAAATCCTTGTAATACTGACAAGGTAATTCAACATCAATGAACCAAAATCTCTTGCAACTAGGGAATTTACCCTTTCAAATAAAAAACAAAATTTAGGGTCAAAATTAGAAATATACAGTTACGAATTTCGATCAAAACTTACAAAATTAGGGCACCCAAGGAACAATCTCACTGGGTTCAGGTTCGTCTATGAAGTCCTCATGGACATTCGATCTCCACACTGATATAAATTTTGGTTTGATTGTGTGAATGAAGAAGATGAAGATGAAGTCATGCTCTCTGTTGAAAATACGATGGTATCTTGACTACAAAGGTCAAATTTGAGGAGAAGGGACTTCTTACGTGGATGGCAACCGATCCACGTAGAATTTTACCCGTTGAATGGGTAAAAATTGCATTAAATGTAAAAAAAGGGTAGTTATTCTAGGAAAGAAATTTTAGTTTGTTACATACAATGTTAAAGTGAGCACAATCCTTACATTTCAGTGCATATTACCCTTATTTGAATGATAATAATTTATAATTTATACTAAGTTCGTTAACTTGACTATAATCGAGGGACCATATCTGTAATTTACTCAAAGGGTCAACATCGACTACAGGAGTAGTGTACTCCACTTGCAGAATTCGGACAGCCCCAAAGGCGGGAAAACAAAAAGCAGAGCAGAGAGAATGACGGAGAGAGGCGCCGCCGGCGATGGCGTAGGAGTAAGACAGTCGTCGGTCGACAACCGATACTCACAGTGGAAGTATCTCGTCCGTATTCTATACGACTGGCTCGCTAATCACAACCTTGTCTGGCCGTCTCTATCTTGCCGGTCCGTACTCTCACCATCTAGGGTTCAAATTTGTTGTTGTTTTCACTATTTTACCTTCGAGTTACTATTGTTCTGTGACTTTGTGTTTGATTTCATTCATCGTAGCCCCATTCTTCATAATTTCAGAAAGTTTATTACATGCTCGCTGATTGAGGTTGTAATCGATTGATTGTCATTTGTTTGATAGGATTATGCTTGATGCATTATTACTAGCATCATGTTAATTTAGTAATTATCAAACTAGTTGGCTATATATTGATGTTGTTGTTCTTCCCGATGATTGGTCACATGATGAGATGTAAGTATCGACGTATGATATTCACGTTACTTACAGGCTTTGGGGTTTTTCACGATGTAATTTAAACCCTAGCAATAAGTAATAACAATGCTAAGTTCTTAGCCTAAACAAGTGTATATAATAAGCAAACAGTTGAATCCCTAGCAGTAGTAATATTAGTTCTATAGTTTACCAGAATTATTGGAATGTATAATTTCCATTGAATTCGAATGAATACATGTACAAGATATATATAGGAGATAGCCCTAACAAACTATCTAAAACAAAGGAAAGGATAAATCTTATCCAAATATACAAAGGATAATTACTATTTAATTACAATTACTATTACACCCCCGCAGTCGCAACGGGAGATTGGCGGACGTTGAGGCTGTCACGAAATGAGAGAAACAATTGTTTAGCCAAGCCTTTGGTGAAGATATCCGCGAATTGGTGTATTGAAGGGACATGTAGAACCCGAACTTGTCCCATACGAACCTTCTCTCGGACAAAGTGAATGTCGAGCTCGACATGTTTGGTTCGTTGATGCTGCACCGGATTACTTGTGAGGTAGATAGCAGAAACATTTTCACAAAAAACAACTGTCGCATTTTTGATCGGACGATGCAATTCAAGGAGAAGATTCCGTATCCAAGTGGTTTCGGCGACCACGTTTGCAACCGCCCTGTATTCAGCCTTGGCGCTGGATCGTGAGACCGTGTGCTGTCGTTTGGAAGACCAGGAGACCAGGTTGTCGTCTAGAAATATGCAAAAACCGGATGTGGATCGGCGAGAGGCAGGGCAACCGGCCCAATCGGCATCTGAATAAGCAGTTAAAGTATGAGAGCTGGAGGATGAGATGCGTAAGCCGTGATCCATAGTCCCCTTGACATACCGGAGAACCCTCTTGAGAAAATCAAAAGGGTATCCCGAGGTGCATGCATGAATAAGCAAATTTGTTGAACCGCATAGCAAATATCGGGTCGTGTGATGGTTAAGTACTGAAGGGCTCCGGCCAGTTGTCTGTATATCTGCGGGTCTTCCATTAGAACACCAGAAGTGGCACTCATTTTACTCGCAGTGTCAACTAGGGTCGTAGTAGGGTTACATGAAGACATCTTTGCTCGGGAGAGGATGTCCTGGGCATACTGAGATTGAGATAGAAATAACCCATGTTGATCACGCGTAACCTGTATGCCAAGAAAGTGATATAGTGATCCCAAATCTGTCATGGCAAACTCATGGGATAAAGTACGTATGATATTAGTCAACAAAGATGTTTCCTCAGTAGTCTTTGATATTAGTCTTCCGCATCCTTACCGTGACGAGTTTCAGCAGTTTTCCGCATCCTTACCGTGAACTGGTATGGTTGCTACATCTTTCTGAGTGTTAGTATTTTGATCACCAATCATGCTTTTCAAATTTACATATGTTCGTTTTAAAGATCCCGCAATGTCCTCAGGGTGCTGCTGACTATGATCCATATGGTTCAAGTTCTACTAGACGGGCAGAGCTCGAGAAATACCATCTCTGCATGTATATGGTTTCGGTTCAAGTTTGAAAGGGAGAAAGGGACGGCCATCCTTTATGGAGTGGCTAGAAGTATATAGTTCTTCTCATTATGTGTTTACATCGGTAATCCCTTTGTTTAAACTCGTTAGCCAGCTTAGCTAGGTCTAAAAGGAACTTTGGCTTGCTTTCTACTAATCTACTCCCAATTGCAACAATGATTCTCTTGCGTGGCAGTGGCTGTTGTCTTACATATTATCAGTTAAAGTATGATGCTTTAGAAGTTTTAAGTTTGTTTTTGTCATTGTTCAGATCTAAGATTTCCTGCTTTCTTGCCTGTTTCTCTTAATCTAAAATGTATCACCAAACCCTTTAAGATAAGTGAACTCGATGGTGCATTATAGTTACATACCCCCTTTTTTATTATTCCTTGAGTGGATTAGGGATTCAGAAGTATCAGTTTGTGTTCGAGTGTTGTTGCTACAAAAGAAGACAACTAGTGCCATTCGCTTAAAGCTATTATATTTGCATCCCGCAAAGACAAACCCTTCAGCTAGTTGGAACATAGCATATGGCATCATATAAGTTAGAACATAAGACTCCTAGTCTCCTACTATCATCATTGTAGCTTGTAGGCGATCTGAGCGCATGTCTGTTTGAGGCGATTAGCAATTATACAATGTAGCCCCATATGATCTATTCTCTCTTTAAGATCTTATTAGGACGTATTAGTAGAGGGAAGGATGAAGTTTCATTATACACAAGGATTTCTCATATATAAATGTGACGTTGGATCTTTTTGATTCAGTTTTAGACCACACCATTAGTTTTATCTTTAAGAAGTGAATTTGCTTAAACTAGCTTGATATTTGCGAGTTGAGACAGGTGTAGTGCCAAGGGAGTTGATAATTTAGTTGTGATTTTACAATCCTTGGGACATTGAGGTGGCATAATACCTTAAGGTTGATAGAAGCGATTTACACAGAATCACATGTTTAGGTTTTCGTTTTATTGCTCCATGGCGATTTTCTTGAAGCTTGCGAGGAAGATTGAGGCATGTTCTTATAATAAATTGTATATTGGCATGTTGAAGTTGGTTAACTTCTTCAATTACACAAGTCACTCTATTCGGTATTTTGTCATTCGAATGGAGAGATTTTGGAAGACAACCTAAAGAACAGGAAACCAAAGCCAAATGATCATGCCTTTGACCGTCTTTTGATTGTTTCATGATGATTCAATTGTGCACTTTTGGAGGAAGGGAGGTTGACACTTGATGGGCCATCTTGCATGGGGCTGAATTCTCATATGGTTGTTATACTTTAGGCAAGTCCTCTATCTCATTTTTGTTAGGTTCTGAATTACTTTTATATGATTTTTTTATAGCTACCATACATAACCAATACTTCATTTACTTGGTAAATATTCTCGATTGGATATTTGTTGACATCTATGTGTCTTTCTTGAAAGTAAATTTATATCTTTTTCCTTTTGGGTTAATTAATGACCTTTTTTTACAAAATTACCCGAAATTTCGCTGTCAAACGTCACATTTTCTTTCCTCTTTTTACTTCTCCTTGGGCCCTGTGTTTATCTTTTAACATGGAATTATTTTTATGCGGTACGCCTAAGCCAAGCTTGTTCCTCGGATATCCATTAGTTTCGTAAGCTTTGCAAAGCTGCAGTAGTAGTTAAATCACCAGTTGAATAGGATCTTAATCTAATCTGGCAAAGATTTTGCCTTTAGTTACCGGTAGACAGCCGAAGGCTATGGGTGTTCATGTTGACTATTAACCCAAACCATTAATGTATTGGTTGATGGTTACCATTAATGTAGTGGTTAATGGTTGGCTATTAATGAGGTGGTTGATAGTAGCCATTAGTGAGGTGGTTGATGGTTGTCATCAATGTAGTGGGTGGTGGTTATCTCTAGTATCTATATATAGAGATGTAACATGTAGTAGAGAAGAAGAAGAAGAAGAGAAAAAGAGTAGAACACAAGTGTAGTGTGTGTGTAAGAGTTCTCTTGTGTGTTGAAACTCTTTGAGAGAGAAATTCAGTGAGAGTCAAGAGTGTTGAGAGAGGGAGCGTCTCCATTCTTGTAATATGAATTTCTAAGTTATATTCGTGGTAGTGGATTAGGCTCATTGAGCCGAACCAAGTAATTCGTGTGTCGTTTTTCTATATTATTATTGACTACTCTAGTTATTGATTTCTTGGTGGTGGTGGTCGATCCTATCAATTGGTATCAGAGCTGAGGCTCGTGAAGAAGAAATCATTCAACTTGGAAAAATCAATACGAGAGAAATAGAAAATACGTTTTTCTGTTTGTCATGCTCTGCGCAGCCTTGGGAGATTGAATGCTGCGACTTCGTTAACCGTTGGATCATTGTGATTTTTGAACTGTAGGTTCCTAAGTCATAGACGAACGATCTGACCGGAGAAGATCTTGATTGGAGCTTTCGTGAAAGAGATATACAGAGACGAAGTTGCTGCCAAAATTTTCGTCAGTTTTTGGAGTAGCTGTGATAAAGTTGACGCTGTACGTTCGTTCACCATTGGATCGTTACGATTTTTGGACAGAAGGTTCCATACGTATAATTTCACATTCTGAACGGTCAGGATCGTGATTGGACGTTCGTGCAAGGAGATAAAGGCTGTAGAAGTTTCTACTGCTGATGGGTTTTTATTTTTGGAGCAATTTTTGTTGGCTTTATTGCTCTAGAGATATTTTGTTGCGGATAGTTGTCAAGTAAAGATGACTAGTGATGGGTCAAAATTCTCGATCCCAATATTCGATGGGAAGATGGATTTCACGGTGTGGAAGATGACTCTTGAAGATGTGTTGGTACAACAAGGTATTGATGAGGCTTTACAAGAGACACAACCAAAGGAGATAAAAGATGATGTTTGGAAGTCGATGCAGAAGAAGGCTTCGAGTACAATTAGGCTGGCACTTGCTCCAGAGATTAAATATAGTGTTTTGAAGGAGAACACGCCAAAGGGTATATGGGATAAGCTCTCGAGTATTTATGCCTCAAAGTCGTTGACAAATCGGCTATTTTTGAAGATGGATTTGTACTCACTAAAATTGGATGAAGGACGTAATCTGCATGATCACATTAATACTTTTAATCAGTTGATTTGTCGGTTGTCTAATGTAGATGAAGTGATGAAAGATGAAGAGCAAGCCTTGTTGATACTGTCATCGTTGCCGAAATCCTATAAGTCGTTTATTCAGACTATGTTGGCAGGGAGGACCACTTTGACACTTGAAGATGTGCTTAAAGCTTTACGGGATAATGAAAGAATGACTCAGAGTGATAGTTTCTCGGGCGGTGAGAAATTATTAGTTGCTGAAGATTCCAATAGAGGAAGAAGCTTTAACCGTGGTAGCTCAAGAGGGCGTTCAAAGTCTCGAGTTAGAGTAGATCGAGATATGAGTACTGTAGAGTGCTACTATTGTGGGGAGAAAGGTCATATGCAGATTCGTTGCCTAAAATTTCGTGAAGACTTGAAGAGTTTACGAGATTCAAAAGGAAAGAAGATTGTTGATGACGAAGGGGCAAACGTGGTTGATAGCTGTGACGGTGAGTTTATGTTGGCAGAAAGTTCGAGTGGAGGAATTTTGAAAGATGAAAAACCAAAGTGGGTGTTTGATAATGCTGCTTCAGCTCACATTTGTAATGATCGAGCTATGTTTGATACATTTAACGGGAACAGGCAGTTTGGTGATATCAAAGTGGGTAACAACGAGAAGATGAAAATTGAAGGTGTCGGAAGTGTACGCTTCAAGCTTCATGATGGAGTTGTAAAGACCGCTTTGAATGTAAAGTATGTTCCGGGTTCGTCGGCAAATATACTTTCACTTGGAGTTTTGACATCCCGTGGGTACCGTTATGTTGGAAGAAGAAACACTTGTAAAGTGTACATGAGAGATAGACTAGTTCTTCGAGGATGGAGAAATTCGAAGAATTTGTGTTATCTAGATGGTGAATCCTTATTAGGGAGGACATGCTTTGAGGGCCATAAGGCAAAGAAGACCGAGAGAAGGGTGCATTTCTCGGATAAAGACACTTACATTAAGGATTTTGGGTTAAGGGAGGATTTGTTGACTATTAACCCAAACCATTAATGTATTGGTTGATGGTTACCATTAATGTAGTGGTTAATGGTTGGCTATTAATGAGGTGGTTGATAGTTGCCATTAGTGAGGTGGTTGATGGTTGTCATCAATGTAGTGGGTGGTGGTTATCTCTAGTATCTATATATAGAGATATAACATGTAGTAGAGAAGAAGAAGAGAAAAAGAGTAGAACACAAGTGTAGTGTGTGTGTAAGAGTTCTCTTGTGTGTTGAAACTCTTTGAGAGAGAAATTCAGTGAGAGTCAAGAGTGTTGAGAGAGGGAGCGTCTCCATTCTTGTAATATGAATTTCTAAGTTATATTCGTGGTAGTGGATTAGGCTCATTGAGCCAAACCAAGTAATTCGTGTGTCGTTTTTCTATATATTATTATTGACTACTCTAGTTATTGATTTCTTGGTGGTGGTGGTCGATCCTATCAGTTCATTGGGGCAGGTCACAGTTGTAATTGGTTTGGATTAATCAGTTCTAACCCTATTTTCTACTCTTGAGTTACTTTACTGAAATTTGCGCCTCCCACGCCAGACTACTCTAATTTCTAAGGGTGTTTGATTGTTTGTCCGCCACGACCCAAAAAACCTATCCAATTCTGACTCGGATCATTAAACTGAAATTCAAATTGGGTTTCACCCAGATGACACTGAAATGAAATGGATTGGGTTCAAAGTTATCAAAGGCTCAAAGCGCACCGAGGCGCAAAGTGTTTTGGAGCCTTGAGGCTCGAAGCGCAGGAAAAGCGCGGGCTTCATGAAGGCGAGGCGCATGATATGCAAATAAGTTTTAATATAGGTATATAGTAATATAATCAAACTCCAAAAACTTAACAGAACTTGAAATATGAAATAATATACTATTTTATATTATATCATGATATCATAAAATTCTTGCTCAAAATTAAACTTCAAAAGAGTTCATTTTCTAAGTTAAATACCAACTAATGTCATAAAAGTCATCAACAAACCTAATCAAATACTGGTTGTTGTCCAGATTACCCCCATAATGAAAAAAAAAACAGATTACAAGGGTATAATAACTTAGATTACCACACTCAAGAAAACAATCAACTACACAAATAATAAAGAAAACAAAATAAGTAGAGCTAGGTATATAATTTAACTCCGGAGCAGAAACAAGGTCGGTCAAACGGTCAAAGTAAATCATGGCTAAAACAGAAAAGTAGAAACAAGTGCATGTTTTTCCTGAACACAAGGTTTGATTCAAGTAAATATTATTTCTTGCCAAAAAATGTTCACAAAACTGCAAAAAGAAGTAGAATTTGCACAGGTCAATGTATAAAAAAAATTCAAAATTGGGCAACATTCATGAAGCGCGCCTCGGAAGCGCCTCAGAGCCTCGGCGCCTTGGTGATGTGCCTCGCTTCGACCTCAAAAAAGCCAGCCCTTTGAGCTTCTGCGCTTTAGCGCCTTAGGCGCGCCTCAGGCGCGCTTTTCACAACTATGATTGGGTTGGTATATCGTTTGACCAGAATAGTGAATTTATAGCTAGCTCTGAATCATCAACCTATCTCCAATTGCCATTTGCCTGTGGTAGATAATATGAACATACTTGAGGTTTGTACAACCAGAAAAGATTACGAGTTCGTGTGATTCAAAATTAGCCTTTAGCGCTTAGTTATATGATATGGAATTCTCTAGGATTTTATTAACCTCAAAGAGCTTGCCATATTAAGCCAAAATGTTCTAGCGATGCATTACCTATTTATCGATGTTTTCTGTAGTTGATCTTTAGCTCAAACTAATAGCTCTTCTATTTCATAGGTGGAGTCACTCCCGATACATCTTCCAAATAGCATGTGCAAGGAAACATGCTTTCTTTAGGTGTAGAGGTGGTGGGTTAGGCATCGGGTTAAAATGGGTCATTTCTAGTGCTTGTTGAACTGGGTTTGGCTGGATCGACATACACACTTTTCAGGAAGTTAGAAGGCTTTTAACCTGTTTGACCATTCCCCATTTTATCTAAGTTTGTTGCACCTTTTATTCAAAACAAGCTAGGGATCTCATAAAAGGAGCATCCTTTGGCTGTGACAAATAACTAATTAGAGAAACAAAAGACTTTAGGTTTTGGGGTGGCTGGTTGGGCGATGGGTAGAATTGGGTTTTCTGTTGAAAAGGCTCTTTTCTAGTACTGTTCTAACGGGTACACTCGCCCTTTCTTTTATACTATTTCTAGAGATTTTGCAAATTATGTGTTAGTTATGATGACGAAAAATAATGTCATTGCGATTATAATTTAAACTTCGAGTAAAACGATATAGAAGGTTGTATGCCTTAATGACTTTGGATGGCTTTCAACTTGTTTGACCCATACCATTTTAACGAAATTTCTGATATTATCTTCTTTGTGTAAAGAACTTCCCCAAACGGTCTCTTTCATAAGTAAATGGGTTAAAATTGCAACCTCAATTCTTTAATTTGAAGTATAGTTCATTTCTAATCCTTGATGTTCAACTCTATTCTAGGCTCAATGAGCTGGCTGTTTTTTTTTTTGCTGTTGAGACTCATAACCTATTTCAGATCAATATTCAATACTTTATATTCATATTCGACCCTGCATAATATTACTTAACAATGTAAACTTCTCACATGAACTTTATACGTTTGTTATTTTGCAGATAGACACAGGGCAATGATGTTAATGCATAAGATAGACATTTGAAATACTGTATCAGGTATGATCTATAATCTTGGCCATTAAAACCGACAACGAAAAGGTTTGGAAGTGTTCTCTCTGTAAAATATCTAATCAAGGATCAGTAAACAGAGAAAGATAAAAGTCTAAAATGCCTCTGTTAATCCGTTTTCCAAAATTTTCCTTTTGAAAAGCCAATTCAAATCTTTTAAAATACGGCTTTTAGTTTACATAATCTTAGTCGTTTTTTGCCCGTCAAGCCATCTTGTTATTTTGAATCTTTCTGGCATTTTTTTAAAAGTATTCGACATAAGGGAATATAAGGGAAACATATCCTATGAAAGTCAAACAATAGCATCCTTGGGGCCTCCCTTCCCAATCCAACAAACACAGGTACCATATACAGAGTTAAGGCCGTAAATGAGTCAGACTTGTATGTGTTTCTTTGAGCATGACTTGATCAAGTCATGCTTTTATCAAGCTCAAAACTTTTACAAGCCGGGTTCAAACTTATCAGGGTCTTACATGAATTTCCGAGCCTGCGAGTCGTTGCTTTTTAATTGATCATTACAGTTTTCTCTTTTAAAATCTTTAGACAATTCTCGTCCTTAGGCATGTTTTTGGCCAAATTTGGTATAATCAAACGAGATAAGTACTCATGTGGTATATTGTGGTTAGCTTAGTGAATAGAGTTGAATAATTAGTTGACCTCAATATATGGCCTGCCTTGTTAAGAATTTTTGAATACTTTGGTGGTCTTGGACTCTTGGGTCATCACATACTAATATAATCCTCTCAGTTTTTATATTATCTTTTCTGGCTATTTGAGACAAATTCCAGCTTGTATCATGAACACTTGTCAACCTATCGAGTTGAGTTCGATTCATAAAGCAATTCAAGATGATTCATGTCATTAAATGATTTCATATTGTCATCACACTATCACTCGTGTTTTGTGTTTTCTCGCATTCTATAGTCTGTACATATGCCTGCTGCTCGCTGCTGTTAGTTTTTTTTAAAATTATTTTGTGAGTGTTGTATGTTAAAAAAGAAGCTATGACTCTATGAGTGTACAAATCCATCTCTTTAAATGACCTTTTATTACATGGTATAACGTGTACCTATTCTGATCATGTTTGCCAATTTTAATATCATGTGTTTTGCACCATTTTTCGTTTTGAAAACATGATTTATATGCATAAAACAGAATGTGATACATAAATATGCAGGAAATGATCGAGAGGATGTAAAAGGAATAATTTTTGTTCGAAATGTGATAATACTGTGTACCTGTTATGTTGTTTTTTTAAAGTTTTTTATTCATGTGCATTATTTATACAGAGATTAGTCTTTCAATCATCTGATCGTTAATTTTTGGGTCATTTAGTCATTCGTTATCCTGGCATATGAATCTAGATCATGTTTTCTTGAAATTTTACTGTACATGTTGATCAAGGATCTTGTTTGTTGCATCTAGTTTGATTTGAAACTCAAGGATTGGTATCTTATATTTCCTGACATAGTGGTAACGCTTAGATAGTTGCATCTAACATTTGGGTTGTGGTTTACAAAGTGTGCGTAGATGTAACTTTGTTGATTCTTGAAATTTCATTGTATATGGTGATCATGGTATTGATTTGTTATATAGTTTGATTTCAAATTCAAAACTAGTATATCTATAGTTTCCAAGTAATGAAGAGAAGTGATTTGATGGTTACATCTATCTTTTCGGTTTTTACTAATTGTACATAGGTGCATGTTACTTTAACTCATTTGTTGATGACATATTTGTTAATTAAAGTTTGTATTTTGTTTTACTTTTCAAGTGCATATATACTCTGTTGTATTTTCAACATGTTTGACATATTATATTATCATGTTTCTTACTTATAACTGCTTGACTGCTTATGAATTTGTAGTCAAGTAGTTTCAACTTTCAAACAATTTGACTAGTTAGTGTTGTTAACTTTGACATTTGGTTGCATCTAATTTAAAATGTTGTATAAGTAATAGAAACCTCTGGGAATGGCTTCTAAAAATGACCCGAGAAGAGGAAACGATATGTGTTTTCAACAACGCTTAAATTAAAGCAAGTGTAATGATAAATGCTATCACCGTCGTCACTAACAGGCAAGTCAGCATTACTTGCTCAACACTTACCACCCAAAGTGATAACTAGCGTCACTACCATTACTAAAACCATTCATAGATGTTGGTTGCAAAAAAAAAAAAAAAAGTGTAACAGGTACCTTGGCTTGTTATTGTGAAAACGAGCGTTATCCAATTCACTTGGCTGATGCAATGGAAATCATGAGGTTGTGTCCTCGTTTTGGGTTGTGAAAGTGGATAACGAGCACCTATTACGGGTGCTCTTAGGTCTTATTATACATACATACAACATACATCATTTACTCTTTCGATATATTATGTGTAAATCGATGCTAAATGTCCTAAAATTCACCTTCGATTTATAAATAAAGCAATAAAGTAGATATATTGTGAGAATTAGCAAAAGGAACATGGAAGAGGAAATGACAAATGTACCCCCTTGTGATGAGCTTTTATGGAGCAAATCACGTGCTACAAAGTGACCAACCCCATTCTGGCTTCCCCACGGCCGTTGCCGGAGCACGTCCCTACCACTGCCAATCACCATGACGGGGGCAGTTGAATATGTTCGAATCATCCAATACATACAATACAACCGCTAAATCATCAACGCTTTTTATTTTTATAATTTATAATATCGTATGCTTTTATCTATTTTTTGAATTACTTTGAACTAGGCTCGAGATTAGCTTATCTGCACAAGAGAAGATTGAAAACAAAAATACTTCAGATTACCTTCTTGTAACTTAAGAAACTACTAAGTTTTGTTTTGGAAGTTATATTCAAATGCATTTTTTTTAGTCTAAGTCTATCTAATTATAAGGTATTGTTTGTTTCGTAAAATTTGAAAAAATGGAATGTAACTAAAATTAAATTACATGTTGTATTATGTTTGGTAAACACCGGTTGATTTCAAAATATTCTTGAGTTGATCTCGAATAACTCATAAGTTGTCTCCACTAAGTAACATCCACACTTATTAACACAACATATTTATTTTATTTCATGCCAAAATATAAGTAATACTTTATATCGTCAATATAAACATAATTGGTCAAACAAAGTCGTTTGTACATTATTGGGCTGACGGGATATTTTACCAGTTAGATAACCGGTTATGAAATAACCGGTTATGTCGTACGAAAAAAACCAATCCGAATAATACTATAACCGGTTATAGTATTATCCGGTATTTGTATACCTATAGTACACATGTGTAATTTGTGTTAGTCTTGTTTGATTACTAATGTACAACATAATCATTATATGTTAGGTGTTGCATACAAGTTACCAGTAAAAAACCCAGTTTATTATAAAAGAAATTTAATATAATTTTTGTAATTTTAAAACATTTGAATTCGAAGATACGAACTCAATTATATTGATATTTATATTTATGCATAGATTTTCCAACTTTAAAATATATAAAAAGTAAAAAATAAATCCTATTTATAAGCAATGTGCCGAGCATCAAATTGCAGCTTGAGCTCTTCATCCCCCAACATATTCTTATATTCCACGCTTCTTCGGTTTACGTAAAAGCTTCTGCCGTTCTCCTAATCGCCGGCGATAATGACGAACTACGGAACGATTCCGACGTCATCTGACGGTGGCTCCACCGTCGATTTCCTATCCCGTGCAACAGACCGCATACATACCAGCCTCGCCGCACGCCGTGAGTGGAAACAGATGTTCAATCCACACTCCATTAATATCCCCGATGGACTCGCCGACGCAATTTTACGGCTCAAAAACAATGTACGATACTTTCTTATGAACTACGTGATAATCGTGCTCGTGATTCTGTTTCTGAGTTTGTTATGGCATCCTATCTCGTTGATCGTGTTTGTCGTTCTGATGGCGGCCTGGTTGTTCTTCTACTTCCTCCGTGACGAACCGGTGGTGATTTTTCACCGTACTGTTGATGATCGGGTGGTAATTGCTGTATTATCGGTGGTTACGGTGGTTTTGCTGCTGTTGACCGGCGTCACGATGAACATATTGCTTTCGGTTCTGATCGGAGTGGCGGTTGTGGCGGTTCACGGTATTATAAGGAAGACAGATGACTTGTGCTTAGATGAAGCCGGCGGCGAGGCAGACGGATTTGTGGCGGTTGCTGCACCGTAGTCCGTAGATGGTGGTATTTTCTCAGCCGGAAAGTTATTTGTATCCAAAATTATAAAATGAGAAATACACCGCCAAAAAATTTAAATTTACTAAAAAAAGTAATTTTATTGTATTAAAAATTTATAATGATTCGTCTAATTCTTCCTCTCTTCAATTCTCTTAATTAAGACATTAATTGATTTTAAATTTTAAATTAGTAAGAGAATTTAATAGCTTTTACTAATATGTTAGTCGAGTTTATTTACGATGTATAAATCATCTTCTGTTATTTGTAGATATTGGTGTGCTAATGTTCGGTTTGAGTGATTGAAGAATTGATTTGTAAGTGGCAAAATTGTTTTATCCATAAGGGGAATCATTTATGTAACTCGGTGTTTGCTTTTTAAAAGGTAAAATGTTTGTATCTCTTTTTACATGTTGGTGGATGAAAAGATGAAAAAAAGATGAAAAACTATTTGTTTGTCAAAATTTTAATACCAGACTAGTTAACGAGTCTGAACTTGAGTAGTTGTCGTACTAAGGAGCTGCAACCTTTTCTTAGAAGAAGAACCCGCACATGGTCATATAATCTGTCGTAAGTATAAATCTTAATAGGTATACCGAACTTATCTACTATCGTAAACATGACAAACATGCATATAAGAACACACACTTGGCCTTTTGATTATTGATGCAACATTCATATACGCATTTAAGCAAATGCACTTCAATATTTGAAATCACCTATATAAGTTTTATATATACTTAATCACCAAATTGCACAAATCTCACACACACTTGGCCTTTTCATAGAGCGATGTGCATTTTGTGCGACACTCGATTACTGTCGCACTACAATTTTACCATATCGTACAACACAAGAGAATTCATCCCACAACGATGTTCGATATCATAGCAAACATCTGCAATATCAAATGTGGCCGAGTTTTGAAAAAAAAAAACTGAAAATTCAGTTATCTCAAGTTTAGACTTCTAATCTAAGTTCCATAACCCTTAATGACCATCCTATATATTATCTATTTGCTACTCGAATATAAGTATATAACCCACAATTGCCAAAAACAACCATCAAACAATTAAAAATCTTCCAATGCTATAATTACCATAATAATTTGGAAATTATACAGTTGATTTAGGTCCTTTATGCTTGCATGCTTCAAATTACTGCTAGTGTGCGCTTTGATATTCCTTAACATCACCAACCTTAGACTTGTACAACCACCTTCCACCTTCTTCAGCAACCTCCAACCACCGTAGTTCTCCATTATCAGTAACACACACTAAACCATACACGCTCACACCATAAATTGTGAAATGCAAATACACAAGTCGAGTCACGCAATAAAACATACACACACTTCAACACACTTTGAAACAAGCACCGGCACACAAACTAAAACAGGACATGCATATACTTAGATCCAAACATACAACACATATACAAATAAAGGAGGAAGAAGAAGAAAAGAAGATGAAGAGATGAAAATTTACAAGGAGTGGAGGGGACAAGAGTGCATCGCTTGTGGGGATTGGAGGCCATGGCCAAAAAATATTGCTGGTGTGGGTGAAGGAGAAAAGGATCTAATAGTGTAAAAGATAATTTAATCTTAAGAGTAATACCTAGCATTTGGTAAATGTTAAGTTTATAAAATGAAAATATATGTATCTTTTTACTATTTTTCCTACTTTATATTTTTATTTATCATAAGATAGACATGTGAAATTTACTAATTTTCTTCATTAACTTTAACACTTATAAGTAAAAAGAAATAATAAAAAGATATATCACCTCTGACTAATATGTAATACATTTTTACTTTTATAGTTATGATTTTGTTCTTTTTATTTATATAAAATTTTTGATAAAATAATTTGATTTTAATCTTTTTCTTTTTCTTTGTTTTTTAAAAAGAATATTAAGATTTTGATAACCACGACCTTAAGAATTGTAGATAAGAATAAAAATAATTTAATTTTTAGTTTTTAAAAATAGTAATTTTGTTTCGTGTATGAAAAGTTCAAAACTAATTAAAAGGTAAATATAAAAAATATGTAAAATTATTAATTATGAAGACATGAGTTGTGATGAGTTGTAATTGCTATTTTTAAAAAAACAAAAATGATTTATCCTCATACTTCATCCTCTCACTCATCACAAGATGACATATGAAGTTCACTTATTCTTTTTACTCATATCCCCCATTGATTTTGACACTTTTATTAATCTTGTAAGTAGAAGGATGAAGTAGAAAGATATATCACATCTCTTTAAAAAATGATATTGCCTTTTTTTATTCTTAAGAAGATGATATATCATTCTACTTATAAAATTATAAGAAGTGTCATAATTAATAAAAAAATAAAAGAATTAACATATACTACATATCTACAATAAATAAATAGTAAAAAGATATATCATTTCTTTTATTCGCTATACTTCCAAAGATTATTAGAAAAAAATTTCATCGACTAAACACACTTTCTCTGCCTTCTTCCAGGCCCATCACGAGGAAAACAAAACCCACAATTTGCGTTACACGCTGTCGCCGGCTAACGTTTTTCTCCTACCGGTTTTCGGCTCCGGTGATGGCGATTCCGCGGCCGTACGACCCGGTCTACTACAACCTTCCGTCAATTCCGCCGCTGGAGTACGCAGGCTACGATGACCCGAACGCCATTAACACACTCTTCGTTTCGGGTCTACCCGACGACATTAAGGCTCGTGAGATTCACAACCTCTTCCGTCGTCGTCCCGGTTTTGATTACTGCCAGCTCAAGTATACCGGTCGCGGCAATCAGGTCTTTTTATCATTTATTTTTGGTTAAAACTGGTTTATCGTAGTCAGATGTCGAATGTAGTGTGGATTGGGAGGTGTTTTTGTTTTTTCATTTGGTATCTTCTCACATACCGATTCAATTCTGTATGATATAAGTATTTCGCATAAACGAAAACCTCATAAGTGTCTATAAATTAGGGGTTTATGGTTAATTGGCAAAACTAAGTGTAAAGTGAAGTAGCATTGTTTCTTGCTGGTTGTCTTGAAGCTTATTGGAGTTTAATATGAGATTAAACGATATATGAGATTAAACGAACCAATGCTCATTCGTATATCATATGAAATAGGGAAAGTTAAAATAAGTTTCAAGTATCACCCAATTTTTAATGACTTCTAAAAATCCTTTGGACTTCGCAGGTTGTTGCTTTTGCAACTTTTGTAAACCATCCATCAGCAATAGCTGCACTTCATGCTCTAAATGTAAGGAAATGCTGCTGGTTTGTTAGTGCTTTACATCTAAACCTGCCTGCTTCTTATATCTTGTTACATTTACTAGTGATTTTGTATTTTAGAGACATGTTTGTGACAATCTTGAAGCTTTATCCCAAGACAGCCACTCAATCGACAGTGGATATCGTTATTTTTAGAGCTAGGTTTGATGGTTATCTAGTTCAACCATATAGAGAACAAGGCTTTACCATTAATTAACTAATTCCTGGAAAGCATGGATCAATCATGATTCTTTTCTATTACATGAAACACCTTCCCATTTGCTAATGTAGATTAGATTAGTTGAGGAACATGATAATGTTAGGAGTTCCATTGTTGTTGCATGTTTGTACGGTGGTCGTGTTTGTGGATGATAATGAGATCATATGAAGGTGTTTGGGATTACATCTTTTTTAGCTTATGCTTATTCAAGCTCTTTTAAGATAAGCACTTTTAGTGGTGCATATGAAGAAGTGCGTATCTCAGCACAAAATGAGCTAATATGCACTTGCTATTTTTTCTGTAAAACACTCAAAGTGCTACTGTGCTTGAAAAACACAATAAGACAGTAAGATCTATAAAGTCACAATTTTAAACACCTTAATTGATTACCTGTTATTCTAGGAGTTGAGGTTTAATCATACAGGCTTTATATGAAATTTTGATTCTTGGGTTGCTGATGGAATAAGGGTGAATTGAATGAACCATGCATTTTATCGTCTTCTACAATGATGATCTTGCTAATTCCAAGTTAATATGCTTACCGACATCATTGACTTTCAGGGTGTTAAGTTTGACCCTCAAACTGGTTCCACTCTACATATTGAACTTGCAAGATCGAATTCCAGAAGAAAGAACAAACCAGGTATGTAGTTCTGTGGTGTATAAAAGAATTGTATTAGTTACAAACTTCGTTAGCCACCCTCTTCTCCTTCGTCCCTTATAATTAGGTTGCAAACGAGCCATGTTTTTCTTGGGTTCAATATTGATATGCAGCCAAGGTCGAGCTCTTATCAAGATTTTTAAACCTTAATTAAGATGTAGGAAATACATCTCCAAGCTAATCGAGCAGAATATATTTGAACATATACACAAACACATGAGGAAAAGTTGTCAGACGCTTCAACCCTCTACCCTAATTCTCCTTCTACATGTGATCTGTCATAGGGTCATCTCCTCGAAGTGTCATAGCTCCTCCATGTCTAGCTTCACTATATCCTCCCACGTCAGTATTGGATGCCCCTGTCTTGGGCCATTAAACATTACAGACTCCACTCTTGTAACTGGCATTGTACCATTACCAAACTATCGAAGTCTCCCATCCCTCAATCTATTGGGGATTGGTGCTGCCTCTAACTCATGGCCAAGTTCTTCCCGCAAGACCGCCTTAACATCCTCATCCCCGAAACTTTGATCTTCCTCCCTTACGCCTTCTTTAGCTGCCAACACTCCGCCCCATATACATAGGTGCCTAATCACCACCCTATAGAACTTACCCTTCAACTTGAACGGTACTATTTTGTCACACAAAACCCCTGCGGCCGCTTTCCTCTACAACCAACCTGCCTTTATATAGTTCTTCACATCTTCATATACTTCTCTTGACGTAGCCCAAATACTTGAAGCTCTCCTTTGGCTGGATTACCTAGTCTCCTATGCTATCACGCCATCTTGAAACCTATTTTTAATGAAGTTACACCATAAGTATTCTATCTTGGCTAATTGAAACTCTTTATCTTCTAAGACTGTCCTCCAATGCTCTCAGCCCTTAATTCACATGTGATTTACGATTTATCTTCTAATCCCGCCCTCCATACTGATGCGTATCAAAATGGTAAGATAGGGGAAAGTAGAATGGATCAGAAATAGATAAGGATATAACTTGGATAAAGTTGTCACCACCAAGCAAACAACCTGATTGAGTCAAGGATAAAGTAACTAAACACCACCAGGATCAATCAGATTGGCGAAGGCTGAAGTTATTAGTGATAAAGCTGTAGCACCACACTAAGAACATTCAACAATCGACTCCATGTATAAACACTCAAAAGTAGCTTTAAGAAGCTGATTTTATATTCAAAACTCATGATCTCAGAATACAACCTGGAAGCCTTTATATAGAGGCTGAAACATGTAACTCTTGGAAGATAAAGAGCAAAAGTCATCAAAGAGACATTAAAGAAATCATAAATGAACTGATTATCATAAAGACTTAATTAAATTCACTAAATCTCTGGGACTTCCAACTGGACTTCATTAAGGCTGAATGTTCACTTCACTAGGCTGCCCAAAAAGTATATTTACTCCCAGTGGGGGTTTAAACCCATATGTGACAGGAGGCTCCAAATCTAACTCAAGGTAAGCATGTTTAACAAAATGGGAATGTTTGGATGCTCCCGCATCAACCTCTCCCTGTTGAGAAGAATTTGCCCTCAAATCATCCGGTGCACCATCTTCAAGGTAAGGAGAGAGATCACCAACGTTGAATGTTGCTGATATGTTTAAATCTCCGGGTAACTCTAGCTTGTAGGCATTATCTCCAATTTTTTCTAAGATCTTGTACGGACCATCACCTCTTGGCATTAACTTGTTTTTCCGTTTTGAAGGAAACCTTTCTTTCCTTAAGTGTAGCCAGACGAGATCTCCAGGTTCGAAGAGAGCCTTCTTGCGATGCTTATTTGCCTTTGTCTTGTATAATTCATTGGCATGCTCAATCTTTTTCTTGACTTGTTCATGAATCTTCTGCATTTCTTTAGCTCGAGTTGCTGCCTCAAAAGGCACTTTACTACCGGTGGGAAGAGAAACAAGATCAACAGGCGTGAGAGGGTTCACCCCATAATTTACCTCAAATGGTGTGCGACCAGTAGCATAAGTAGGAGATCGGTTATAGGCAAATTCAGCAAAAGGAAGTTTGATATCCCAATCTTTTAAGGACTTACTAACCATGGTTCTTAGCAAGGTTGTAAGTGTTCGATTAGTCACTTCAGTCTGCCCATCCGTTTGTGGATGGTAGGCTGTACTAAATAACAATTTGGTACCAAGTAACTTCCATAACGATTTCCAGAAATAGCTTAAGAACTTTACATCCTTGTCAGAAACTATGGTTTTAGGGACACCATGAAGACGCACAATTTCTTTTAAGAACAAGTCAGCAACACGTATGGCATCATCTGTCTTGTGACACGGAACAAAATGCGCCATTTTGGAAAAGCGATCTACCACCACCATAATAGCATCTTTTCCCCGCGGAGTTCGTGGCAAAGCAACAATGAAGTCCATGGAAATGTCTTCCCATGGTTGAGAAGGTACGGGCAATGGAGTGTATAAGCCTTGATGGAACTTACTCTTTGCTTGTTGACATGTTGCACACCTGGAAATAAGTGCAGTAACATCTCCTCCCATGTGTGGCCAATAAAAGTGCTCTTGTAGGATACTAAGTGTCTTGTTGATGCCGAAATGACCGGCTAACCCTCCTCCATGGGCTTCTCTTATCAACAATTCTCTTATGGACCCCTTAGGAATACAAAGTTGATTGTTTTTAAACAAAAACCCATCCTGGACAGAATATGGGCCATGAGCTTTTTCTTTACATTCTTGAATCACTTTAGAAAAATTGGGATCATCCAAGTATAATTCTTTAATGAGAGAAAATCCCAACACTCTTGCACCAAGAATATTAAGCATTGCATATCTCCTTGAAAGGGCATCTGCAACAACGTTAGAACTTCCAGCTTTATACCTTGACACAAAGGTAAACGATTGAAGAAATTCTACCCATTTTGCATGTCTTGGATTAAGCTTGCTTTGGCCGTTAATATGCCTTAATGCTTGATGATCAGAATGTAGAACAAACTGTTTTGGCCTTAAGTAGTGACTCCAATGATCTAAGGCACGCACAATAGCATAGAACTCTTTGTCATAGGTGCTGTAATTCTGTTTTGACCCATTCAATTTTTCACTAAAATATGCTATTGGACGTTTATTTTGCACCAGAACAGCCCCAATGCCAACCCCACTAGCATCACATTCAACCTTAAACAATTGGTTGAAATCTGGTAGAGCCAAGATAGGGGATTCACATAGACATTCCTTGATTTTTTCAAATGCCTTTTGGGCAGATTGAGTCCATTCGAAAGGGTTTTTCTTAATACAATCGGTGAGAGGGGCAACAATAGTGCTGAAATTTTTAACAAACCTCCTATAAAATGAGGCGAGCCCATGGAAACTCCTCACTTCAGTTGCATTAGTAGGTACAGGCCAAGTTTTGATTGCTTCCACCTTCGATTCATCCACTGAGATTCCATCTTTAGACACAACATACCCGAGAAAGATGACCCTCGAAGAAAAGAACTCACACTTCTCTAACTTACCATAGAGTTTCTGGCTCCTCAAAACTTCAAAAACACTCCTTAAATGATGGACATGTTCTTCCTTGCTTTTGCTGTATACAAGTATGTCGTCAAAGTATACTACAACAAAATGACCAATGAAAGGTCTAAGTACCTCATTCATAAGCCTCATAAAGGTACTTGGGGCGTTAGAGAGTCCGAATGGCATTACCAACCATTCATACAACCCACCTTTTGTCTTGAAAGCTGTTTTCCATTCATCTCCTTCACGCATTCTGATTTGATGGTACCCGCTTCTAAGATCGATTTTTGAGAACCAAGTGGCACCATAGATTTCATCAAGCATATCATCCAATCTTGGGATCGGGTAGCGATACTTAACGGTAATGTTATTGATTGCGCGACTATCAACACACATTCTCATGGTTCCATCTTTTTTTGGAACCAACAAAGCGGGAACGGCACAAGGACTCATACTTTCTCGAACATAGCCTCGATCAATGAGCTCTTGAACTTGTCGTTGCAATTCTCGAGTCTTTTCTGGATCACAACGATAGGCTGGTTTGTTGGGAAGAGGTGCACCAGGGATTAGATCAATTTGATGCTCAATACCCCTATGTGGAGGTAATCCTGGAGGTAAGTCAGAAGGAAACACGTCCTTGAACTCTTCTAAAAGGGGGTGAACAGTAGGTGGCAAGAAACTCCCATCTTGTGGCAACCTGTTTTCAACTTGAAACAAAATAAAAACGGGTTTACCCTTGTTAAGAGCCTTCTCGATTCGTGTTTCTGTCAAGAATAAACCTTTCTCAGCCATACATTCCAGCCCTGATTCAGTTTTCTTGAGTGCCGTAGGAGGTAGTGGATCAAGAATTACCTTCTTTTTGTTCAAGACAAAAGAGTAGGTGTTTTGGTGACCATCATGTACAACCTGTCTATCATATTGCCAAGGTCTACCAAGTAATATATGACAAGCATCCATGGGGATAACATCACAAAGAACATGATCTTGATAAGATTTACCAATAGAAAACAAAAGTAGGGCCTGTTTGGTTACCTTCACGTCGGTTCCCTGGTTTAACCATTGAAGTTTGTACGGGTTCGGGTGAGATGTTGTTGGAATGTTGAGTTTGTTGATAAGGGTTGTAGATGCCACATTTGCACAGCTGCCACTATCAATAATAAGGCTGCACACCTTTCCTTTTATCGTGCATCTAGAGTGGAATATGTGTTCCCTTTGCTCCTCGTTAGGAAATACTTCTTTTGCATGAAGTGCTCTTCGTATAACTAAAAGATCTCCTTCATCAGGTTTGATTCTTTCTTCAAAGTCGTCTTCTTCTTCATCATAGATAGGCGTTTTGTCTTCCTCTTCCTCCACAAGAGTAAACCCTTGAACCTCTTTCAAAGTCATGATTCGTCGGTTTGGACATTCTGCTTGAAAGTGTCCTAAACCATGACATTTGAAGCACTTCCTCTTTGATGAATCCACAACAGGTCCTTTGTTTTTGTCTTGCCTTGTTGAACTTTCAACTTTCGGAGTATTTACTGATTTGTAAAAGGGATTTTTGAAAGAATCGTTATCCTTAGTAAATGACTTCGAGGCTGATTTTTCCGCCTTTTTACTCTTGGAACGTTTCTCAATCTTGGAAGCTAGTTTGCACACTTCCTCAAAAGACCAATAGGGTTGTAACTCCAGTTTTTCAACTATATCATGGTTTAACCCACCAACGTATCGAGCAATGGTTTGTTCCTGTTTTTCTTGAACTCCACTTCGCAACATAATCTGTTCGAATTCACGAGTATATTCGTCAACATTAAGATTTCCCTGCTTGAGGTTGGTCATCTTAACATAAAGATCTTGTTTGTACGAATCTGGTAGAAACCTCTCCTTGAGCAGCTTTTTAAGTTTTCTCCAGGATCTAATTTTAGGTTTACCCTTCTGTTCTCGTTTGGCTTTGACATTCTCCCACCATAAAGAAGCATATTTCTTGAGCTTTAGAGTAGCGATTTTGTAGCTTTTCTCATCAGAATAACCTTTGACTTCAAAAAGGTTTTCAATATCATTCAACCATTCAACAAAATCATCAGGATTCGAACCTCCATGGAACTCTGGTGCTTCTGCTTTGACATCTCTAAGATCATCTCTGGCCCTTCTTCTTCTATGAGTCGTGGTCCGACCAGAAACATCAGAATTTTAGTCACCAACGTTGGACACATCACTGCCACTATCATAATAAAAATCTTCGTGATTCCTTCTATTGTTTCTTCGTGGTCGCTCATCTAATAGTCTTGCAAGTTGCTGAGTAATAAACTCATTTTGTCTCTGAAGTTCTTCGATCTGTTCATCACGCCGTAGATTTTGAGCTTGTTCTACCGTCATATTAGGAGGGATTGCCATTGGAAGCCTTGAAAAAAAAGGAAGGACAAGAAAAGAAAAAAAAAACAGCAGGTATACAAGAACTCAACCCAAGGATAACCTGGATTAGCTCTGATACCAATTTGATGCGTATCAAAATGGTAAGATAGGGGAAAGTAGAATGGATCAGAAATAGATAAGGATATAACTTGGATAAAGTTGTCACCACCAAGCAAACAACCTGATTGAGTCAAGGATAAAGTAACTAAACACCACCAGGATCAATCAGATTGGCGAAGGCTGAAGTTATTAGTGATAAAGCTGTAGCACCACACTAAGAACATTCAACAATCGACTCCATGTATAAACACTCAAAAGTAGCTTTAAGAAGCTGATTTTATATTCAAAACTCATGATCTCATAATACAACCTGGAAGCCTTTATATAGAGGCTGAAACATGTAACTCTTGGAAGATAAAGAGCAAAAGTCATCAAAGAGACATTAAAGAAATCATAAATGAACTGATTATCATAAAGACTTAATTAAATTCACTAAATCTCTGGGACTTCCAACTAGACTTCATTAAGGCTGAATGTTCACTTCACTAGGCTGCCCAAAAAGTATATTTACTCCCAGTGGGGGTTTAAACCCATATGTGACAGGGGGCTCCAAATCTAACTCAAGGTAAGCATGTTTAACAAAATGGGAATGTTTGGATGCTCCCGCATCACATACCATGCGTACGTCAACCAAACTCAAGCCTACATCATGTAGGCACACGAGCTAAATCTAAAGTTCTAGAGCCCTGTTGGCTGTCAACCTTAACTTCACTATTTTGCACGCCTACTTTGACATTTAATGGTAGACTTGTGAACTCTTGATATGTAGGACCTGGGGCTTATGTTGTCATTGATAAGAGATCAACAGCTACAAAAGATGATGAAGAATCCAGTGATGATGGTAATGAACTTTTAGAGCTAAGCTGCTTATAATGTTGTGTGTGTGTTTTGTTTCTTTGCCTGATCTTTTGTAGCGAGGCATTTCCTGCTCATTTGTCGTGTTGGTCAGAGAAAAGAACAAACTAAATCATTCATACATCTCGTTAGTATTTGGTCTTTTGTTATATTATGTCCTAATACTTATATATTGATTTAGGGAAATAATGCATCACGAACTTCAATTGTTTTAGGGAATGTCTTGATTGCTAATGAAACTGCTTATTTGCTTATTTATCTGTTGGAATGAGCTGAAATTGCATATTTCACTCGTAAATAATCGGATACGCAATTTCAATACCCTCAGAACAACTTATTATCATATGGATTCAAGCAGATAAACTGTTTTACTCACATGCATATTTTTGCACCTTCATAGGAGACAGTGAAACTGAAGAACCGTCTGAGCCCAATAAAGATACATCCACAAAGAGGTTAATTATTTACTGAATTCTTAACCATTCCAATCGTGTAGAATATATAACTAGCATAATCTCAGTTAAGTCAGTTTTTGAGTTGACCAACAGTGATGGGGAGGCAGCTGTTGATCCTGACAATACTGGAGCTGCTGAAAATGTAAGTTGGAAGCTGCTCTTCAATTTGCCTTCCCCCCTCGCCCCTTCACCCACATACTAAAAGAACTTGGGGGTGGGCTGGGCTGGGGGGATCAGTGGAGTATCTAGTAATCAATGTAAGAGGGTCTATTAATAATTAGACATAAAAAAACAATAGGCTGTTTAATGGATAACATGAGTTCAGGCCAAATGAAGCATTTTTTATATGGGTTAAATGAGTCAGGTTGGATTGACATGAAACACTTTTTCTTCAATATTTCTTAATTTTCTATTTACACTTGTATCAAATATGATTAAAAAATTATATTATCTCTGTAGTAATTTTAATCTTTAAATGAAACAATCTAGGAGGATTTAAAACTTAAAAAGTACACTTTGGTTTATTGTTTACTGGTTTGCCCTATTTGTCTTTTTAGCTATTTCTGAACAATAATCAAACACATCATATTGCAGCAGAAAGATAATTAGAAATATTTAAAAGTTATTTGGCTTAACATTTTGCCCGTTTGACCCATTTTCTTCAACTTAACTTTACTCATCTAGTACATCAGATATAAAGATCGAGTTAAATAAACTCATGTGCTAGTATGTTGATTAAAAAAAATGATCCAATCAAACTGTTGAAGACCACTATTGCATTTTAATATAAGTTGGATAATCATTTAATCAAAAGTACAACTACAACAACAACAACATCCACCACCTTACCCAATCCCACCTTCTATTTTCTAGTTAAAAGTCTACATTATCTAAGAGTTGCATTTCTGTATGATTGGTGATGCCTGCCTGATTGCGACTTACAGGAGCAGACAGAAAACACAGTCGATGGAGCATGTTCGACTTTGTTTATTGCAAATTTAGGTCCCAATTGCACAGAATCTGAGCTAAGACCCGTTCTTTCTCAGTAAGTTCAGCTAGAGATTAGATTTCTTTAATATATATTTGCAGGCTTTGGTGATGACCATAATCCATTTTGGTTGTAGATACCCAGGATTTAACACACTCAAGGTTCGAAATAGAGGCGGAATGCCTGTTGCATTTGCTGATTATCAGGTATGACACAACTTCTAAAGATTCGAGATGAATGGGTGATGCTTATGGTAGTATAGGTGGCATTTTTTATTCAATTCACTTGTGTATGGGCATATGGGTCGTTCGAGTTATCTTCTATCTCAACTACTAAACTCGTATATACTTAAAAGGGAAGGGGTCAAACTGTTTGAAAATGACCAAAAGTGTATTTTATTGCATTAACTCTTCTACATTATTTTATTCAAAGAACTAAATCATTATTGATTTATTGTAGTATAATATTTGGTAACATATTTGGCACAATAGTTATTTATAAAGAATTTGTCAAACGTGTTGTGGGCCAACCTAACCCCAGTCAACCTTACCAAGAGTTGCATTTTTTTCCCGTTACCTGGCTTACTCATTTTCTCTACCTCTGCCTCAAATATTTTTATATTGATTTCTCCTACACAAAAGTACAAAACCTTATTCTTAGTGAGTTAGTGTCATAACCCATAGGTTGTAAAGACCCACTTAATTCTATACTCCCACCTCAAATTCCATGCTGCATTGATTTTTTAAGCTTCCTTAAACTACTGTATTCTTGGTCGTGTTGACTAAGGGGTCGTTTGTTTAAAAAAAAATCGTAATACATTCTAATCTGATTCAATAAGAGGTTTTAAGATTTATGGGCTGTTTGTTTTTTCTTTTCACTAAGATTTGAAAATCTCTTAAAACCCCTTAACAAATCAGAGATAAAATTACCTCTTAACAGAATTCATGCTTAATTCTCTTATAACAATACCAACATCTGTTCCTCAGCTACTTTACATACATGGTCTTTTTCTCTAGTACTTCGTAGGCCACCCTTTAGCGTCCTCACAGTCGCCATCGGGCCACCGCATGCTGTCGCGTATCTCTTTTTTAAATATTTTGGTATTAATTCACTATATTATTGTGGTCTAACATTTGTAATTAAAATATATTATTTTATAGTTAGAAAAGTTTTAATTTCGTTAAAAATGTAACAATTGAATAATTAAACATTTAGATGTTCTATAAAACAAACAACAAAATATAAATGAACTTTTAAACATCAAAACCACCTCTTAATGTTTAGACATGGTATTCAGATTCAGACTCAAAACCTCTTACAAAACAAATGACACCTAATATGAATCTGCAAGGTGCGAGTATATTTCAAGCATTAATTGCATGTAATATCCATATACTTTCATAAGTCTGCTAATTTATGAAAAAAGGGAAAAACGTTCAGAGTTGATAGTTTTATTTGTAAAAAGTGTTGCATTTTTGTACTACTACTTGTGCACTTTCGCACTAACTTGTCTTCATTAGGTAATTCTTTAAGCTATAATTAAGAAAGAAGACCTTCAAAATCCTCAAGATTGTTGCGGTTTTTTTAAACTATAAACCGCTTTGTGGATTTGCCAATGATATTAGTTTTGTCCATTTAAGTTTGTTTGTTGGTTGCCAAATTGTATAATGAGAACTCTTTTTCAAATACAACTATCAAAAGAGAACTGTACATTTTATAGATCAACACATTTGCGGAAGTACCTGGCTATTATATTTCATACACGAAAATTTCAAATATGTGATTTTAAATATATAAATAGTCAATCTCCCTACAAATAATTGTCTAGTTTGTATGAATTCCCATGAATTAAACATAGCGATCTGGTCTTGGTTGGCAGGAGGTAGAACAAGCTACCGAGGTGATGAATGCCCTTCAGGAAAGCACGCTGCCATCATCGGACCGTGGTGGCATGCATATAGAGTAAGTTTATTCTTTCTCCCCCCCCCCCCCCCCCTCTCTATCTCTCTCTCACACACACACAGACGCACGCACTTGAGAAAAGTTTGTTTTCCAGGAAAATTGCAAAAAATGGTAGATCTTTTAAACATTGTTGGATTGAATTTTATTTCTGATGGGTCAAACTTGTAAAACAATCGAAATTCACTATAAAGGAAACATGTCAAATGGCTTATAAACGTATAAAAATGGCCAGAAATATATAAAATTTCTTATAGTCGCCTCCTTTCTATTGTTAGAAAGGGGATTTGTCAAAAAAGATAACTGAAGATCTAAAATTTAACATCATGGGGATTTAGTAATTTCTCTCATTAATAGGAGTTAAAGTTTTTAGACAATTGTAGTGGTGAATTTTAGTTTTTGACAGGTGAATTTTCAGTTATCAACAAATTGAAGGACCTAAATGTAGTTCAATTTGGAAAAGTTCCAATTATTTTAATGAGGGGAAATTATTCATATCACTTTACAAAATTTGGAATTTTATTACTTTTTCTGGCAATTTACCTTTTAATAATATATTGTTGTTTTGAGGATATAGTGTTTGTACCCATAGTTAGTACAATAGCTATCTTAAAAAAATAAATAAGAGTTTGAGAAAGAAGTATCGGGCTATTGGTGGGTCAATCCAACCTAAAGAGGAACATTATCTTTATTGACTCGTTACTCAACTTGTCCATTTTGTCACCTTTATGTCCGATAAATAGTCATGGAAAAGAACTTCCTTAAAGATGATTATTTTTTCACTTTCAAACATTTCAAAAAGGTAAGTGAAACAATTATTGCAAAATTCGATGTTTCTATGTTACATTATTTCTTAATCTTGTGTGGTTTTTGTAGGTATGCAAGGTCGAAAATGAGAAAACAATGAGAGAGGAGCTTGTGAGCAAAGCCTTGCTCTAGTCCGCTTTATCTCCTTCCATCTCTTTGATTTTAGTTGGAATATAGGAAAAAGGGGTAGGTATTTTGTTGATATGCTTGGTGTTCTTCCTTGTTGGCTTGTAACATTATATATCCTCCTCGACTTCAACTTAAAAATCTTTATAATAGACTGATGGTCTGAAATTGGCGATCATGATTGTAATTGGTCAGGGTTGACAGCTTGGTGAGTTCATATATTTGAACTTTAACCCTAACCATTTAACTAATCGCGCCTACAAGTTCAACCCCTAACCCGGACAAGTTTGTTAAACGGGTCAGTTTTGTCCGTCTGTTTACAATATCAACCAGCGGTGCATAATACAAAAGTTTCATTATACATTAAAGCATACATTACACAGTAGATACTATGGTATAACTATAATCAACGGTAAAGTATTTCGAATCTACAATAAGTATTAGGTAAACTGAGCTTTTATTTACTCACATCTTTTTATAAATAAAAATATTTATAACTTGCAGAAGATTTAATTACACATTTATTCTTTTTAACTTAAAGATATGATTTTTTTTTTTTTGAAGTATAAAGATGTGCTAGAATTTGCAGCTGGGATGCATTGCATCAGTGGATTTAACAATCTATTTAGAAGACTGAATGGAAAGTGTAGTTCATGTATACAATTCTTACATGTGTGATGGAGGAAAAAAAGTTAAAAATGGAAGAAAATAAAATAGATACGTTACTTTAGAAAAATATAATTAATGTAATATAATTATTTACTAGTTCTAGTTTGGATAAGGATTTCGAATTAATTATGGAAAATGATTTTGTCTTTACATAATATCTTGAAATTAGTTTATAGCATGTTTGTGTATGAGTTTTGTGTGATTACTTTAGAATATGCATATGTGTAGCTCATAGTTAATTTACTTAAAGCTAGCAAGAACTATATCCGAGTCTAAATATGTTGGCATGAATTTTGGCTATTTAAAACTGGTAATGATGAACTTGAGTTACACATGTGCAACTCAAAGTTAAATATTTATTTCGTTTGATGTCCATGCGGTTAAGATTGAGATATACATGTGCATCAGCTTGTTTAAATTTATTCAAAACATTCTAAGCTAACATGATTAGTTTGTGGTGCACACGTGCAACTCTAATTGATTGCTTATTCCATTTATGTTGATCAACTTGAAATGTACTTGTATATTTGCTTGCAAAAAGTTGTTCAGAGAATATCGAGAGCTGATATGATCAGCTTGGGATGCACATGTGTAGATGATAGTTGATTGCTTATATCATATATAGCTGATGAACTTGATACACACATGTGTCTATTTGTTTAAAGTGTTTATAAATAACCAAAGCATGATATGGGCTTGAGAATCATATTTATAACTCGTATTTTCTTGCTTATTTTATTTAAAACTAATTTTCAAGTTGATTAGCTTAAGATGCACATATGTATTAATTTGTTTGAAGTTGTTTAAAATATACATGAATAATATGATTAATAATGTTCCTTCTATGAATTTGTTTGATGCTATGAGTTCCACTAATCAATAAATGAATTCTTATGTCTTGTGATTTAATATCATACAAGCACCAACCTTACATGTTCCATCCCCCCCCCCCCCCCCCCCCCCCCCCTCTTCTTTTCCCTCCTTTCACATCTACTAAAGAAACAGATTCAACATCTACTTACAAAACACCTTTCCCACTTGCAACTTCCTCCTACTTGTTTCAAAAAAACATTTTGCACTTGCATTTTGTTGGAAGCTTTGTCACTTATGATCCATATATCATATACATTTTGCCTTATGTTAATCACTAAGAAATGATAAATTTTGATAGCACTTCATTGCTGTACAACTTAGGCACCACTTAAATCTTTAAAATACTGATATGATGTATTTCTCATAATCTCATTTAAGTGGTACGTAAATACAATAGCATATCATTTAAGTGTTATTAGCAACACATAGTTCCCTATTTAATAATAATTTTCCAACCAAAGCTACTAAGAGGTTTTTAATGTTTAACCTTATAATTTCTTCCATTTTACCCATCTATCTACTATCCACACTCTTTTGACTTCAACTGCTATCATGATGTAGAACCCTAGCTTGTTCTTTGAACTTTTTCGAGTTTGATTTCTGCAATTCCATTTTAGAGCATCTCCAACCCACACTCTATCCCCTCATTTTGAAGTGTTTGGCCATTCCAACCCATACTCTATCCCTCCCTCTATTTTGAAGTGTTGAGAACCAACACTCTATATTTGAAGTGTCAAAACCAACAATCTATTCATGGGACCCACTAAATTTAATTACTTTCTATTTAATTTCTTTCTCCTATCTATTAATTTATCTTTAATTTTAGTAAGTATTTAATAAAATATAACAATAAAATACATGAGACTCACTTTTGAAGTGTTGAATAGAGTGTTGGGTTGGAGTTGAAAGATTATTTAGAGTGAAAGGGCCCACAAAATTTAGAGATAGAGTGTCAAATATAGAGTGTTGCATTGGAGATGCTCTTAAGGGGGTGCAAGGGTTAGCTTTTAAAAAAAAGTTAAACTAACACTCACCGACGCATTTGGAGCCATACTAAACACTATTTGTTTGAACCAAGAAGATCCTACACATGATCATTTTTCTTATAATCAAGTCTGAACTATAAAATCCTACTAAAATGGTCTTAGTTTCATATATGTAGTTAATAATGTGACAATCCACTAAAAGCATATAAACATCCTATCACTTATCCATTGCAAAAAACGATCTTATATCAACCCTACCCGATTTTCAAAAGAAATACTTCCAACATGGTATATAGATTTAGATGCCTTGATTCGATTGTTCACTTTTGATCTCCATTTTGAAATTTTAGATTCTATCTTACTTCCCAACGAGATGGCCTACTAGCATCCAACGAAAGCTTGCCACTCAATCTTTCCAGTGCCTTGCTCAAAGGCGACCTGTTGTATCTTCGGTTACCCACTTCAGACCCTGGTGACGACACGTTACTTGATTCCATGATCAAGTCGCCCTCTAGCATGCGTAGCACCTTAATTCCAACATCAAATATTTAGGAACAAGCAAACATAATAAAATATTACTAGAAGTTACAAAACTAAGGGGGTGTTTCGGATTGCTTATTGACACTGCTTGTTGCAGTTTTGATACAGCAACAACTTCTTTTGAATTTATGAGTGAAATAAGCCTTATTGGATAACAAGCAAATAAACTACGACGTGTTTAATGCTCACATCCTTCGTGATTCCATTCACAATTCAAATGCAAAAAAGATAAATTGTGCTCTACTGAATAATTATCTAATTACCTGTGACATGCGAGGTCGTAAGCTAGGATCCCTTTTGATGCATAGAGAAGCAGCTTGCAGCATGCAATGAACCTCATCTTCTGAATAACACTTCTCTAGCCTAGGATCAATTAACTCGTTAATGGCACCTTCTTCCAACAATGGGCGTGCCTACCAAAGATCGAGGGATGAACAGAATTATTACAAAAAAAGTAAGAACGGCCGAGCGGGCCAATTATATTTTAGTTTTAATAACTCAAATATCAAATTTTAGCTATAATGAAACAGGCCAGAAGTCCGTAATGCATTAAGACCTTATAAATCAGTTTATAATTGTTATAATTTAGTAATCACGATAATATCCGACTCACTATTATCTTTTAAATAATCTGAAAGAATAGATAAAAAGAGCTTACTGTACCAAATACACAAGACCTTGTAAACCTGTTTTACACAACCCATCTTGACTGGCCTTTGCAATGGGACGTGGAAAACTCCCTCTCCCTCCCTCTCTCTCTCTCTCTCTCTCTCACACACACACACACACGCACAGACACACAAACACACATTTAAACTACAAATGTTTTCTTTGTTTTCTTTTAATGTGGTAGGGAATGTCACTATAACTTTGGCAACTTCAATTAGAAGTGGCAAAATGAGCAGGTTGGTAAAGGGAAAAAATAGTGCGAGTCAGGTTCAAGTGACTTGCCAACAATTTTTATCCAATTTCGTTATTAATTCTGTATAAAAATAATCTGTTACATAAGATGATAAGAGAACAAAATTTATACTCTATACAATTTTTATCCAATTTCGTTATTAATTCTGTATAACCTTATTAGACAAAACAATCACAGAGTTTCTTTATTTTGATACACTTCAACTCTTTGACCTTTTTGACCTGTATCCTTTTTATTTAAATCTTTAGCTTGATACGTCAGAAATAAAGAGAAAAGAAAAAAACCATGATCAACCCATATATTCGTAGATGGGTCGAAATCAACATCTTTAACTTAAATAGAAACTTGAAACTCACCCATTCTGTGAGGCATTGCTGGCCCTTAGGCCGGTTAATATCCACTGCTTTTCTTCCAGAAACAAGTTCGACAAGTACAACCCCAAAGGAATATACATCAGTTTTTTCAGTGATCTGGCCACTTTCAGCATACTCTGGAGCTAAATATCTAAAACAAATATAAAAATAGATGATTTATTCTCAATGTCAAGGATATTACGCAAAGGGACAAAAGAGCAAGCACATTGAAGACTTACCCAAATGTTCCAATTACCCGTGTTGCTTCCCCTGTATCTCCATCAGGTTGCCACCTTGCTAGGCCAAAGTCCCCAACCTTGCAAACAAAAAAAGGTGCTTTAGAAAAAACAAAAACTTTTTTCGAGAAAAAACAACTTTCGGAAAATATAAGTTTAAACAGTCAAGGGGATAAGTTCAGACAACGGATAGAAAGGGATAAGGGTATTCTTGTTATCATCAACAAGTAAACTGTTCCCTGTGTTGAGTGGGAATGTGGGATTGCATCACTAGAGGTGGCAAGATGGGTGGGTCAGGCTGTCAGGTAAGGTTTTTCAGTCAAAATGGATTCATATTCGTTACAGTTTGGAATGAGTTGTGTTGGGTTGATTGACTCTAGAACTCGTATTTATCCACCTTTTACTTTACAATAAATGAAGTGCTAAAAGAGATTAGGAAACTATATTATTACAATAATAATCTTCCTTTTCAATATAGGATTAGGAGCTTTTAATACTTTTGAATACAATTTGGGTGATGACTTTCAGCCGTTTGACTTCCTGCATTGTTAAATCCTTTAGCTCAACCTATTAGACCCATTAGTGATAAAATAGTGACTGATTTTGATAGAATGATGGTTGCTAACTATTTAAGGGTAAATACCATAGGTTCAAAATCATGGGTGAGGAGGATATTGTTGGGCCGCACATCACGATGCACAATGCAACCAACTCTGCATTCTTCATGAAGATATCTCAGTCCTCGGGCAGCTCCCACAGCAATTTTTTGGCGGGCAGACCACTCTAATGGAGCTTCATTATCTCCTGATACACCACAAATTAAGCCAAACAATGTAGATCTTCAAGTACTATTATAATACTAACAATATAAGTACTATATCTATTTGGCTATATGAATGGGCCGATCGGGGTTGTCTTTTGCTTCAAACACATTAGATGAGAAAATCATTAGTTAACAAGGGAATGAGTCGACTGGTCATAAGTCACCCAGATGTCCAAAACTGTTTAATTGATAGACTCGAAAGTTATTATATTCAAAGATTTGAATTATTATTGTAACAGTATTATATTTGAAGACATGAATAACAACCCAAAATTACCACCTCTAACTCTCTAAGCTATATGGTAATTTCAACTGACTTAGTTATAATTGGGTCGATATGAGTTACGTACTTGGGTTTTATTTCAAATTGATCAAATGGACCAGATCAAGCAATTTAGCTAAACGGGAATAAGGTCAAATGGGTCAAAGAGGATAAAAAGTCACCCAGAACTATTTTGACTGGAAACAACCACCAAAATTGAGATCATTGTTGTAGTTGTATTGTTTATTAATCATAACCAGTAATGAACTATTTCAACCGAAACTACCATATGCTATAGATGGCAACTTTGATCCATTTAGTTTTAAATGGGTCAATTTGGGTTATGTTTTATTTGAAAAGGGTCAAATCAAACCATTTAACAGTTAATGGATTTAACAGGTTAAAAGACGCCCAAAACTATATTCAAGTGTACACAGCCTGTTTTACTCAGAGATTTAGTTAATATGTAATACTATTATATTTGTAATCATGAGCACTAATGACCCAATTCAACTCAAACCCGTTACCACACCAATCTCACCCCCACCCCCAAAAAGATCTTGCTCATATGGACTTCCACTAAGTAACGACCCATATCAACCCAAACCTGTACCCAGCCCAGCCCATCTTGCCACCTTCAGCTGGCAGTATGTACAGCATATCTGAGGCTCGTAAATTTAAAACTTACCATAAAGATGAAAATCCAATGATCTGTTGCATACATATTCATAAACTAGCAACCTCCTTCCATCTTCAACACAAAATCCAATCAACATTACAACATTACGATGCTGAGCACAGCTGAGCACCTCAACTTCTGAGCAGAATTCTTGATCGCCTTGAGAACTTGCAAGTTTGTGTTGCTTAACCGCCACTGCATGCCCATCTGGAAGCACCCCTCTGTGTACTGACCCAAACCCACCTTCAGCCAAGAAATTAGCTCGAGAAAATCCACCAGTAGCAAGTTCCAGCTCAGCGTAGGTGAACCACCGTGGCGGTTTTCCAACTATTGGTGACTTGTGCAAACATATTGAGCACAGAGGAGGTGGGCACGAGGGTGCATTTCGTGACAAAGATATCACTTCTCTTACACTCCCACTAAATTTACTAGTTGTAGCTTTAGCTTGTGGATTACATATACGTGAACTTTCTTCTTGGTATTGAGATAACTGACAGCTTGAGGTGGTGATGTCAGCCATCCATGGCTGAAATCTTAAGCTAGATGAAGAGGAAGATAGATTCTCATCTTCAGAATCTGAACTTGATTCATTGATTTCCTCATTCTCCTTTTGGGTCAATGGTTCATCTTTTAAAGAAATTTTGGTTACAGAGATAGAAAATGGTGAAGTACCCGGATCAGAGCTCGAAACTGATGAAGTTCCAGCTTCGGTTGTAGTAAATACCTCAGGACTACTTGTTGGAGTAACAACTGGTTGCTGAATGGATACTACTGATGATTTTTTGTTTATTATGTTAATTTCTTGCCTTTCAGATGATTTTTCTGCATCGGAAAGCAATGAAGAATTTGTTTTGATTCCCTTTTTAGGAGATCCGGTCAAATTTAGTCGAAGAACTTTCGGCTGTGATTTCTTCATAATGACAACATTGCATTGCAATTCTTCCATACATGACTTTTGTTCATGTTTCAGCTTTCTGCAAGGAATATATACCCAAAGAGTAAGTGACAGCCAAAAATATAGAAGCGATATCATCATAAACAGCATGTTAGTTGTGCAAAATAACAATGTTCTCCTAACACTTTTACTAATAATAGCAACTTATTTGGAAGTTTTCAGAAAATAGCAAAATACTTTTTATTTTTTTACCAATTATGGTAATGAACTTTCATTATTTCTTACCAATAATATCAGAGAAATTTACTTGCTATGATAGGTAAAAGTGTAAAACTATGAAAGTAGTATACTGAAAACTACATTGCTATTACTGGTAAAATTAGAAAAGTGTTTTCCTATTTTGTGTAGCATAACTTTATTGAAAGTAAGTCTCGTAAATCGTTTAGAATATTACTTGTCCAAAATAACCCAGCTAGAATGAAACTTTTTGGCCTCTGCAGCAACCACTCCACATGATGTTCCAGACACAACTTTAATCTTCACATTTACCTATTCAAGAAATCAGAAAATTATTTTTTGCTCGGAAAGATAATGGATTATAAAACAATCTATGATCCTTAACACTACAACTTATGTACCTTATTTGGATCATATACATCATGAAGTTGAAGAATCATTTGTGAGCAAGAATCAGTAATATCAACTTTTTGATCAGAACTTGTTACTGAAATAGACTTCCAGTGAACACTAGCACAGTCTCCCGCAAATCTTGGAAAACCCCACAATTTTCTACCTAAGAAAAGGGAAAACAACTACTTACAATATTTTAACCAAACGAAAGTTTGGTAAATGAAATATAACCAACAATATGTTCGTGTAAATTATGGAATTCAACTTAGATATCCATATGTGCATGCTGTATAGCCAGTTCTATTCAGGCCCTTAAAGAAACCACAGTACCACACTGTAAAACATACTCATCTTTTTTCAATATCAAAATTGATTTTTCTAGCTTTCTTCAATGCAAACTCCTGAATAAAACTTTCATTTCAACTAATTTGTTTTCAATTGATAGAATTTGCTATTAAATTTCAGGGCCTTGAAAATGTAGTGCCTAATCTCTCGCTTCAGTGTCATTATTGTTAAGAATACCAAGTATCCAATCAACTCCTACTATGTGGTCACCAACTTAGATGCAGTCAACCCTGTTGCCCTTGACTTCATTATAATCTCTTTTCTCCCACTAAATAGGTATTCATTGTTATTACAAATATAGGTAGCACTATCACTAAAAGTATAGTTTTACCATAAGTTTTTATTTTTTATTTTTTTACTTTTACACTACAAAAGTTAACCAGGAAAAAAAATTAGTACTTATCCTAGCCCCTTTTAAATCCACCTCTAATGAAAGCCAACATAATTGGTTAGATTGAAGTTAGTGGTTACACGACAAGAGATGATTGGGTATCAGCATGACTTACATATACAAACATGCAATAAAGCATACAATATTACATAATATTATCATTACTTTGTGAACACGCATATAATATTACCATGACTTTGTGAAGGGCAGACCACAAGCAATGTAATGCAATGACCTGGTTGAACCACATGAGTCAAGGCCCAAATTAAAGCAGTTTTGGATATCTCTTTAGATGCCTTAACCGCAACAAGGACCTTCTCTAGCTTCCCCATGCTCACTTCTCTACTAAGTGACCCCTAAAATAAATATAACAATTATTTTGAACATACGATTTCCTTAAATATGTATCCTACTAGTTCTGATGATCACTTTCAAGAGCAACTGTGAAACAAGCAGTCAAGCACTTAAGGCTTTATATTGAAAATTAACAAGAAACACAATGTGCATTATTGTATTGGTGACACTATATCCCCCACCACAAGGTTTAGATTCCATCAACTTACAAGCAGACGAATTATAAGTTGTAGTGTAATAGTAAACTCATTGAATGCCCCCAAAAATGAAGAAAAATATCTTTAAAAGCTCTCCAGTAAAAGTGTTTGGGTTTTTGGATGTTGAAACTTTTTTGTTTTTTGTTTTTTGACTGTGCAGTTTACAAACACTATCATATACACACTTGTATCTAAGAAAAGAAATAGGATGAAAAATAAGAATAAAAACAATAGAAAATCCCACAAGTAAAATAACAAACACCACCCAATGAGTTGTGATAGTTGCATACATCGTTCTCTCTACCAAAATAGCCAATAACAAGAGTAACAAACTGAAAAGTAAAACTTAATAAGCAAAAAGACACATACTACTATATTAGTGTACTACTAAATTTTGGGTTTGTTCAGTTAAAAAATTTCATTTTTTATTTTTTTTATGCCAAAAAGAAAAAGAAAAACCAAACCCAGATAAAAAATCGTGGTTTTCAAAAATCAACCAAACCTACAATTTTCAATCGGCATACGGTTTTGGGTAGGTTTTTCATTTTCATTTTTTTTGGGGGGTGTTTGGGGTGGGGGCGGCAGTATGTAGCCAATTTAGCTTGAATATTCCAAAACTGCAAAACTTTAAGCATGTAAATACAAAAAATACCATAAATGAACATGTCAAACAGAAGAATCGACTGTTTGGATCACATGTGCAACACAAACAAACAATTACTATTTATGATTTTTCGAAAGGTCCGTGGGTAAGAAACAGAATCAAATCTCTTCTATTCGCACTATTTCATGAATTATTGACAGACGAACATAATTTTAGAAACCAACAAACAAATAATTAGTTTTACCATCGAATGAATCGATCAAACGATATGACAACAGAGTTGAAAAACTTTTCTGATCAATCATTTCGATGTAATTATTGAAATGTCATGACAAATCGACAATAACACCGGCAATTACACTCCAAAAACACGAATATCGGAATTCAATCACGTAACGAACAGTAACATAACAATTACATTTGCATATAGTAGTCAACTTAGGGTAAAATTGAAAGGATTAGCAATATAATACGAGAATAGGGTTTGTAAAAACCGTCGAAACAACATCAAATAGTCGAGATTAATAAATTCAAAAACGAAAACTAACAGATGGTTGAGGGAGATTGTTAGTACCGTGTGAAAGGAAGGAAAGGTTAAACGTGAATGTATTCAATGATCTGAAGCGAGTAGGATTGTAAAGATCTTCATTGGAGAAGACAAACAAGCAAACAGCAGCAGCAGCAGCAGCTTGTTGTTGTGACTGTGTGAGTTATGACTGTTGTGTGATCTTCTGCAGAGGTTTCTTTTTTACTGGTAAAATCTTTATGGAGTCCATGGCTCACTTTTACAGAAAGGACCCTTGTTTTTAAACTTATTTTCATATCTGACCTTAGAAGTTAGAAGGTCTTTGGACTTTTATTAAAATTAGAACCAAACATAGTTTATTACCCTGAATTTGTATAAAAAAGGCCTAAATATAGTTTATGATGTTGTTCTTGGGTGTTGAATATGTTAATTGTTAATTATATTCTATATTTTCATTTTAGGTCTTGGAAGTTGGGACATTACTACAAGAATCCAATACCGTTATCACGGGCACTGTTCTTAAGATCTTTAGAAGGGACACAAGCTCATCACCCTGAATTGTTGCTAAATTTATCTAAAAATATCAAGGTTCTAAATAACGTGAAGCGTGTCGTGGCGGCGAGGTCAAGCCTCAAGTTTTAGGAGCCATGGCGAGTCATGGCGTTTTTTAAGGCGGCACCTAAGGCGGCAATTTTGTATATATTTCATAAATATTTATATCCAATTTATCATTATTAATATACAAATTACACAAAGTTGCACAAATTAGGGGCAAAGTAACATATATAAATTACAAAATACAAATTTATAGAAATTCAAAACACGCGACCGCAAAATGTATATAAAAAAAAGTCAATTTAAAAAAAAATGTTTTTGGGGCGCCACGCCTTAAAAAACTCGCCATATGGCGCGTAAAGGCGCGCCTTATGCCGCCTTGTCTTACGCCACCCTAACCTCGCCGCCAAGGGCTGTTTCTTAACGGCGAAGTCGCGCCTCACGCCTTGGGGCCGCCATAACGCGTTTTTTAGAACCCTGAAAAATATAATGTTACACGAAAATAACTAAAAGTCGTCTAATATGTTCACAATATCGTACGAAAGTGATATGTGCATAAATATTTTCTAAGTCCAATCTTTAGCAATTTGTAATTTGGTTTTCCATTTGTAATATGGATTATACTTTTTTCTGATCGGTAAGATCTACCATTAAAAGTAATTTATTGTTTACATAATTATTCATGCCTTCACTTTCAGAGGCGGCAAAAGTGTGAAACAATAGTATATCACTTTAGTGTTTACTCCTAGACTACAACCTAAGTGATAATTATAAGAGCAAACTGATGTAGATTTAGGAGCCGTTCAAAAAAAATATGGTTATAAATATAGTATACAACTATATATCAAATGGTGGGGAAGAAGAAATTACGAATTAGGTAACAGATGAAAGAAGAAAAAGACAAAGGAAAGATATTTAATAAATTGTATTTAAAAATAAAAAATTAAAATTATGTTTTTAAATTTTTAAATGAAGTATAACATTTGGCAGTTTATATGATTTAAAAATATATATACGTAATATTATATTTTATACAAATATATTCGTGATTTAAGAAAGTTTTTAAGGACTTTCAGTTGTAGTTATTGAAGGAGAATTCAAATTTACAAGGAGGACAAGGTGAATAAATGCAAAACTGAAGCGGTGAGAATGAGATTATTTAATTTTCGAAACGGAAACGCGGCGCGGTGACACATTTAATGCAGTTTTTTTAGCATCAATCTTATGCAGTTGATTGTCGGGATAATGCTTGTTTTTGACATTTTGTGTTGTCTACTCATACTTATTTCTCTTTTTTTACAACTATAATAATATAATATATATTAGAATATAGATATATAAAAGTAATATTTACATTAATTACGAATATTTAAAATATAGAAATATATGAAATAAAAATATACTGTATTGTTTGCCTTTTGGCTTTTTAATACAGCACGTTTTGCTTTAAAAAAGGAAATAAAAAAATATATATATATTTTATAAGTTCGCTCAATTCTTTTTTTCTTTTTACTTTTAAAGCAAGAATGAAGTATGTTTTATTTATGAAGAAAGTTTTCTTCTGTATCGAACCGAGGAATACAGACTTTAATCAAATAGGAGACTTTTACAAAAAGAATTGAAAACCTTTCAAAAAGGGTGTTTTATGAAACCTCATCGGCTCATCCCATGTCTATATGCGCAATTTTATCATACAATTTATATCTCATGGTAAAAGTTTTCAAAGTAGTTATTGCGTGCTTCTTTGGATTTGCTATATCAGATTCACTATCTTTTATAAACCAATAATTATTTATGGGATATTATAAATCTATAAAGTTGAATTTGTTTTTTTTTTTAAAGGCAAAACGGATATATAGCCTAACGAGCTTCGGCATTGACATCACCCGCAGACTATGCACCAAAGATATTATAATAATGCAAACTAGCAAGATGCTAGAAAATACATGTTCAAACAATCAAAACCAACATGCAAGAAAAACCAAAAAAAGCAACTACATAGCACAGTTTCTTACTCGCCCAAAGGGGATCAAATCCAACTTTGCAACTCCACTTTGTCATTCCTGATTCTGGCCACGATCCAAAGGCCTGAGGTATGCTGAATATTAGGAAAAATATCATCCAATCTCAACTTTTCTTGATACGAATCCGCCGCATGAAGAATACGGTTTCTCCACATCCAAATGGCCCATATACAAACCATACAGATAGCTTCAAAGACCTTTGTAGAGAGCAGAGGAGATGTAGACCCAATGTGTTTCGAAAGAAAAGCCGATAAGGAAGAATAACGAGGGAGAGTAATACCGCACCAGCTCCAAACTTTTCGCCAGATTATCTCAACTTTGGGACATAAAAAAAAACATGATCCAGTGATTCATCGAGGGATCCACACAAAACACAATTTGAGTTCCCAAGAAGAAGACCCCGTTTTACAAGGGCCAATTTTGTTGGGATACCATCATTGCAGATCCTCCACATAAGCACATTAATTTTAGAGGGGACGTAACGATTCCAAAGAGTTTTTGAGGCTGCATTAGGATTAGGTGATAGAAGTTGTTTCTGGATCAACTTTGTCATCTTGCCAACCGAGAAAACTCCATTTGGATCCCACGACCAATGCCAAGTATCTAACCCGGAAACGCGAAACTCTGCATTTAACAAGAAGTTAATCAGGTTCCCAAACTCTTCTTCCGATCTGCCCCTTAAAGCTGTTCTCCATGACCAAACTCCTTTCCAAGACCCATTTAAAAACGACCATCTCTCAACAATTTTAGAATTCGGTTCACGCTCTAACGCATATAATCGCGGGAACCGCTCCATGAGAGAGGTGCCTCTACCAACTGCTTTGTCTTTCCAAAACAACACAGTGGAACCATTACAAATATATTTAAAAAAGGAAGACTCAAAATTTAAACCCATTTTTTCTAAAGTGTTCCATGAGGAGACAATTGAGGACCAAATACCAGTTTTGATTACCGATCTAGCGCCATGAATATCATCGATAACAGTCTTCCACGACCTAAATGCTAGTCTCCATTGACACGAACTATAAAGTTGAATTTGTAAATCTATAAAGTTGAATTGGAAAACTTACTAGTCTCCATTGACACGAACTAATTAATTTCACTTATTGGTCTCTCCTTAAATTAAAATGACCATTATCTTCGACCTAAATGCTATTAAAACTTATAAAAAACTCTAATTAAGTAGAATTTTTTTGAATTTTTAGATGAATTATCTTATAATATTATTAAAAAAATGATGATGATACCATCATCCTTATTAAAAGAAAAAGATGATGACATCATCATCCTTAATTATAACAAACTTTTATCAATTACAACCTTATATTTTATAAATATTCTTAATAACCCCCTCATAATTATCTCTAATTATAGTAATTATCAATTACAACCTTCTATTTTACAATTTTTTTAATAACCCCATATAATTACCGATAACATCCTATGTTCAATATATTTACTTTTGTTATATCGATGGTGATTAGTTAAAAATCGAAAATAATTTTAGATACTAAGGTTTTTTAAATTTTCAAACTTTCCATGTTTGTAGGTGATTAGTTTTGGTAAACATACAATATATAAAGACAATATATGTTAATTATCCTAGAAGATATGTGTAATAGTAACATTAAGTTAGAAACTTTCTAATGTCATTATCTATTGAGAGTTGATTCTTCCACTTATAAATTTGATTCATCCACTAAAAGTACAATACCTTTGAAGCTATGTTACAAGTTAGTGAAACATAAGTATGTAATGAATGAATCAACTTTATAAGTGGAAATATCATCTCCCTTATCTATTAATTAAAAACATGTTTATTTTAAAAACAATTAAAAATGTTTAAATTCACCACAATATGAATTGAAATATTAGCAGCTCATTATTTCATTTTTTAATTACTTTTCAAATGTAGATGTGTAACATCCCAAAGTTTAAAAGTTTCTTAATTCAAGTTAAGGGGTTAATTTTGCCAATTCAGAAACTTGAAAAGTTCAGGGACTGTTTGTGTCATTTCAGAAAATTCTAGATATATATGAGTCTTATTTGACTCATTAGTAGTCAAGAAACCAAAAACACATTTACGAACACACACATCCAAGAGTGGAGTTCGAGATTTTGATTAGGAAAGCAAGAAGTTTTTAGATGATTTCAGTATTTTAGTGATTCGGAAACAAGAGGTATGAATTCTTTTTGAGTTCTTTGAAGTTTTAGGTCAAGAAATGGATTCATAGTTTGAATCTTTGGTTTGTATGGTGTTCAAGTGTTTTGTTGTGATTTTATTGTGTTTGAAGTAGTAGTATATGTTTGGTATTGTTCAAATGCTGGAAAATAGAGTTAGAATTGATAAAAATGGCAAAACCTGAAGTTTTCCGGCTGCTGTTCGAACAGAGTAAACTGGTCTGCTGTGCCGACTGTTCCTACGGCCGCAGGGATTATTCCCTACGGGCGTAGGAAGCTTTTTAGTGTATTTTTGATATATTACCTCCTACGGCCGCAGGAAGTGTAGACTACGGGCGTAGAAAGCTTTTACAGAGATTTGGTATAAAACTAGTCCTACGGGCGTAGGGATTATATCCTACGGCCGTAGGGAGGGTCAGGATCAAGTTAAGATGTTTCTTAATTTAATGTTCAGTTTAAGATGTCGCAGAGTATATAGAAGTTTAAGTAGCACATGTCTATTGCTTGTAGGCAATAAGAGACTGACGTTTCTGTGAGAGGGCTTAATTGCTTAGCTGCTGATAAGGTGAGTGTACTTACCTTTAACCAGATTAGCATATGTATATGCTTTAAAATGATTCGTATATCAATTGTATGCTTGATATGTGATTGAATATGTGAGATTCAGTAGCACTGTGTTATAGTAGTTAGTATGATTAATATACATATATGCACAAGGTAAACAGTATGATATCAGCGTTGTGATATGATTATGTAATGAGTTAAGATTATTGTTTCAAGGTATAATAGAACTCAGATATATTATTCAGTACAGAGATAGGGGTATATTGAGATCCTTATACCCAAACAGAGTATCGGGAATTGATTACGCGCGAGGTGTAATTATATCCTGAACTAGTTAACAGTTTGAACAGTTTTACAGGTATTCAGCTTGAAAGTGAGACAGCCAAGAAGAGTTACTCATGCTTTATATGTTTATCTGTTCAGTTTGTATGCTCACTAAGCGAAAGCTTACGTTTTAGTATGTTGTGCATGCAGGTAACCAGTTTCCAGCAAGGGTAAGGCCCCAGTGCTTTGCAAAGTTGGATAGCTCCAAGCTTTTGAAAAGAGTACTTTTAACACTACTTTTTATTAAGTTGTTAGCATTAAAGTAATGTAAGATTGATTTCCGCAAACTCTGATGTTTTAGAATGCTAATCAAAAGCAAACGAATTTTTAAAGCTATTTTAGAAAAGTGGTGTTACAAGATGTTTATTAACGGGAGGATCATAACTATTGTAGACATTTATATCTTAAATCTATAAATATTATTGTATTTCGACATCACACATGTTGCTATGATTCTTCTTCATTTTGATAGTTATCAATTACAGGGAATTAACAACTCTCTTCATCATCTTCAAAAAGACCTTTATTGGAACAATATTCAACTCCTATGAAGAAATCCCGATTAAGAAATTTTAGAGAAAACAATTATGTTCATAATACGTTTATATTACAATGTATGTTTTGCAATTGTATTTTATATATACATGTTAGTACTCTCAAAAACCTAAAAAATTTAAAACTGACTTTAATCATTCCCCGTATTTATACACGGAGTGTTAAGCTAGTTTAGAGATATACGCTACTAAATCTTTATACTCTCTTATACTAAGACAAGTATTAAAAATCAATGCATGAAACGAGGAACGGGAAGTAATGAATCATATGACATCATTTAATAGGTAGTATGATGAAGAACGGGAGCTGATCACTACACAACACTTTTAGCCATACTATAAACAGTTAATGCATATGGTACAAACTGATGATACATAATCTCCCATGAAGAAGTAGAAGGGAATAAATCTATCTAAAAATTCTTTTATTTTTGTAAAAGACATAATTGCCTTTTTTATGTTGTGTGAATATATATATATATATATATATATATATATATATATATATATAGAGGGGAGAGTTCCATTGAGAATCAATTTTAATGCGAGAACCGCGAGAACCACTTAGCCGTTGATTTGATAAGTGGAATTCATGGATGGAGAGCGTGAAGGGATCAAGTGTGGCAGGGTGTATGTGAGGAATTCATAGGTGGACAATGACATTGAAAGAGGGAGAATTGGACGGCTCTGATTGGTTCTCGCGGTTCTCGCACTAAAAATGGTTCTCAATGGAACTTCTTCATATATATATATATATATATATATATATATATATATATATAATTGACACATGTAATACAAGCGTGAGTACAAATAATGGATGTAAAGTGTATAATTAAAAAATTGATGTAAAATAGTAATTAACATAATTAAAAAAACATTGTTTATAACTAGAGATGAAAATTAATATTAAGAAGTTAATGAAATTTTCAGCTTTAAAAAAAAAAAAAAAAGAGATGAAAATCATCTAACATACGTGGGATGAGTGAAATTTGTTGCAAAATAGTAACGAACATAAACCACGAATAGTATTTATGAGACGTATGAGATCAAACTTTTTGCAACACTTATTTGTATATGTGACATTAATCGTTTTTAAAATGTGTATACTATCATCTTCAAATATAAGAACTTTTAATCTTTTCATACTGGTGACACGAGATATAATTGGTTATGAGAATAAAAAGGTCTTCTTAGGAACAATCCAACTTCAGAAAAGCAGTTTTTGGCTTTTTATTAATGGTCATTGTCAAACAGACTAAAAGTATAAACTTGCGTCTTTGAACTTGAGAGGTATTCGTGTGTCTAAAGGAATTATTTTTATTCTAGAAATGGAAGTTACGGAACAAATATTCTTCCCAAAAATAAATTTAGCTTCAATAACATGGTCACAAACATTGATTTTTATACATAAATAAAGATGATACAACTCGTTATAAGAGAGAGAAAGAGAGAAGAGAGGGAAAAAGAGAAAAAATTAAAAAAATTTGGACCCGCAGCTTGTTGGTGAACTAGCGAGGGTTGAGATCTAGTTGACCCTGAGCTGGTGCGATGGGGAGGGTCTTGGACCAACGCCACTAGAGAGGCCAGCCAGGTTCTCCTACCAATGCGCATGGTCTAACGGTCTGTTCTCGAGTTTCTACATGAAGGAAAGTGAAGGAGTGGGAAGGGCGGAAAGAAAAGAGAAGTATAGAAAAATTTTCCCTCTCAATCATACAAAAAGTGGGAGGGAAGTTTTTACACATAAAATAGGTGAAAATATCTCTCCCAATCCCTCTCACAACCATTTTCTTTGGGTGATGATTTGTGCACAACAAATTTTTGCCATGCACAACAATTAAGACTTTTTTACCCCTACCAACTCACTAACTATTAATCTATGGGCATAATAGTCCAAACAACAACATTTTGTTGAGCATAACAAAAAGTTGTTGTGTAAGAATCATTACCCATTTTCTTTCCGTGCTAAAAAAACAAAAGAACACAAGTTCCCTTAGCAATCATATTTTTCCCTTTTTTAAAATAACTCGAGGTGAGACTGTAAAACGTATTGCAAAATTTAAAATAAAAAATAAAATGTTGAAGTAAATTTAAAGAAGAAAAAAAAAAGATTTAAAATGAAAATAGAGTAATAATTAATGTGAACCTGACTAGACGGCGGTTGAGGGGCCGAACAGCAGCTGACGGACGGAGGGAGAGTCTGACTAACCCACTGACTGTCAACCTAAAATATGAAAATATATTCAAAACAATCAGGCGTCTCACGTTATCTCATCAACCACATCCTTCAATACATTTCAAATTGTTTTCATAATTGTTTTCACAGTAAAAAGTTACCAGCAGTTAATTTACAAGGAATAGTGGTTTTTTTAGTAGATTATAACAAATTACAAGTAGTTAATGCATATGATATAAGTTGTTAACGTATAAATTACTATATATAGTAAATGACCTTTGACTTAGCGGCATCAAAGTATAACTAAGGTGTATCTCCTTCTTAAAGATTGAGTGTTCAAGTCCTGTTAAGGACATTAAATCTAAATTACTTAATTACATGAATGAGTGTGTTTGTCGTTCGAAAAAAATAAATTACCATATATGATTGCTTTTGTTATGTAATATTATATCTCCTAATTTTGATGTATTTACTTAAAAAAACAGTGTCGTTCTCGTTGCATGAAAGTAGTAAGGTCATTCTTAAATGAAAACATCACTAATACTACCTATAGTTGATCAACATGTTACACTCAAGTAAAGAAATTTTATTTTTGATCTTTATACTTGCAACATAGAGTCTTTTTCTATGTACACAAGTCCAAATTGTCACGGTGATATCTGTGGATACAAATACAGTGTTATATAATACATTGAATTCACCAATAATTAGATTTATTTACTTTTTGTACTTGTTATTACAAATAAGATTCATACCGGCTAAGACCATGTGCATTCATCACATCATTCACACAGTCATATCAGCGCCACATCAGCTTCCCATCATTTTCTTATCACATCACACAAATTCCTGCATCCATCACACCCTTCACATATTTTTTCTTTTTCTTTTTCTTTTTCTTTTTTTATACATTATTTAATTTTTAAAACAATATAATTAAAACATAATAATTATAAAAAACATTAAATAACAATATAAATTCAAATAATATTTTATAAATTTCAAATTACATAAAAAACATAACTACATTAATTTAAATAAAACATACTAGTTAACGTCGTTGTTCCATCTCGGAAGCCGATTAATGTGCTCGATTAGATCCGATTGAAGGTTGTGATGCGCTTCCGCTTGATCAATCTCGAAATCATCGTCATAATAATCCGACGAATCAAATGACATGTTTGTTTGTATATAAATGTTTGAAGAGGAGAATATAGATGTTTGAGAGGAGAATGTAGAAAAAACATGTGTGAAAAATTAAATAAAAAAGGTTATATTTATAGGAGAGGAGGAATTAAAAAAAAGTAATAATTTGAAAACCCCCCAACGGCTACCCCCAACGGTCGACTCCCTCCCCTCTCTCCTCCTCACTCGCGCGATGGTGCTCACGGGTGTGAGCGTGAAGGCCGGCTCACGAGGGGCGGCGATGGTATTCACCCTCGTGAGCGCCTCTCACGACCCCCCTCATGCCTCCGATGCACATAGCCTAATAGAGACTGATTCAAAATAGTCTCACAACATAAAAGTTAATTTGAGATGGCTAAACTCTTAAAAGAAACAAAAAAAAATAAAATAAACCAAGACTAATTTTAAACTATTCTTCTTCTTCTTCTCATTATCATACGACAATTACAATTTTTTTTTAAAAAAATAAAAAAATAACTCCTAGCTAGAACTTCTACCACTAAGCTTTAAAAAAGGAAAATAGAAACATGCATAACTAAATAACGTGGATGTTGCTCGAAAATCAAACATGGAAACATGAGTGCTTAAAATGGTTGTAACTTAAGCTTGGAAGCTTGTAATTCCACTTGAGAAACAATAATCGTACCCTCATAAGTATCACCTTCCTTGTGAATTCATTATTTGGCTGCTTTTATTCATTTTTTAAAGTTTAAACAACCATAGTTGGTTTCTTATCTAAACAAACTCAATGGTATTGCAAATAAGGACATCAGATGCGAAAAAGTAGCAAGTTAGACGAGACTATAATCAACGTATATGGGTCAAATGAATGATCCTTGTTATACGAGTTGAAACGAGTAACGTTAAATAAATACAATTAATAAAATACATGCAGGGGCGGACCTAGGATTTTTGGAGACCGGTGGCACCATATAACGGCAAAAATAAAATCAATTAAGATTACGGGTATTGTTCGGATTTCCGGTTAATTATGTCGGGTTAATGACGTTTCAGTTGTTTTTCTGGTATATTATGGGTAAAATCTAAAACAAAACACAATTTATATGAAGCTTTATTAACTAAATTGTTATTTTTAGAGTAAACTAGAACATTTTAAACGTATAAATCAAATATTGAACTATCATTTATCATTTTGTTATAAAAAAAAACTCATTTTTCATTGAGTTTTTGTGGCATAAAAAAATCACTGGTAGCACCCAACAATTTGACTGGTAGCACCGGCTCACAACAGTCGAACATTAATACTACGCTCGCAAAATTGACCGGTGGCACGTGCCACCGCTGAACTATATAAGGGTCCGCCCCTGAATACATGTATCGATATTTAATCAGTAAAATTATGAATAAAGAAGAGTTAGTACCACAATATAATATTTTCTTTATGAAAAGAGAAAATTTCATTTATATTTTTCCAATATACTTTAGTTACATATATATAGTTTTGAATCTTTAAATTACATCAGTTATATTGTTTTCACAAAGAAAAAAATCATTGTGTCAAAGGACCTAGGTTTGAAATTCAAGATACAATCAACAATTCAACTTTACATGGGTCTTGGGCCCTTGAGAAGTTTGGGCCGAAAAGCATAGTGCCAATTAGACATGGGCCTTGGAGACCGACCGGACTGGTCCTACGAGAACCACCCAGACCGAGCCGGTTCAAGACCGGTCCAAAACTGAAATTGCGAAAAACGGTCCGAACCGGTCCAAAACGGTCCAGGACCGAACCGGTCCAAACCGGTCCAAGAGTTCCAACGGGTATTTTTTTGAAAAAAAGGGTAAAAACCGGTCCGAACCGGTCCCAACGGCTAGTTTTTAAAATTTTTTTTCCCCGAATTTTGCCCTATAAATACCTCATTCTTGAAGCCATAATCTTTGCACCACTCTTTCTCACATTCTCTTATTCTCCAAATCTCCAATTCTCTCATTCTTGAATCTTGATTTTTCTAGTTTTATTTTTCAAGAAAATTCAAGTTTGTGTTCTATATATAATACAAGTGTTCTATATAATATTTCGATTTGCTTCAAGATTATAAAAAATGGCGGGTGAAGGATCTAGCAATTTGAACGCGGGTCGAAGTGATTTCAATGTAAGTATCCCGTATGAAGAAGTTCCAAAAACAAATCGACATGCGGAAATTTGGAACGATTTTGTACAACTCAAACAAAATAACAAAAAATATGCGAAGTGTATTCATTGTGGAGGAATCTTATCCGGCTCTAATTCTTCTCTCGCTCGACATTTAGTAAGTATTCTTTTATATATTTAAGTTTACTTTATTTAAATACTAGTTTTTATATATTTAATTTTAGTTTATTTAAATACTAGTTTTTATATATTTAAGTTTAGTTTATTTAAATACTAGTTTTTATATATTTAAGTTTAGTTTATTTAAATTTAGTTTATGCAAAACTAGGTTTTTTATATTTATGGTTAGGGTATGCAATTCTAGCTATTCATAACTTAGTTATTCATTCTAATCGTAATACTAGTAGATATAACCCGAAGAGTGGTGTCTAGAATAGTCACGATCGGCTTGTGGTTGTTGGATTAAAATGGTGGCAAGAAAGAGAAAACGTTGGTCAATTTAAGATCCTAGCCCGTATGGCTAGGGACGTACTAACCGTCCAAGCTAGTAGCGTAGCTTCGGAATGTTGTTTTTCTCTTAGTGGCAGGATTTTAAGCGCACGGCGGTGTATGTTGAAGGGCGAGTCGGTGCAAATGGCCGTGATGCTTAAGGATTACTATGATTCTTTGGAAAGATGTCAAAACGATGCGGATCTCGAAGAAGGCATAACTAATTTGGAGGAAGCGATTCTCGAAGACGATTACAATAGAGACTTCCAATCGGGAACATCAAACACTAACACCGAAGCTGAAAGTGAAGAACCCGAACCCGGCGAAGAATACGTTGACGACACTCAAAATAGAATGAACGCAGGTTCATCATCCAACGTCCACTCGAACGAAGTCGCCTATTATGGGCATGGGCCATATGCCGACGATAGTTACAACTATTGGAATATCAATTCCGACTTTCCATTTCAGTAGTTGTCTCTTTATATTTTGTGACGTTATTTCTTTCTAACAATATGTATTTTTCGGGTCTCTAACTTGGGGTGATGGCCATGCCGAAGCTCCATTGCTAGAGTTCCCTTTTCTTGTTAAAAATATAATTCAAGTTTCAACAATATGTAATTTTATTTCGTAATTGTATCGTAATGTTATTTATATGTTTTTATTAACTTGCAATTATATATGTTTATACTTTATATTTTATAACTTGCAATTTTTTTTTAAATTTACAAGTCACTTTTTTTTTCAAACAAAAAAACAAATCGAAAACTAAAAAAAAAACCCGACCGAAAAACTAAAAAAACCCGGCCGAAAAACGGAACTAAAAAAACCCGGAAATGTCTAAACCGAACCAGAAAATACCCGACTAAAAAACGGACCGGTCCAGGACCGAAGTCGGACCGGTCCGGACCGGGGACCGGTCCGGAAGTGGTCTAGGACCGCCCGAGGACCAAATTTATCGAAATGGTCTTACGTGAAGACCGGTCCGCCGAGGACCGGACCGGCCAGGGACCGACTAGGTCCGGACCGGACCGGACCGGCAGTGGTCCAGGACCGTTTTTGCCCATGTCTAGTGCCAATTGCCAAACTGTGATGTAAATAACCAAGGCTTATTAGTTTCGTCACCCGAGGCCCAGAACTAGCGTGCCAGTGTGACAGTCTGGTTGCGTCTATGAATTATTAATTAACTAGTATTTTACCCGCGCGATGCGGTGGGGTAAAATAGTTTCATTTGTCGACATGTCAATTCAACATGTTATTTGTGATGTTGCCGGAGAATATGGTGGTTGTGATCTTCGTACACATATCAAGTTAACGCAACACTTACGTTTAAATGACAAGATTATATTCTTGTATGAACGAATCCATACCATCTTTTACGATCATGTTACATATTTGAATATAAAAGTTTTTGAAAACAGTAAGTAAATGTGACAATTATTTAGATCATGCTAAATGTGCCCTATAAACAAATTAGAATCACACTATTCTGATAGCTAAATACACATTCACTTCACTCATCACGCAACACTTCTTTGTAGACGACATTTGAAGTGTAAACTCCATCTTGGTCGAATTCTTTCGCATGTTTCACTAATACCTTTATATTGTCACGTGATATCCCTCTGGAGAGCGCCACGTAAAGTTTCTCATGAGAAAATACAAATGCTTGTAGATAAACACCGACATCTGGAATGGTCTGACCCTGAGATTTGTTAATTGTCATAGCAAAACTAAGTCGGACAGGAAACTGCTTTCTCTTCAATTTGAAATGTTATACCTAGTGATTATGAACATAAAAATTATAACGAATAGTTAATGAGGGCTAATTACAATTCATGTGTTTGTATATGTCTATATATAATGTTAATAAAATTTTTAAAAAAGGCCATCATATCGAATAAATGAATATTCTTATATATTTATATATTTTGAATACCATTTTAATACTTATATAATTCATTCAGTTATGATATTTGTTTTATGATTTAATTTCAACTCGTGTACCCTTTACTTAGTAGATGCAAAGCGACAGAGTTTCCATACTTGTAGTTATTACTTGGGAAATAGGATGGAATATTTTAAAAAACTACCCACCACAATTTTCTAACTTTTAGTTTGCTTTATTCATCTGATATCTCTATAAAAGAAGTCGTGAGCATCAGTTCGCTTTATTTTTTCAAAATAATTGTTTAATACTGTGTTTGGATTTTTGCGTTCCTGATGTAGATTGTTGTCTGTTTGAAAGAATTGTGGATAGAAAGGACAATATTTACACATAGGGTAGTTCTTCTAAGTTCTGCTTTTAATCTTGAATGTGTTGTTGTATGACTTATTAGTGTAAAACTTGCAGAAAGCATATGACATAGTGATGGATGAGAAGTGTACCTGAATGGATTGAAGCTGGTAGACTCAAAAGTTGGTAAGAGGAAAATAAATTGATTGTATGATGTGTGAATAAGTTGGATAATTTTTCTGGGCATCAATTTTTATTTATACCAGCAAAGAAGGATATGTATGGTAATATGGCCACTACAAGGGCTGAAATAATGGAAGTAATGACTTACAATGATAACGTGTAGCAAACTCTATGCTAACAAATCGATTACATATTTGGTAATATGACTTAAATCATGGATGAAATCATTAAAAAATATGACATATTTTCTTCCAGAATTTAAGTTAATTAAATATAATATTCAGCTCTTCAATGTTAGTTTTATATTAGTTAACATTTTATTTGAATGGTGCATCCATGTACAGATTATTTTTAAAACACATCACATGTTTCTGTTAAGTAATTATATATAATAATTTTAGACAATTAATAAGTGTCAGTTTTATATTAGTTAACATTTTATTTGAATGGTGCATCCATATACAATTTATTTTAAGACACATCACATGTTTCTTTTCAATTTTTGTAAGTTTATCATGTCTTATCTTTTATTTATTGAATGGTGCATCCACCCTCGTAACAAATGTTCGTCTTTTTAGGTTGGATTTGCCGGGATTGGAGCTACTTTTGCATAACACACGACTTCGGATTTTAATATGATGGTTAGACTTCTAATACCCACTCTTTTTGTTCTTTCCCATTCTTTGAGAAGATCTTTGTGTGTTGTTTAAATCAATTTTTGTTGTGCAAGAAAATGTTATTTAAAAGTGAATAACCCAAATTACAATAATTAGGTTTAGAGGTATAGAGTCAAACTCATGACCTAAAAATCCTAAATATAAAATATGTAAATACGACTACAATTCATAAATAATAATGAAGAATTCAATGCTCAAAGCCTTAGACTAAATGAACTCAAATAGTAAACATAAAATATTAAAGTTCAAGGCATCCATCGTAATCAAATTCTTTTATTGTTGATCATCATAATTAGCAAGTTCATCATTCATCATTGTCATCAACTTCGTCGATCAAACTGTAGACTTTATTTCGGCTAAACACCAAAATCTGGTTCCTCTTTTTTCGTTTGATGCTTTTCATGTGACAGATTTCTGATGGTTGATTCTTTGTCAAATCAACATCTTCTTCCTCTATCCCAAGTCCATAAAGAAGCTCTAAATCCATTAAATCCTGCACCATAGGAAGTTAGCAATGATATCAGGGTTTACAAATTAGAATAGCGTCAAGTATATAATGTTAAAAAACAACCTCATCATCCGAGTCATGAATATCAATAACATCTTCCCATTTCCAGTTCTTCAAATTTTCTTCACGTTTACGTTTTAATGAGACGACTTCAATCCGAAGTTGTAGAAAATACATCAATATCAAACTAAATACATATAAAATGCAGCTTGCAGCTGTAAAAACTATAGATTAAATAACTTTAACATAAGAGTAATGGAAATTATTACAAGTAAACCCAAAAATAAAATGCGAAATTACCTCAACTTTTGGTTGTGTCTCATTATCAATTTCACCAATCACAATAGCATTTATACGGTCATTATGCGAGTCCATCTTTTTTTTGGTTTACAGGTCTTTCACTATCAACTTCGGTTGAAGTGTTGTTTGTTATATGAGTATCATATCATATATATATAATATTATGTGTGTGTCCATATTGTGTGTAGGTTACATATCCCAAGCTATTAGAATGGCCCGATTTTCAGTCATTGCAGATTTCTAGCAATAAGGATTAGTATGATTGTTATAGACATCTATATAATTCGTTTTTGGTAGTATGCTTGAGCTTTGCATAGTGAAAATTGTGTAAAACACAAGAACGATGCTTCATTGTGGAGAATCTCATCCATCAATGTTTGGATCAGAAAGCTTTTCAAGAAAAAAAAAGAAACACCCACATTGTGGAGAATCTCATCCAGCGTTGTGGAGAAACACACACAGATGCGCAGCTTTATAATTTTTTTTATAATTCTTTTATAAACTCATTGCTTGGTTGACATTCAAACTGCATCCGTGTATGATTGGAGTAAACTCATTGCTTTTATAAATTTGCATTAAACAGAAGCTTGCTTACACAGATTGGAGTGTGCAACCACAGCAGGTCAGTCAAGTGGATCTTTGTGGATAGTTATAAGGTATATATAGGCAGAGTATTTTGGTCTGTTTCTGTCATTAAATTCAGTCAGTTTTTTGTAATTATTTTTTTGTCAGTTTTAATGTATTTATTATGACAGTTTTATGTAATTTAATTTTTGGACAGTTTTATTATGACAGTTTTATGTAATTTAATTTTGGACAGTTTTATGTATTTCTATTTGTTTTCTGTAGTCAACTGCAGGACAATTTTATGTAATTAAATTTTTTGACAGTTTTATGTATTTTGGTCTGTTTCTGCATTTATGTAATTAAATTGTGGCAGTTTTATGTATTTAAATTTTTGGACAGTTTTAAATTGTTAAAGATCATTGCATAACATATTGTAATTTATGCTATATTAGTTGTACTACTTAACTTAAAAAATTGTCTTAAAAAAAAGAGGCTAAATACTTTATAAAGTAGTAAAGATTACAACCTTTGTTATTTTAAAAAGGACGATAAATCTTTTTAGTCAATGGAAAGTGATAGAATACCAATGTTATGCCATTTTTATTTCATGTACAAGAGATGATTTATAAGTAACCGAATTTGTTTATACTAATAAACGTTATATAATACATACATCATCTCTATTAAAAACCAGTTTTATTACAACTATAATAATTAAGCATTGAATTATAGGTTTGTTTTTTTTAAGCAAAAAAAAAAAAAATTCAAGTTCCTATTGAAAAAACGCACACATGAAAATTCTATTAAAACCCAGTTTTATTACAACTATAATAATTAAGCATCGAATTATACGTTTGTTTTTCTTTAAAAAAAAAAGAAAATTCAAGTTCCTATTGAAGATGGTTTATGACTTTTTGGTTAAGGAGACTTAGCCCCAAGATAAGATCAAGTTAGATAATAGATACGAGTAAGATGTAGGATATCGTTATGTTAATTAAAAAAACACGTAAAAATATTAAATAACTAATAATATAAAATTAACCGTTTGTCACTTAACACACCAAAGAGAACTTGTGATATAAATTAGGAAGAATCATTTTTTAAATTTTAATTGTTGAGTAATGTTTCACACTGGATTTAATAAATGTCATCGACTACTCTTCATAGTTAATTGGTTTTGAGTTGAAACTTCACAAATTTATATTAATAATAAAATAGTTGTCTTTGACCGGTGCTTAAAAGCTACTAAAATAACATCAAGCACGAATTCTAGATCATACAATATGAGAAAATTATTGAGCACGAGCCTATAAATCAATAAAATATTATAGTCAAGCTCGAACACTAATATAAGAAAATTATTTAAGCTAGAGCTGAAAATTAATTTATAGAAAGTCATCAAATCTTTTCACAGAGTTCCTCCTACAACTGGACCAGTATTCTGCGACAAGCTTGGAAAAGAAAGAATCAGTCTCCATAAGCCTTGAAGGTTCATCATACTCCACCATTTCCCCTACAAATCAATAAGTTTAGTTCCATTTTTAATTCATTATAACAAGAGGTGGCAATTTTGAACCATTTACTTATAATTTGATTTCGGTTGTTTTTATTGTTATCTTAGACGGGTAAAATAAAACCAAACAGCTAAAAGAAGAATTAATCAAATAGAACAAAGTGTGTTATACTAGCGCATCCTGCATACAATTTCAGACTTAACGTGTTCCAAGAATTAAATTATTATTGTTAATGGATTTACTACATCTGTATGTAACAGACTTTCATATTTTTGTCAGTTATGTAATTATTTTTACTTTCTTTAGAAAAAATTAAAGATATTAGTTAATCACCTAACCTGTTTTTTACTACAACCCATTTTGACCCATTACCAGCCCATTTGCCACCTCTAATGCATAAAATTATCTCATTTGAACAATGTAGGAGGTGAATTATACCGAAAGAGAGAACCATGACCTTGTCACTGTCTATAACAGTTGGAACTCTGTGAGCAACGGTTATGACAGTGCAACTCGAGAATTCTTCCCTTATGATTCTTTGTAGAATGACATCTGTTGCTGAATCAATGGAAGCAGTTGCTTCATCAAGTACTAGGATTTTGTTTCTCCTCAGTAATACTCTTCCTAAACAAAGTAGTTGTCTTTGACCAATGCTCCAATTCTCTCCTTCGTCGCTCACTATAAAAACGAAAATAATGATAACAAATATGTATTGACAATAACAACATCAACAACAACAGCAATAATAATTAATGGTTAAGTCTTGTATTGAATTCGACCACAGGTGTTTGGATCATTGGATGTATGTAATGAGACTGGTTATCTGACATTGAAGACTACACTAAAATTAATGGTCAAGTCTTGTATTGAATTCAACAAGATGCATTTGGATGTATGTTTTGAGACTCGTTATCTGACACCGAATACACTAAATAATATTTGGATGTGTTTTTATTGTCAGGATTTAAATTATAGTTAGGGTAAATTGCATGAAAATGCAATGAACTTTGTCTTAGTTATCATTGTATACAACCAACATCTTTTTCTTACAAACAATACACTTTTCAAAATCCTCCCATTGCATGCAAACAACTTTTTATGTGTCTTGACTTAGTTACCATTATAACAATGAACTTTGCAATAGTTCATATTGTATTCAACTTGCATACATTTGGATGATTATGAAAATTGATTGTTTTTAAAAAAAAAAGTTCATTGTATAGAATGATTAACAAACATATAGTTTATTGTATATTCCTGCAATTTACCCTTATAATTATTGAAGTGTCTTCCCCCATAAGAGAGTTCTAGTGGGTAGAGCACTTGTCCTCCATAAGGGAGGTCAATGGTCCGTGTCCCAATGGGTTTCAATTAGGGATGGCCAGGAGGCTTAGAAAACGGCTACGAGTAAATTGCTAAAGTATTCAAATTTAAAATATTATAATAATTATCATCATCTTTAAAAATATTCTGATATGAATATGGGTCAAAAGAAAGGTACGATATGCAAATTAAGAACAAGTTATTTGTCATAATCATAATCACTTTATCCAAACACTAAAGCTGGTTATTATGACTTCAAGCCACGATAATCAGATGCTTATATACTAACTTAAACGGAAATTCTCCGATAGTAGGATATCCTTATATATGGACTCACCTGAAGAATCTAGCAAATTTGGAAGATTTCTGATGGTACTTTTAAGCTGACACTTCTCTAATGCCTGTAAATTTATTCTAACACTAAAAGCATTATTGCATAGAGTATGTATAGCCATATGAATTTCAATGCGAAATTTTCGTTACCTTCCATATCTCATCATCAGAATAAAGTCCAAGCGGGTCTAGATTTGTACGAATACTGCCCTTAAAAAGGGTGGGTTCTTGTGGGATGACACTTAGTTTCATCCTGAGATCTTTAAGGCCCATCAAGCCAATATCTAGCCCATCGATAAGTATTCTCCCACTATCCGGCTCTACCAAACGAAATAAGGCTGTTATTAGTGTAGTCTTGCCACTTCCGGTCCTTCCAACAATGCCTACTCTAGTCCCTTCTTTGAATATGCAAGTGATCCCTTTAAGAACTAATGGTGTGTTTGGACGATATCTTAACTGAAATCACAAACCCATAAACATTAAGTAACGGGATATTTTTCAAGTACGGGTCAAAATGGGCCTAGCCGGATTGGGTAAACCTCCAAGCACTTTTTTGCCCATTTTATAAAAAACATAGATACGGAATGAGTTTGTTATGATACTCATATAAAACAAAAGGGCCAAAGATCTATATGTATCTCGGCTGGTGTATTTAAGGTGCCCCTCAACCAAGTCCCTGCTAGGGCAAAGGTATAGAGTATATGGGTGTGTAAGTTGGTTGTTAAAAATTAATAATTTAAATTTTAGAATAAAAACATTTTGGAGGATGATGCATTAAAAATAAAAACTGGGTTTTACAACGTGAAACATTTTCCTTTTAGCTAGTTTGTTGATTTGATACTTCTGATATAAGAGATGAGCCAATCATCTCATGATGACCTGGTGGTAAGATCCCTAGAAAGTCTCAAAAGAAATCCGGGTTCAATCCTCATAGGTGCCAACATCCTGGTTGGCCAAGGGAGTAGAGGAAATTGCCACATAAATGGTTAGGCCGCTTAGCTCGACTTTCCAGTGAACCTGCTAAAGCGGGAAGTCTCTTTTGAAGAAGATATAAAAGATGAGCCAAAGTGATTCATTCATTTTAAAAATGTATCTGTGAAAATGGGCCACGCCACTTGGGTGGACTTCCTAACACTTTTTTTGTCCATATTTTAGAAAGAGAAAAGGATACAAACAAGGATTACGTTAATTATAATTGCAATAATGATCTAATCTCTAAATAAGTCCATATACTTTAAAAATAGACTTTGGGTGACTTTCAACTTGTTTGAACCGTCCCCTTTTATCTAAGTAGTTGTATATAGTTTTGAAAGCATATATAGGCACCATAATCTGGATGCATTGCTAGAAAAGTGGGCTTTTACCTTGAGATCCTGAAACTGTATTCTACCCTTGGAAGGCCAAGATGATGGGGGCCTGTTATTCTCCACAATTGCTGGTGGCTCGGGTGGAATGTGCATGAATTGTTTTATTCGTTCTACTGAAATAATGTAATTGGCAAAGCTACAATACCATCTAGTAAAAAACACTTGGGTACCCGTCAGTGTGAGTGCATAAGAAAAAGATAGGCCCACCAACCCTACAAAAAAATATGATATTAATATATGTTGTCTTTGACTACATACGAGTTGATTATCTTTTATCTTTAACAAGTCAAATGGAACGAAAGTCACAGAAAGTGTAGTTTTAATGCATACGAACTCCTAAAGTTTTTTATTCAAAACTACGGATTAAGATTGTTATAACTTACTTTTTTGTAATTATATTTAACACCCCAAAAACTTGGACAAAAGTGTTTTACGTCAACCCACTCCATTTTGATACCCACCTTGATCCTTACCATAAAAAGTGGAAAATTTTGACAATTTACATATTCATGGTTGAAATGCAGGTGTATTCTATCTCCTACCTCTGGAATAGTTGTTCTAAAAACATTTTGATTATTATTGTAATAACTCATTTGCTGTAATCATATTCAACAGACTTAAGTACTTGGGAAAAAGTGCTTAGACCCAAGCTGTTTCCACCCGTTACCCAACGCCCATTTTTCCAACACTTTGTGCAAATAGATTATTACTGTCATCATTTCGAGAAAAAGAAATTCGGGTCAACCTGGCCTGTTTTGACCCATATCAAAAACTACGTACAACCAATTTCCACCAGTAGATACAACAAACATACCTGAAGGAACAAATCCTTTTGGTATCAAGACCAGGAGAAAACTTGCTGTAAACAAGGTGAGGTTGGAAACTGCTTCTGTTCTCAAAACCAACCATTCTAAGGTTGCATTTGAGAAAAAGTAAGTAGTTGCATCTGTGTCCACCAGCCTGAGAAAGTCTTTGAAGAATCTATCTTGCATCTTGAATGCCCGTATTGTTGCAACCCCTAGTGATGTTTCAGATGTGTAGTTCATCACAGGTGCCTTTGTAGTTCCATTGATTCTCATTAGTTCCCTTGCAGTTGGTAGATAATATCCCTTTGTGGTTCACAATAAGAAAAAATATTTGCAAGCAATTGAGTTAGAGCCTAGAGGCGACAATTTTGAGTCATGTAAATATGCATGGGTTGATTTGTATTATGTTTTATGTCAAATCATAAAACTTAGCTAAAGAGAGAACCGGTCAAAACATATTCAAAGTCGCCCAAAGTCTATTTTTAAAGCAAGCAACCTCCTAAATTGTTTTTATTCAAAGATCAAGATTATTATTGCAAGAATATCGTCTTTGTAATCATAATTAACACACTAATTATTTATCTCTTTTAAAATGTACCAAAAAGTGCTTGCAAATCCACCTGACCCAGCCTATTTTTACGATTAAACAAAAAAACTATTTTAACCCAGACCCATTTTGACCTGTGACCCAACTCATCTAAGTATCTAACCCACCCATCTTGTTGCCTCTAATCTTGAATTATACATACTGAAAAAAGGATAACAAGGATTCACCTGAGCATATTTTGAAGCCAACATACTGAAGACGGCTATAATCAGAACTTGCCAAGTCACCGAGGCCATAATGATAATCACAGCAAGCAGCTCAATACCAGATCCAATCACATATGCGAAAGCAAAGGGTATGTCAAAATCGATCACATTAAGATCAGATGAGGCCTGCCGGAAACAGTAAATTAGCTACCAAACATGTGATACCTTTTCTTTTACGGGGTTAATTGCATAAACAAGTAACCAACTTGCTCTAAAACATATATTTTAGTTAACCAGCTCTACTTAGGCCAAAAAAGAAACATTGAAGTTTAACCCAACTTTCAAAAGTTTTCGTCAAAACAATGATGCAGTCATTCAGTCAACACTTGATGGTAACTTTTGACTGTTGGTTACCCAAAATATAAATCAGACCAAAGTTGGTTACGTCATTTATGGGGAATTCGTTTTCATGTTTCCTAGTGATGAAGGCTAATGAACTCTTACCCTTGTTAGAATTCGTCCGACTGGAGTAGAGTCAAAGAAGACCATGGGAGCACCAAAAACCGATTCTATGAACTTATTGAAGAACAATTTTGAGGCTTTTAATCCCAAAAGGGCAGCAAAAACTGTTCTCAAAAACACGAAAAAAGTGCTTATTGCTGAGAGCAAAGTGTAAATACAAATTAACATGATGATGGTGATTCTAGGGATTTGAATGCCAAATGCTAGCCAATAACTTGCTGCTGCTTGAAGAGCAACAAAACCAGCTTGACTTAGAACAGATAAAGACAAAAACCATAATCCCTTTGAGATGACAACATAATCTAAGAAAGGCTTCCATCCAACATTCCCAGTCTCCTTTTCTTCTTCTTCAGTCAACTGAACTCCTGCAGGACCCTTCACTAATTGCCGGTCACTTTTTCGTTTACTGGTGTAACTTTTACTACTTTCTTCCGAATTTTGATGTGTATTTCGTGTTTTCTTTTCAGAAGGTGAAGGCTCTAAACCTGTGATGGCATCTTTATGGGCATTCACAAGCTGTTCAAATGTTGTCCCTGCCATCAAGAGTTCCTTGTAGTTTCCTGACTGTGTGATTTCGCCATCTTGCATAACCTAAAAAAGAAAAGAATACAATATGGTCGCTAAAACTGATTCAAAGCCACTTATACAGATGTGGCAGAATGGATGGGTCAGGTGGGTCAGAAATGGCTCCAACCAGTTGCAGGTTGAAACGAGTCATTTTCTATTACAGGTATTTTTATAAATTATAGGATATTGTATGCATCAAAAACAGAGTTCAAGCGACTTTCAACCTATTAGACCTGTTACACATTTCCTTTATAGCTTTCTTCTATATTACCTCCATTTCCTTGATACGAAATCTTTGAAGAAAACTATTGAGGTGGTATGGTTTAAATTGAGAGTTTGTATGACTTTCAACCTGCTTGACCCACTTGCATCATTTCCTTTAAAGTGTTTCTTTATCCATTTGAGATAAACACAACCCAAATCGACTCATTTATAAGTAAATGGGTCAAAATTGCCACCCGTATATAACACCAACCTGTGTAAGAACTAAGAGCACTCAAAGTTTTAATCCTGATTACCAGAATATTGTCAACCGATGAGAGAAATTCAACTTGATGAGTGACAAGAATAACGGTTTTCCTCTCTAAACAAGTCATAACACAATCCTGAACCACAAACTTCACAATATTAATCTCCAAAACAAAGCAAGGCTAATGAAGAAACACAAACTAATAACATGAATCCCATTTCAAGTAGTTAATTACATTAAATAGAGTTGCGGCTGTATGTGCATCTACCGCACTGAAAGGGTCATCAAGAAGATAAATGTCGGCATCATTGTATACTGCTCGTGCTAGTTGAATCCTCTGCTTCTGACCACCACTCATATTAAGCCCTCTTTGGCCTATTTCTGTTAGATCCCCATGGATAAAAGCTTCAATATCCTTATCTAAAGCACATGCCTTGATAGCCCTTTCATATTCAGTTCTATTCATTGGTTTCCCATACAGTATGTTATCTTGAATCGTCCCACTTTGAATCCAAGATGTTTGGCTAACATAAGCAATCGATCCAGAAACACCCACCTGAAAGCAGCAAAAGAAAAAAAATGAACCTGATATAAATAACAAAAAGCTTAGGTAACTTGCATAAAAAGATATTAACCAACTTTGGTTAAATTTCTATTTCCGGAAACCAAATTTTGTAGTTGAAAAAACCCTCGAACTTGCGAAAAGTTTACATCAAGTATTAGATGTCTAATTGCCCCATCTCCTCTAATTCAATGTCACGTTTAAAAAAGAAACATAGCCTTTTCTGAAAGTTATGAGGGTTTTTTGAGGCACAAAAAAAGTTGATTACCTGAAATTGGAATTTGACCTAAACTAGTTACCTTTTTATGCAAGCACCATTTATGAAATACAAGCAATGCATTTGTGAACTCACGGTTCCTGAAATTTTGGATATTTCTCCAAGTATAGCATATAGCATAGATGATTTTCCCGCACCAACAGACCCACATACAGCAACTTTTTGCCCACAATTTACTTCAAGATTTACACCCCTAAGTGTTGGAATGGGTGATTCAGAATCCCAACAGAATTTCCCGTCCTGTATTCTAATACGGGTGTGTAAATTTTCAAGTTCTTGGTCTTCTTTCATCTTGTTATCATTTAGTTCATCATCAACTAAGAAACGATTGATTCGGTCAAAGGATACTTTGACCTGGATCAATGCAGTAAGTGCATCGGGCAACACACGTACAGGTTCAGCCATACTTCTTAGTGCTGCTAAAATTGTAAAGATAGTTGCAGCATCTAAAGAACAACTTCCCATAAGCATACATCCAAAAAATACAAATGAAGAAACAAGCGTTGGTGACATCCAATACAAAATCGTTGTATAAGCTCTCTTCAACTGAGATTCACGTAGCCAACGGAACTCAGTTTCTCTACAAGATTCAATTAAGTTTTTAAATTTTTCTTCCCAAGATTGTAATTTGATCACCTTCATGCTGTTTAGGATCTCAGAAGTAAATCTTAGTCTCTTATCTTGAGCCCCCATGAATTCTAAGTGACAAGTTTGCATAGCTTTTGCAAATGGAAAATTAAGAAGCCCGCATATCAATAAAGGGACTAAACCAGGAAGAACACCTAATCCTACTACGGAGAACAGGACACCAGTAGCTAGAAATAACTGAACAAAAGAACACCACCCGATATGAAACCACATAGGAAATTCGCCCATTCTGTAAGCATCAACCGCTATGTAATTCACAACTTCACCAGTAGAATGTCGTTTTTTTCCTAAATTAGAAAGCTTAAGTTGCTTCTCATACACTTTCACCATTAAAGCCGACCTCATTCTCATACCCGTTCTTCTTGCATTAAAGAAAAACTGTCTATGAGACAATGATTCAACTACTTTGGTTACAATCAAGCACCCAACTAACACGAGCCCATGATGTAGATCTTCTGTTTCACGTTTGGAGTAATCAACAAAAGCATAGAGCAACAACGGGCTAATGATAACAGATATAGTTCTAAGAAACAGATATACTCCTGACAAAACCATCTCTTTGGAATAAACTTTGCCAATTGTTTTAAGAACCATGTTAGCATTATTTAAGTTTTTTCCCGTTTGAAGTGAATCCCATGCCTTGGTGAAATTCTCATGGGCAATAACTGCTTGGTCTATGGGTGCTAGAGATGGTATATCTTCAAGAATTAATGGTTTTCTGTACCCTAATGCAAGCAACGGGCTCACCCAAGAAAATGTTAATTTGCTTAGAAAACTTGGGTCTTCTTCTGATTGGCTTGTAGTTGAGTCCAGTGTTTCAGCAGCCAATAAGGGATCGAATAACATCTGGTTTAATGTTTGTTGGGCGATAAAGTTTATTGCATTTCTTAGTGCACATAAGAGAAACAAGAAGCTAGAAACCCATTCTATCAAAACCAAGATTGCAATATCATGTTGCTCTGCCAAACACTTGATGTTAACAATAGAAATTGACACGAAAAAGAATAACCACCAAACAGAAGATACGATCTTGACTGGCGTGAATCTTTCTATGAGCAATGAAAACGTTAGAGAGACCCAAACTAGTGCTCTAACAATAAACACCCACCAATTCAATTGAGGGGTTTTAGCCGTTGCTGCCCATAATCCGGCAATAAGATATGAAACCGTAATGGAGAAACAACAGAACACAGCTGAGAAAGATATCCAACCACTTCTTCCCCTTGATCTGTTAGTGTTATTTTTCCTAAGATAGCTTATGAGTAGCAGAAGGTAGAAGAGAAAGACAAACACCAAGTTGTAGATATCTAAAATACTTATTCGTGTGACATGTGAATTGTTCGAATCAAAATCGCTCTCATAAACCATTGAGATCCCCCCTGCATATACATTAATAGTTATACCAGTTGGATCATAAAAAAATCAGCCTCACAAATCTTAGGATACTCTGAGTATTCTACTTGGGAAACTTAATGCACCAACTCACAATCACTTTGGTTAAACAATTTATTCACAGATTATCAACATAATGTAAGAGTGCAAGTAGACACGGAGTAGTGGTTTGGCCAAAGCGATTGGCAGGAGCTAGAGATCTCATTTTCACTATTCAACTGTTATTATGTGTTACATCAGGAAGCCTAGCTCCCATTGATTTCGCGATTCAGGGCTTTTGCACTTCGATGGGGTTTGGTCATAAACTCATTTGAGTTCTGTCCAGTCACACTCAAAACATATAACTATGCATCAAAAGAAAAGGAAAAAACCAGCAAAATAATCTAGGTAAACTCTTAAAACTTTACTCTTTTCTGGTTTATAAAGCGGTGGGGAGATAAGATTATAGCGAAGAACGTATATGATGGAAGTTAATCAAGTTCACTGAATATTTATATATAGTCTATCTTTGAATGGTAACGATGGTACGTACCTACTAAAGTCCTGAGATAATCCATTGAAATTCCTCCGACTGGCATTTACTCAATCCGCCACTCTTCACACCACCACCACCGGATCTCTGTCGAACCTCACGTAAGGTATCAACTTCTGTACCTAAAACTATCATCATCAAGTTGAACTAATTTACCATATTTCAGTAAAGAAGAAGACAAATGCATTACGGATGTATTATGTCATTCACAGAGATATAGAAATTGATACCTTTTAACGTCGAATCAGATACGACAGAAATCTCCCCAACCGATTTTGGCTTCTTCCAATTAGGTATTAATTAAATCACTGCCGCCATTATCAACTTGTAATAACACAATGTCTGTGCATGGATGGAAATATTGTCGTCGATTTCTTCGATCTTATGGCCAATTTCTCTGCATGCTATTAAATTAAAGCTTCCTACTTCTCATTTTTACTCCATGACTGATTCACTACTACGACGACACGTACGTCGTCGTACTGTACCCGCCCTTCCACCTTCGGGTTGCGTCGGCAACACTGTCCCCTGGACCCACTGCCGTATCAATCATTCGAGCCGAGTAAAAAGAGTAAAAAAACAAATATTAGGCTATGCGGTGTTCCTTGTCTGCAACTTCGCTTTACATATCAGCATCACATTCTTTTCCTTATCCAAATTAAGTGTTATACCTTACCTTCAAACTATCCCCGTTTATTTTATTTTTATATTGATAAATAAATTATATGTAAAGATGTGATTGGTTGAGGTGGGGTTAGAGGGTGGGATGCTTCCTTTTCTGGATCGAGTCCTAGAACCCGCGCTCCTTACTCGATCTTCCTACCCAAAGTCACGTTTTAGTGTACATGGCCATACCCGAGCTCACCCGATGGCTTCGGGTCGACCACAACGTATGGTCTTACAGTGGATCACAAGTAGAGTAAAATCGAGCCGAGTAGTGTGTTACTCGAGACCTATTTGAAAAATACTCGAAATCAATTTGTTGTGAATCGAGCTACTCGAGTAGAGTTTCAAGCCGAGCTCGAGTTCCCTGGTTAGGCTCGCTAACAACGGTTCTCGCATGAACTTTTCTCTCTCTCGGGGAGGGTTCATGCGAGAACCGTTGTTAGTGCGAGAACCGCGAGAACCAATCTCAGCCGTTCCTTGGATATGGGAAGTATAATGGATGGAGAGCGTGGAGGGATAAAGTGTGGCAGGGTGCATGTGAGGAATTCATGGGTGGGCAATGACATTGAAGGAGGGGGAATTGGACGGCTTAGATTGGTTCTCGCGCTAACAACGGTTCTCGCATGAACTTTTCTCTCTCTCTCTCTCTCTCTCTCTCTATATATATATATATATATATATATAGTGAGGGGTTCAAATGAGAACCTTAAATAAATTGAGAATGTGAGACTCAATCATAGCCGTCCAATTTCCCCTCCTTCAATGTCATTGCCTACCCATGAATTCCTCACATGCACCCTACCATACTAGATTCCCTCACGCTCTCCATCCATGAATTCCACTTACAAAATGAACGGCCGAGATTTAGTCTTCCATTCTCATTTAATTTCTCATTCTCATTTGAACCCTCCCCTATATATATATATATATATATATATATATATATATATATATATATATTACATACATGTCCTTAGTATTTGTTGCTTGAAATGTTCAAATATGTTGAAATTGTATTTCCGGATCGATTTATATAAATGTTGTTGTAGTATTCTATTTTATTAGATTTTAGTCGAGTCGAGTCGAGCTGAGATCGAGAGTATCGAAAACTTTCTAAAGTCAAGCTTGAGCTTGAAAACTAAAGCTCGAGTCAAGTTTCGAGCTCGAGTTTGTGTAACGCCCTAAGATTTGAAATTTCTCGTTTAAGTGTTATGTGTTTGATAAGTTGATTATGTGATATATGTTTATATAAGTCAAGGGGCTAAAGATGCAATTATAAGAAAACTTAAGTACAAGGACCATTTGTGTTAATATATATAAGTTGAAGATATAGATAGCTGAGTAATTGACTTTTTGTTAGTCAAACCCTTCATGTTTACACCACACATACACTTTCACGATTGTGCAAGAGAGAAAAGGGGCAGGAAGGTTTTATATCTATTTTGATCAAGGAAACACTCATGGAACATCAGATTAGCTTGTAATACAACAAGATATGATTTGTTTTATGGTTTTGTGTTCTTATGAGTCAAGAGAAGTGATTATTAGATGAATCATTGAGCTTTGTATGTTGTAGAATGTTAGAATTGTCAGTAAGTTACTTTAGTAGTGGTACTACATGTTAGAAGTATTGTTTAAACATTTGAAAGTGGTATTAGATCGTTTGGATGGAGAAAAGTTGGATTTGCAGGTTCCGTTCGAGAACAGAGCTGCTGTCTGTAGTGTCGACTGTTCTTGCGATCGCAAGAGTTATCCCTTGCGATTGTAAGCAGTGGTTTAGTGTTTTGGTCGTTTAGTCTCTTGCGGCCGTAAGTATGATTACTTGCGACCATAAGGCAATGTTTTAGAGATTTGGTTGTTTAAGACCCTTGCAATCGCGTAGGATTTCCCTTGCGATCGTAAGGAGGTAGTTAAGGACCCTTGCGGTCGCATGTGTAATTCTTGCGGTCGCAAGCAGTCGTCCATAATTCAGTTCAGTTGTTTGTGCTGATGTTTGATCAATGCCCTTCCCAGTTGAGTTCAAATGTTTATGTAGTATTGTTTATTGCTTGTAGGCAATAAGAGTTGACGTTTCGGTGATAGAGAATAGCTGTTTAATTGTTGCTAAGGTGAGTATACCTACCTTTAATCAAATTAGTATATATACGTGCACTAAGTGAATAGTATATCAATTGTATGTTTGATATGTGAAGTAAAAGGCTACTGTTCAGAGGTTCAGTAGCACTATGTTATAGTATTTGATATGATTAATATATATAACTTGAAGATATAGATAGCTGAGTAATTGACTTTTTGTTAGTCAAACCCTTCATGTTTACACCACACATACACTTTCACGATTGTGCAAGAGAGAAAAGGGGCAGGAAGGTTTTATATCTATTTTGATCAAGGAAACACTCATGGAACATCAGATTAGCTTGTAATACAACAAGATATGATTTGTTTTATGGTTTTGTGTTCTTATGAGTCAAGAGAAGTGATTATTAGATGAATCATTGAGCTTTGTATGTTGTAGAATGTTAGAATTGTCAGTAAGTTACTTTAGTAGTGGTACTACATGTTAGAAGTATTGTTTAAACATTTGAAAGTGGTTTTAGATCGTTTGGATGGAGAAAAGTCGGATTTGCAGGTTCCGTTCGAGAACAGAGCTGCTGTCTGCAGTGCCGACTGTCCTTGCGATCGCAAGGGTTATCCCTTGCGATCGCAAGCAGTGGTTTAGTGTTTTGGTTGTTTAGTCTCTTGCGGCCGTAAGTATGATTACTTGCGACCGTAAGGCAGTGTTTTAGAGATTTGGTTGTTTAAGACCCTTGCGATCGCATAGGATTTCCCTTGCGATCGTAAGGAGGTAGTTAAGGACCCTTGCGGTCGCATGTGTAATGCTTGCAGTCGCAAGTAGTATCCAAAATTCAGTTCAGTTGTTTGTGCTGATGTTTGATCGGTGTCCTTCCCAGTTGAGTTCAGATGTTTATGTAGTATTGTTTATTGCTTGTAGGCAATTAGAGTTGACGTCTCGGTGATAGAGAATAGCTGTTTAATTGCTGCTAAGGTGAGTATACCTACCTTTAATCATGTTAGCATATGTACGTGCACTAAGTGAATAGTATATCAATTGTATGTTTGATGCGTGAAGTAAAAGGCTACTGTTCAGAGGTTCAGTATCACTATGTTATAGTATTTGATATGATTAGTATACATTTATGTGTAAAGTGAACAGTATGATATCTGTGTTGTGATATGTGATATGTATGTGTACAAGTATAGCACGTACCTGGCTTAGAGAAGCCTTGTACAAAGAAAAGTGGATACTTTGCATAAGGAAAGATGGTATCGAGCTATGAGTAGCTCTATACCAAGATAAGCGAATATCTACTTACGAGTAATCGTAGCTGGGTATTCAGGGAGAAAGCAGAAGGGTATATTCAATATTGAGATCCTTATACCCAAGTAAAGCGTTAGGGGTTTGGTTACGCGCGAGGTGTGATCAAACCCCGGGACAAGTTAACAGTTTGATTGTTTTGCAGACTATAAATGGGATGCGAGACATCCTGAGAAGAGTTACTCATGCTTAATGTATTTATCTGTTCAGTTAGTATGCTCACTAAGCGAAAGCTTATGATTTAGTATGTTATGCATACAGGTGAACTATTTTCCAGTGAGGGTAAGGCCCCAGTGCTCTGCAGAGTCGAATAGCTACAAGCTCTTGAAAAAAGTACTTTTAACACTACTTTTGTGTAGCTATTAGCACTAAAGTGATTTAAACCTGTTTTCCGCAAACTCTGATGTTTTAAAGTGCTAATTATGTAGTAATAGAGTTTTAAAAGCTATTTTTGAAAAGTGGTGTTAGAACTATCAGAGCCAAGGTTTAAGGGATTTGGGCACACACGAGTGTGATGTCTGAACTTAAACCGTGGTTTTGAGGTCAAGAGGAGCTATCCCTGGGGCAGTAGTCTTGGTGAGCATACGGTTAGTAGAAGTTTATGATTTGTTATTAGTTTTACAGATCGAGAATGAGTATCAATGTTTTGCATGTGTAATAGTTATGTGACTAAGTACTAAATGACAATATGTTTTTATGATATTAGAGAAAAGAAGAATGTTTAACAGATATAATTGGTTATGTCACATACGTGACCTAAGCTTGTGAATCGGGGTATTCCGTGACGATATTAAGAACAATTGTGTATAATATGTTTCTCACAACGCCTGGCCAGTGTATTTAAAGAACATGTGATATGCAGTTGAGCTTAAGATTGTCATGTCAGTACCTTGTGAATCAAGTGAGGGGTGATATGTGATAGTACAGTATGTGTGAATAAGACAAGAACAGAAAATGAGATAAATGTAGTATTAATAATATTACATACCTTATTATGAGAAACAGAGAAAGTTGTTTGGTAGTATATGTTAAAGATATCTGATCATGAGTTTATAGTATGTGGTAAGTTTATACGAGTTAGATAAAGCAGCCTGAGGCTATTATACTTCAGAAGAAAAAAAAATACCTATTTTACAGATGCAATTCTTATTTTAAACCAGTAGACCTATGAGTAACTCCTTTAGAGGGAGTTGTTACAGAGGGATTGCAAGATCTTGAGATCAGTTTAGTAAAGGGGATAGCAGTGAGAAAGTAGGGTAAAGTCCTACATGCAGCGTTCTAGATATTATCAACCAAGTGGTTGAGTATGTTCTAGAAAGAAAGAAAGTTATGTTGTCGCAGTATGTGGATACAGCAGTATAGGTTACGATTAAAGCATTAGTAAGAGTTAAAGCTAAGAAAGAACCCGTTGTAGGGGTATATGTGTAAAGATTGTTCAACATGTGAACTACCTCGTTGGAGGGAAGATTATAGAATGAATTATGAATAGTGATGATTAGTAGAGACGAAATTGGGTTCTTCGTATCAGTAGGTGTCTGCAAGGGAGAGAAGTTATGTACGCATTAAACTTACTAGTTGAGACAGTGAAAGACTGGTGGACCATGTTATTGTAGAGAAAGTTAGAAGCACATATTGAGGCTATGACATGGCCTTAGTTCAAAGAATTGTTTAGATAATAGCCGTACTAGAAGCTTGTATAGAACATATCACAAAAGAATTTAGAATCTGATGATAGACGATAGAGTTGGTGAATGACATCACCTAGAAATTGTTAAGAATGTGTAGTTTTGTTCAGAGTAAGTTAGTATAGAAGTTTTGTAAATACAGTGGTATAGTCTGATGTTAGAAATGATACGGGTGAAGTTTAACGGCAGTTATTTGTAATGAAGTGGATGAAATGATAAGTCTTACATGGAAGAAAGAAAAGTAGTTGAGAGAGCAGAGAATAGTGAACGCAAAGAGAAAGATTGAGCCGGTAACAGTGTTAAGTCATAAACCGACGTTTGTACTACAACATGGAGGGTTAGGTCCCCCACTCAGATATACGAAGTGTGAAAAGTAGAGGCATGTGATCAAAGTTTGAAATCGTTTACCCTAAGTGTGTTATCAGGTTATTAGTTTGGACATTATTGTCCTAAGTTGTTAGTGACAGAGAGTAAGTCAGTTAAATTTTAGCCTAGTTTTGTTATAATAAGGATCAATACTAGAAAAGCATATGTGACCTGGTCAAAAGACAGAATGTTCCAATTTATAGCTAAAGAAATAAAGACTGAACCTGTTGTAATAGCAGGTAGACGCAATATTTGAGATTACTATTCTGAATAGTAAGTGTAAAAAAAAGTGATAGAGATAGAAATCGCTAGTTCCCATTGGGCATATGTTCGCGATGAAAGAATTTTGAGCAGTTATTAGTATTGATTAATTGAGTTAATAGCAAGTTCAGGTAATCAGAGATCAAACCAGTAGTGCGGGCTCAGACTCCAAGTGGGAAGAACTGTTGATCAAAGGTGATAGTAAGAGAGTTAGTGTTTCAGTTGCTTGTCAGCAAAATCAGAAAGTACTTGTTGCTTAATTGTGTAGCCTGTCTAGTTTATGTGGAAGAGTGTAGTATGAAAAGACAGTCATAGTATATTTAAGAGATACCAACAGTGGTGACTACTCGGATGTATTTCCAGAAGAATTACCAGTAATTCTAGGGTTTGATAAGTAGGATTAAATACTAGTATAATGTTAGGAATAGAACCAAAGAGTTAAGGTATTGTATAGATTAGCCCCCTGAGAAGTAAGAGTTGATGATTCAACTGTAATAGTTAACTGATAAGGGTTTCGTTCGATCCATTAGTTCACCGTGGGGCACATTAATACAGGTAATCGTAAAGAAAAATAGCTAATTAGAATGTGTATAGATTACAGAGGACACTATAAGGTTACAAACAAGAATCAGTACCCAATTTTAAGAAGTAAATGATCTGTTGGATTAGTTTCAGAGTGTGGAATGGTTTTCAGGGATAGAGTTGTGGTTAGATTACCATCAGTTGAAGGTCAGAAAGTAGGATAGAGTCAAGGAAGTTCTCAGAATACGACTCCCCACAAGTATGAAGCAGTTATTCGACTCAGGATTTGAAACTAGTAGTAGTTGGAAAGTTAATTTAGTAAAGATGCTTTTAGCATCAAGTCAGCTACCCTAAAGATATAGATACCTCAAGTAAGATTGCTAGACATCACTTCGATACTCGATCAAGTTGAAGTAGTACCATTTGAAGCAGTTAGAGAGGGTGATCAGAAGAAAGAGTCTATTTAAAGATTAAGGTCCAAGTTTGTCAAAAGATATGAGCAGGAATTACTAGTAGCCAGGAATAGAATGTGATTTAGCAAAGAAGGTTGAGAAATATTTGAATTGTCTACAGGTTAGAGCAGAGTATCAGAAATTTTATGAAAAGTAGCAGTTAGATATAAAATGACAGTATAATGATTTAGATAGAGATACTCTGTTATCTTTAAGTTCTGGAGTAAATTTCAGAAAGATATAGGAACTAAGTTATATCTTAGTACAATATTCCACCCTTGTGGGGTTGAACAGAGTAAGAGGAATATATCAACACAGAGAGATATGCTCAGAGCATGTATAATTGATTTTAGTGACAGTTGAGATACGTATATACGTTAATAGAGTTCCAGTATGATCACAGTTAAGTTTGAGTATTAGCATATGTAGTACTAAATGATGTATGGTGGGAAGTATAAAATCCCTATTTTGCTGGGACGAGGTCGATCAGAAGGAGAGGACTCAGCACGTGATCGAATGAAAAGATAGTACAACAGTTATGTGAGCGGCTTAGAGTTGCTTAAGATAAACAGATTCAGAAAGAAAGATAAGCTAGGACAGTAGTTTATTGGTCCTTTGAGGATTATCTCAAGGATAGAGAGAGTAATGTATATGCCAGAATTTATAATAAAGATGTTTTAGATAATATAACATATATAACTACCATTGTAAGTATGTATCAGATGCACCAGTGGTTGTCAGGACGAGACAAGAGATGAGAAATCCAGTTGCATAGAACAGCCGGTGGTGGTATTTTAGAGAAAGTTGAGAATTATGTAGTAGACAGATGAGATAGTAAAGATACAGTAGGAACATGAGAAAGGATTAGGTTACACTTAGGTGTAATTATACTATGTTGTGTATGTAATACTTGATTTATGCTCAGTATGCAGTAGACCTTCTACTTTAGTAACAGGTAGAGATGCAATAGTATACAGAGATAAAGAGATGTAAGACTACCGTAAGTGCGCTACGGTAACATTCAGTATGATTTGAAGCACATTTAATAGCTTTATTGAAAAGAAAAGTTGTGAGTTTGTGTAACAAACAGATAATATTGGTAAAGTTACAGTGGAGATACTGAAAGAGATTAGATACACCTAAGTATATACATGTTTTATGTACGTTATGATGTTAAAGTTATTATTGTGTACAGTTGATTTCGGGGACGAAATCGTCCCAAGAGGGGAAGAGTTGTAACGACCCAAGATTTGAAATTTCTCGTTTAAGTGTTATGTGTTTGATAAGTTGATTATGCGATATATGTTTATAAGTCAAGGGGCTAAATATGCAATTATAAGAAAACTTAAGTACAAGGACCATTTGTGTTAATATGTATAAGTTGAAGATATAGATAGCTGAGTAATTGACTTTTTGTTAGTCAAACCCTTCATGTTTACACCACACATACACTTTCACGATTGTGCAAGAGAGAAAAGGGGCAGGAAGGTTTTATAGCTATTTTGATCAAGGAAACACTCATTGAACATCAGATTAGCTTGTAATACAACAAGGTATGATTTGTTTTATGGTTTTGTGTTCTTATGAGTAAAGAGAAGTGATTATTAGATGAATCATTGAGCTTTGTATGTTGTAGAATGTTAGAATTATTAGTAAGTTACTTTAGTAGTTGTACTACATGTTAGAAGTATTGTTTAAACATTTGAAAGTGGTTTTAGATCGTTTGGATGAAGAAAAGTCGGATTTGCAGGTTCCGTTCGAGAATAGAGCTGCTGTCTGCAGTGCCGACTGTCCTTGCAATCGCAAGGGTTATCCCTTGCGATCGCAAGCAGTGGTTTAGTGTTTTGGTTGTTTAGTCTCTTGCGGCCGTAAGTATGATTACTTGCGACCGTAAGGCAGTGTTTTAGAGATTTGGTTGTTTAAGACCTTTGCGGTCGCATAGTATTTCCCTTGCGATCGTAAGGAGGTAGTTAAGGACCCTTGCGGTCGCATGTGTAATGCTTGCAGTCGCAAGTAGTCGTCCAGAATTCAGTTCAGTTGTTTGTGCTGATGTTTGATCGGTGTCCTTCCCAGTTGAGTTCAGATGTTTATGTAGTATTGTTTATTGCTTGTAGGCAATAAGAGTTGACGTTTCGGTGATAGAGAATAGCTGTTTAATTGCTGCTAAGGTGAGTATACCTACCTTTAATCAGATTAGCATATGTACGTGCACTAAGTGAATAGTATATCAATTGTATGTTTGATGTGTGAAGTAAAAGGCTACTGTTCAGAGGTTCAGTATCACTATGTTATAGTATTTGATATGATTAGTATACATTTATGTGTAAAGTGAACAGTATGATATCTGTGTTGTGATATGTGATATGTATGTGTACAAGTATAGCAAGTACCTGGCTTAGAGAAGCCTTGTACAAAGAATAACGGATACTTTGCATAAGGAAAGATGGTATCTAGCTATGGGTAGCTCTATACCAAGATAAGCAAATATATACTTACGAGTAATCGTAGCTGGGTTTAGGGAGAAAGCAGAAGGGTATATTCAATATTGAGATCCTTATACCCAAGTAAAGCGTCAGAGGTTTGGTTACGCGCGAGGTGTGATCAAACCCCGGGACAAGTTAACAGTTTGATTGTTTTGCAGACTATAAATGGGATGTGAGACATCCTGAGAAGAGTTACTCATGCTTAATGTATTTATCTGTTCAGTTAGTATGCTCATTAAGCGAAAGCTTATGATTTAGTATGTTGTGCATGCAGGTGAACCAGTTTCCAGTGAAGGTAAGGCCCCAGTGCTCTGCAGAGTCGTATAGCTCCAAGCTTTTGAAAATAGTACTTTTAACACTACTTTTGTGTAGCTATTAGCACTAAAGTGATTTAAACATGTTTTCCGCAGACTCTGATGTTTTAAAGTGCTAATTATGTAGTAATAGAGTTTTAAAAGCTATTTTAGAAAAGTGGTGTTACAGTTTGACGCTGGATTACACCCTTAATCACAAATAAAGACTTTAATGCTTGAAAACTTCACACACTAACAAACATTTTAAATAATGGTTATATTAGTCATTATATCAATGAAGCTGCAACATCATTTTCCTTTTTATGTTATTGTGAGTTAAAATTGATGGTAATTTTGTAAATTTTCTTAGTTTTATTACCGTTCTCCGTATACTCCGCAAGAAGTTATTCTCCCTAGAACCTTTGTCATTTATTTTTAGTCTTTTTCACTGTGTATATACTAGCATATCGCTCGCTTTATTTATACTATAAAATTTATTCCCTCTTTCTCTTTTTTTAATTATTCTTGTATTTCTATATATTTTCATATATTCATAAGGACCCAAATGAGGCTTTCATTTTCTCCATGGTAGCTGGCCGGTTGAGTTATTACACAAATGGTCCATGCATGCATGTGATTTATCAAATTGGTGTAAACATGAGCAGACAACCTACCAAGGGAGCCCATTGTTACCGGCAACCTAGCTAACAATGAGGTTGAAACATATGACAATAATATTCAAGATGAAAATATGGAAACATAAAATGCATGTGCCTTGTTTAAAATTTTGAATGAATTAAGCATGTTTTTAAACATATATGAAATTACTTTACATTTTGAAAAATAATATGTATGATTATGTATATAGAAGATCTTTAAATGAATGTTGTTTAAGAAAAAAGAACAAACCTGATTATTTAAAAATTTAATCTAACTACTAAAATACTACTCTCTTTTGGGCTATTTGGAAATGGATAAACAAGATTTTTCATGAAAAATGAAACAATTAGGAATAAGACATCTTTTCAAAGATTCAACACTTATCTCTTTTCTTGCCTATAAATAGATTTAAACAATCAAGTTTTGTCTAGGTAAATCAGGTCTCAAATCTCCTAGCGCTCTCGACTTTGTAGTCGAGTAAATACTCTCCTTTTAATAGGTTATCGGTTATTGTCTCCTACTTAAAAACTTTTTATTTATCGATTAAAAATATAATATCAAGTCTTATAATAATTAAAAATATAGCCCTTAAAGAAACTAGTGATTAGAGTTATATAGTTTCAAAAGTTCTTAAAATTTACTGTGTGCTATATAAAGCTGAATGAACCATGCTACAATATCTTTGGCTCTTATTATCTTATAGGCCAACTACTCCCACTTAAAAAGATTCTTTACTTAAATATTAGTTTTTATTAAAGTAATTATTTTCTGTCATGGGATCTTCTAGTCCTAATCAACCTCTAAAAGAGTTGGGGGTGAGCATGGGACCCGGTAGACCGGAAAAAACCGACGAACCGGACCGCACCGGACCGAGACCGGTCTGGACCGGCCTGGTCGGTCCGGTCTTCGGTCCTAGTTTTTTCTAGATTTCGGGTTTCGGTCCGGTCCGATCCGGGCCGGTTTTGTTTGATACAACGTATGAAACAACTAAAAGACCGAAAAAACCGACGAACCGGACCGGACCGGACCGAAACCGGTCCGGACCGGGACTAGTCGGTCCGGTCTTCGGTCCTGGTTTTCTATACATTTCGGGTTTCGGTCCGGTCCGGTCTTTTTCGGTCCGGTCCGGTTTTTGAACCGTTCTCACCCCTAAAAAGAGTACTTAATTAAGTTTTTTGTTTATTAAATTTTTTTGTCACTATTTTATGCTAGGTTAAAGTCATTTTAGACAAAGATGTTTTCTCTCATGTTTCGATATGACATATTGACTTTTTTTTACACACCTGCCCAATAACTTGTAAAAAATGTATTATTATACTCATTTTGTTGATTTTGACATGCAATAGCAAGTCATCTTTTTCTTAAATATCTTCACTTCGAAATCGAAACTCTGAAGGTCAAATTCTCCATCTATACTTAACGAAAAACAATGATTCTTGACTCTATGGAAAGGTAATCGAGTTGTCTATGATAATCTATAAAAACAATTACGTAAATTGATCAAGAATCGAGCAAAAAAAAATTATTTTTTTCTTCCCTGTTTTCGAACCAAAAGCCACAAAAAATCGACACTTTGACCTCGAAATTCTCCATGAATATTTGACGAAAATTCATGAACTTTGTGTTATTTGAAAGGTATAATGATAATTTACAAGATTCTACAAAAAAATCCGCAAAACAATCAAGAATCGAACAAAAAATGCAAAAAAAATGGCTGAAACCGGTTGAACAAGTTGCAGGTCACGAAATGGGCATATCGACACGTTTTTTGTAAGTTAAATGGTCAGAAATATAAAAAAAATTAATATGTCATATTGGAACATAGGAGAAAGCAGTTTTGTCTACACTAACTTTAACACTTTATACTATATTACCTAGGATACCACTTTAGAACACTTACTTTGATCACCATTCATATGATTGTAGGAATACACAAACTTAGCATATATTAGTCATACACAAGATTTTTGTACTTACATAATTATGATTTTGATTGTCTCGTCATCTGTGTATATGAAGACATAAATATATAAAACACTTTATTGTTGTATGTGGTTATCAAAATCTTTCGATATAAATGTTGGAAAAATAGTATCAAAGAATTATAACAAAACCGTCTTACAAAAACAAAAAGCAAGTTAAATTTAACAATATACATAAAAAAAACTTTAAAACCAGAGAAAAACTACCTGCTTTTAAAGAGAAAACTCAACTATACGAAATTTTTTCAGAAATCACATGCATTAACTTTTCAAACCAAACCCCAAATACATTTACTCTTCAAAAAGTTAACTTGCCACTTTTCACTTTGTAGAAATTAACAAGTACACTAAAAAGCATACACATTTCATCTTTCTTTAGAGTATCTGGAGTGGTCACCCTCTATTACACCTATTACACTGCCACATCAGCTTTTCATTCTTATCACTCAGCCTATCACACAGACCCGTAATGATCATTTATCACCACATCAAATTTTAGGACCCACATAATAACCTAAAAAAATACAAAATTATTAACAAAAAGAAAAAGAAAAAGAGTACAACTTTTTATGAAAAATGTACAAGTTGGTAGAGCTTTTGATAGATAATTAAATGGAGGAGTGTGTGGGACCCATGCATTTATTTATCCACGCCTATATCTCAGCCGTGGAATGCTTCACCTAGAGTCCAATTCACATGTTGCTGGAGTGGAATAATTAATTTACCACGGCGCCATTGAAGGTATCACTTGACTTTTCACCTTCCACTCCAAATACTCTTACTTTACCACCATAAGTGATGACTGATGACAGAGACAAAACAAAACTATATTTCTTCCTTTTTTAACTAGCTGAAGTGGTTCAACATCACCCTCATGTGAATAATGAAATGGTATTTTTAAGGTTATATTTTCAGTAGCAACGGTCAGATCAGCAGTCGAAGATAACTCTCCAATTGCGGATCCATTTTTAGCGGTTATTCCTTGTTTCACATGCCACCATCCTCACTAGAATATGCTTTTGGACATAATCTTTATACGTCCATCAATAATTCAATATATATATAATTTCAATCGTTACCTATTGGAATTTGATAACCATATAAAATATTTATTGAAGGATTTGAATGGGAATCCTTTTTTAGAGAACTGTGAGAACTAGTTTTACCATTAATCAATAACTATTAAGATTTTTTTAGCAGCTCATTAATGTTGCATTAATGCAGGTTATTTTACGTAAATCAATCCTCACAAATTAATGACGGCTTACATGGACGTAATTCATAGTTTGATAAACATATAAATGACTAAAATACCCCTAGTAATAAGTCATTAATGATATTACAATCTGTTCTCACGGTTCACGTAGGAAAAACCGTTCTCGTTTGAATTCCATACATATATATATATAGGGGAGGGTTCAAACGAGAACTGTTTTTCGTACGAGAACTGCGAGAACCAATCTCAGCCATTCCTTAGATATGGGAAGTTCATGGATGGAGAGCGTGGAGGGGATCAAGTGTGGTAGGGTGCATGTGGAGAATTCATGGATGGGCAATGACATTAAAGGAGGAGGGATTGGACGGCTTAGATTGGTTCTCGCAGTTCTCGTATGAAAAATAGTTCTCGTTTGAACTTTTGCCTATATACATACATACATATATATATATATATATACATATATATATATATATACATACATATATATATATATATATATATATATATATATATATATATATATATATATATATATATATATATATATATATATATATATGTGTGTGTGTGTGTGTGTGTGTGTGTGTGTGTATGTATATATGGGACGGTTATAGAGTGTTAACCATTTAATTGTTATAATTAAAAAAACTAAAATCGATTATAAAGTGTTTTAGAATGCTAATATTAAGAATTTGATTAAATATGATATTTTGAAATATTATAAAAGGTGAATATGATATTTGTAAATTATGATGAATAAAATACGATATTTTAGGGTTTAAAATGACATATATGAACTTATGTTTTAGAATTTTGATTTAAGTTAGAATCAAAATTGAATCCAAATTTGACTAAGAAAAATTAAAATTAGATTCTAATTTTTATCAAAATAGATTGTTAAGATTTAATAATTAGAATTTTATCTAAATTTAATGACTAAATATCTAATAGAGATAAATAAAGTTAGTATTTTTTTTTATATTAGAAGATAACAGACTAACCTTAATTAATTTAAATATGAAATCCAAATCTTTTATTTATTTAAAATTAAATTTTAAATTATAACCATTTATTTGGTCTAAAACTAAAACTCAACTTCGATTTTAGATTTATTAAAATTTAAACTCAATTAAAATTATATGTCAGTTTTGACTTTAAATTAAGAAATATTCCAATTAAAAAGAGTATTATTTAAGTTGAAAAGATAGTATTAAAATGAATTCATCTTTTAATATAAACTATGTAAAAATGATTCATAAAATACCAAATACTACGTAATTTTATAGCGCTATCATTTTAAAGGAGGTAACTAGGTAAGAAACCAAAAACCTAATTCAATTTCTTCGTTATTTCTTATACTTTTATCTTTTTTAAATAATAATAATATAAATAAAAAACTCATTTTAGTAATATCTATTAAGCAACTTAGTCATTAAAGTTAGATAAAAAATAATTATCAAATCTTAATTATTTATTTTGATAAATTAAAATCAAATTTAGACTTTTGTTGATCAAAGTTAGATTCAAAATTGATGTTAATTTGAATCAAAATTCTATAAAATTAATTCATGTATGCTCTTCTTAAACCATAGAGTGACATATTTACCCACCATAATTTACAAATATCATATTTACCTTATATCGTATTTCAAAACCGGATAGGATAAACCGGTTTGGAAGATTTTAAGGTGACCGGTTTTTTTACCGGATAAAAAACCGGTTTTAAAAAAACCGGATAAAAAGCCGGTTTTAAAACCGATCCGGCCACTGCACAAAAACTAAGTTTTTTTATAGCCGTTGCAAGGTTTTTTGACGGTAGTAGTAGCATCACTCAAAAACTAGCCGTTTTCTACATTTATTCACCAAAAATCACTTTCTTTAGATTTATTTCATGACGGGTAGTAGTAGCATCACTCAAAAATCACATTTTAAGTATTTAAATTAATCAAAATTTGAATTTTCTTTCATATGTATCTTTTTTTATAGTATAATTATAGTGTATGTATTAAAAAAAACTCAAAAAATTAAAATTTTTTTATAAAAACATTAGGCTTTATTTGTGCAGACCAGTTTTTTTATAGAATAAAAAACCGGTTTAAAAAAAACCGGTTGTAGTAATATCCGATCCGGTTAATATAGTATTACTATCCTATGTCCAAAACCGGATAATAAAAAAACCGGTTTTTTTCCCCCAAAAAATCCGATCCGGATAATACTATAACCGGATATAGTATTATCCGGTGTATGTGCATGTCTATGCTAGAGGCCCAAGGGGAAGGAGGCGACAATTGTGGTTTCGATTTGTGACATATTTGATATTTACTATTTTCTTTTTATATTTATCCATGAATTTTAGTGGTAGTTGTCAAGTTTGTGACTTCTGATTTAAAACTAATTGGCTATAAACGTAATCCATTATCCTTATTAAGCACATTGCAAAGTGATACACATCTGACGATACTCAACAACGATAATATTTCATACCACTTTTATACTCGAAATTTAGTTCTTATGATCAACACGTTCAAAAGTGTCAACTTCACAAATAATAAGAATTTATTGCCAACCATATCACACTTGAACACGTTCAAAAGTGTCAGCTTTACAAATAGTAAGAATTTATCGGCAACCATATCACACTAGCTAGTTGCATTTGACGATTAGCAATTGTACGTGTCATCTATGACACAACGTCTACGTTTAACATCTAGATAGAAAATGTCTCAAAAACGTATAGGCATACGTTCGTGTAGTTCGTATATAACTATATTTAGTTGGACTCATGCATGAATCGATCGTATGCAACATTTAATTTCATTCTAGTAAAATAAGATTTGGAATACATGTGTTGATGTACAAAACATATTATCACCACCCCACATGAATCGTTTAGGTTGGCTACACTCTAACCTTTTCTAATTAATTACATAATTAGAGACTTTAAACCATAACATCTGATAACACTGGGGTTATAAGCCTTTGTTACCATTTTAGGTTGGTTAAAAAGAGTGATGACTCTCAGAGTGAAACCTAACATGATGACATGATAGGGAGTGGTAGAGTGCGACCCTTCCCTTTCTTATTTGTTCAATAAAATTACCGGTCCCAAAGGGTGGTAATTAGGTACACGATACAAAATTATACAGGTTGGATCTAAGCAGTCATGTTGACTCGATCAGCTAATTATAAATAGGACAAATATAATAAATAGACTGTGTACTCCTGCTTGTTTTGTAGATAATCACGGCAACTTGTCAACATGTTCAATAAATTTTATTTCAATATATTCATGGTGGTATTATAGAATGGCGGAGGCTTTTAATAAGAATCTAGATAGATGCATGAATTCAAATCCCATGAGAGAGTGAAGGAAGCAAAAGGGTGTAGGAGGCGTGGTGGAAGGGAGGATAACATGATAAAATAATGTGAGTTCAAGTATTTGAAAGTATGGGTTAGTTAGTAGTATGTGAGTTCTAGAATAATGTTTTCATGAGAAGTATTTGAAAGTATGGGTGTAAATGAGTCGTGATTTTATGGAGTAACTCGAGCTCGAGCCCGAGCCCGAGCCCAAAAAACAAGTTCGAATTATATATCGAGTCGAGTTTAAACTTCAAAGAGCTTGACTCAATTTCTTATCAAGCTTCTTGAATTGAACCTTGTATAAAAAATGTATTAATATGTGTAATATGTATACATAAGTGCCTAATATTGAAATACATTAAATATAAGTACTTATTGGAACAAATTTACATTCTATACATGCTAATTATAAAATGTAATTACTAAAAATATCATTAATTCTAAATTATCTATATTTTGATTTATTTGGTTTTTGAATCTACTCTTTTGAAAAGATCATATAAAAACATATCTTGTTGCTTATTTGAACTAGTTTTACACGTTATAATAAAAAGTTCATAGTCTATGCATGTTTGAGTTAAGATTGACTTCTTTTAACAACTAAAAGACCATGTCGAGATTCAACGATTCCGAAATGCTAACCTGAATCTATCTCGACCTAATTTGGCACTCATGTCTAATGAAGCGACATAAACTCCAGTTTTTTCACTTTGATATGAAACGGAGATATGAAAGTTTTCTTCGTATTTCTTTTCTTCATACGAACAGTGTTTTAATTACACAAACACTGTTTTGTTTACGAAAAGTGCAAGAAGTAATTAAAACAGTCAGATATTCAAATCAATGAATATAAATAATCATGGTATTTTTGTAATAAACTAAAAAGTAAATGTTATTGAAATAAAACAAAAGGGTATTCATACATTTACCCAACTAATAACAACTTCCTATTACCTTCACTATCTTTCTTCTGGCGGTCGTATTTTTTTTTTTTTTTTTTTTTTTTTGTCATCCTCGCCCTTTTTGCCGAACAATGAAGCCAACGAAGTCTCTTCAATATCCTGATATGGTTTTTTAGTTGGTTCATGAGTGATTTTTGGTTGTGTTCAGTAATGATGATAAACTCTCATATCTATAACTGTGTTTAGTATTGAACAAAGTAATGATGAAAAACTCGTATACTTTTGAACTTATTATCCAAATGATGGGGTGTTCACCGGAAACTTCGTAAATTATAAATTATTTTTAATTTATTTTGTTTTTTATTTAAACTTGAGAGAAAAACAGGAGAGAGAAATGTTGGTAATTTTAGTGTCATCAAGCCATTTAGTATGATCGGGATTACTATTACTATTACTATCAGAATTATTTTTAAAGATAAAAAAACACATCAGCTGCCATGTCATCGCCAAGTCACTGCCACGTTAGTTAAACTTGTGTCAAATCATCATCTTACCTTCTATACTAGGTTAGATACATAAAATAATAAGTTTGGTAGGTTCAGTATATTAAATGGTAAGTTTGAAAGTTCGATACATACAATAGCAAAAGGTGACAAGTTGGATACATATTTATAAACTAAACACTATTATATATGCAATCATATATTTTATCCAAAAATGTAAGAATGAAACAAACCCTTAGTAGTTGAGGAGATGCAACATAAGATAGAGTTTTGGGGATAAATTGTTGGTCTTTTTATTTTAAGTTTGTTTAGATATACTTGTGGTTAGACACACAATTTGATTTATTGCTATTTTACCTATGATTTTATAGTTCACCTATTAGACCTTCTAGCAAATATTACCAAACTTGGTAACTTTGTCAATACATTCCATATTGCCACTTTTTGTTGATAGACTCTTTTGTTTGGTGATTAATGCATTGTACAATTGGTTATAGAGCTTCACCTTGTAGCATTAATCTTCACTTTGTGAAGTTAATAAATCTTGTTGAAAAGAAAAAAGAGTCTACGTGGCTTCATCAACCTTTATAAAATGAATCATTCGTACAGAAACATTTAATGTTTTCCTGGTACAGGATTCAATCGATTTATAGTGTATCCGAATGGCTTCTCTAAGGAGCTCTCAAGGTACCTAGCTTCATCTTCCCTTTCAAACTAAAACTATCTTCACCAAATTTATATGTTTGAAGAGATAATTATGATTCTCATCTTGCAGCATGCATGCAACTTTTTAGTACCTAAAACAAAGAAACTAACACTGGTACTGTGATCAAGTATTACTTTTATTAACTGGTAATATATTTGCAGGGCGAAGCCATATGATTGATGAGGCTGATTTCACTTGGAACTCACCAGCTGCTCAAAGAAATATCTTTGATACCCTGAATTTGGTGCTAGTTGTTCTTTTCTACCTGCTGCTACTATTATGTTATCTAAGGAAAAATAATACTAGCAGATTCAGGAAAAGTGATGGGATATCGGAGTCAGTAGCATTTTGTTGTTTTTTGACATCCATATCATATCTTGTTGCTGGTTTATGGGAAGCAACTGATGTAACCCAAGAGTTCGATTATAAGGATTGGTGGGTGTTCATTGTTAGAGCATCAGTATGGGTATCTTTGATGGTTTCATTGCTCATAGAAAGATTCAAATCTGTGAAGATTCTAGCTTCTGTTTGGTGGGTTTTATTTTTTGGGTCAACTACTTTTGTAAACATCGAAATTTTGGCAGAAAAGCGCATCTTTAACCTAGTTATCTTAGAATGGGCTGTTAGCTTCTTGCTTCTCTTATGTGCTTTAAGAAACTTAACACATTTTGTCACTCAATACACACAAAACCAGACATTATTCGAGCCCTTATTGGTTGATGAAACTGTGGAGCAGAATAGCAGGCAACTAGGAGAACCTAGTTTTGTGAGCAAATTGACATTTTCTTGGGTGAACCCATTGCTTGCTTTAGGCTACAAAAAAACATTAGTTCTTGAAGATATTCCATCTCTAGAATCTGTAGACCAAGCAGCCCTTGCCCATGAAAATTTTACAAAAGCATGGGATTCACTTCAAACAGAAAAAACCTTAGGCAAGCCTAACATAGTTGCTAAAGCATTAGCCAAAGTTCATTTCCAGGAGATGGTTTTATCAGGAGTTTGTGTCTGTCTTAGGACGATAGCCGTCGTGGCTAGCCCATTGTTACTCTATGCTTTTGTCAATTATACAAACCGTGAAACTGAAGATTTACATCAAGGACTTTTATTAGTAGGGTGCTTGATTGTAGTCAAGGTAACCGAATCACTCACTCACCGGCAGTTTTACTTTATTGCAAGAAGAACGGGAATGAGGATGAGGTCAGCTTTAATGGTGGCAGTTTATGAAAAGCAACTTAAGCTTTCTAATTTAGGGAAAAAATGACATTCTACTGGCGAAGTTGTGAATTACATAGCAGTTGATGCTTACAGAATGGGTGAATTTCCTATGTGGTTTCATGTAGGGTGGACTTCTTTTGTTCAGTTATTTCTAGCTATTGGTGTCCTTTATTATATAGTAGGATTAGGTGTTCTTCCTGGTTTAGCACCTCTAATCCTATGTGGGCTTCTTAATTTGCCATTTGCAAAAGCAATTCAGAAGTGTCAATTGGAATTCATGGTGGCTCAGGATAAGAGATTAAGATCCACTTCTGAGATCCTAAACAGTATGAAGGTCATCAAGTTACAATCTTGGGAAGAAAAGTTCAAAACTATAATTAAATCTTGCAGAGACGTCGAGTTTCATTGGTTGCGTGAAGCGCAGTTTAAGAAGGTGTATGGTACCATTCTGTATTGGATGTCACCAACACTAGTTTCTTCATTTATACTTTTTGGATGTGTGCTTTTTGGAAGTGCCCCTTTGGATGCTGCCACTATTTTTACAATTTTAGCAACGTTAAGGACAATGTCTGGACCAGTAAGGTTGTTGCCTGAAACGGTTTCTGCATTAATTCAGGTCAAAGTGTCATTTGACCGAATCAATTCGTTCTTGCTTGATGACGAGCTTGAAGATTTCATGATGAAAAAGAACCTAGATTCTGAAAGTTCAGACACCCATATCAGCATACAAGATGGGAATTTCACTTGGGATCCTGAATCACCGGCACCAACACTTAGGAATGTAAATCTTGAAGTAAAATGTGGACAGAAAGTTGCAGTTTGCGGATCCGTTGGTGCTGGAAAATCGTCTTTATTGTATGCTATTCTTGGAGAAATATCCATGACTTCAGGAACTGTAAGTTATTCATTGCCTTTGTTTAGATATAGAGTTAATTACATTTTTGTCTCTGTGGTTTGTTGGTTTTTACGGTTTTAGTCACTAACTTTTTATATTTACGGATTTGGTCCCTAAATGCCCCAACCTCTTACAACTCTGGACCCTAGTCAAACTAAAATGACCAAATTGACCCTGTCATTTTTTGATATATTTTCTCCCTTTTAATTATTTTTGAATTATATTAGAAAAATAAAAGATGAAAAAAAGCTAATTTTTTCATATTTTAAAATATCTTAAAATATCAAACTATTACATCTCTCTACACGTGTTGCAACACCATCACCGTGGATGATGACAATCGTGGAGATGATGGTGTAGATCCACCACTGTATCATAAAAATCCAACACCATCACCTACACCGCACGTCAAAAACCCTTCTTAAATCCTGTCACCGTACTTGGACAACTTCGACGGCAACTCTTCCATGCCTAACCTCTATATTGAGGCAAAATTACGAAGCACACAACGATCGTTCTCCGGATACTCCGATGTCTCCGTAGACGGTCATCATATATTGTGTGTTCACAGTCTTCTTGTCGACCTATAACCCCGTCCTTCTCCCATCCGATCTCCGATCGAATACAACTCGTTTGCCGGTCCTCTAAAATCGAGAGATCTTCGTATAGTTTGAAAGAAATCTAGGGTTTTGAAAGAAATATGTGGAATCAAACCCTAATCCTATGCCGAAATCGATTGTTTTAGAAGGTTCTTGTAGTTTTGATGGAAGATCTAGGGTTTGCTTGTGGACGTGTGTGTTTGTGCTTGTGTGTGTCTGCGTGTGTGATTGCAGATCTCCTGGTTGGTGGTAGAAGGTGGTGGTTGTAGGCAGTGTGGGTGATGGAGGAGGTGACGGTGGTGATGGTGGCGGAGGTGTATAGCAGAGAGAGAGAGAGAGAGAGAGAGAGAGAGAGAGAGTTAAATAAGAGAGAAGAGAGATCCGATCCTTATTTTATTTTTTTATTTATGAAAAGTTATTTAAAAATAAATTAAAAATTAAAAAAAAATAAGGGCAGGGCAATTTGGTCTTTTTAGTTTGACTAAGGACCAGAATCAGAGATTTGGCCATTTAGGGACCAATTGTGTAAAAAATAAAAGGTTAGGGGCCAGAACCATAAAAACAACCAAATCACAATGACCAAAAATGTATATAACTCTTTAATTAACAGCCAATTGCATGAAAAGGTAACCAACTTTATCCATATTTCTATTTCAGGTAACTAACTATTTCTCTCTAATGAAAGCCTCAAAAGTTTTATAACTTACTATATAGACCATGTTTGACAAGTTTTTAATTGATATTTGATTGGCGGGAGATTAGATATGTAACACCTCTATTCAAATTTTTGTAGCTTTGAGGGTTTTCCTGTGACCAAATGAAGATGGTTACACAATATAGGAATTTTATAGAAGTTGGTTAAGTACGTTTTTATGCAATTTGTCTATTTCATAAATGCATGTTAATTTATCTGAATTATATTGTTATTGTTTTATTTTATTTACTTTCAGGTGGATGTTTCTGGGTCAATTGCTTATGTTAGTCAAACATCTTGGATTCAAAGTGGGACAATTCAGGATAACATACTGTTTGGGAAGCCTATGGACAGAACTAAATATGAAAAGGTCATAAAGGCTTGTGCTTTAGATAAGGACATTGAAGCTTTTAGCCATGGAGATCTAACAGAAATCGGCCAAAGAGGGCTTAACATGAGTAGTGGTCAGAAGCAACGGCTTCAACTAGCACGAGCAGTATACAATGATGCCGACATATATCTTTTGGATGACCCTTTCAGTGCAGTAGATGCACACACTGCAGCAACTCTGTTTAATGTAAAAGTTTCAAATTCTTGTAATGGTACTCGTGTAATCAATTTGGATTTCTTCGCCCATTGCTTTTCATTACTGGATATTAAATTTTTAATTTTGTGCTTCAGGATTGTGTTATGACTTGTCTTGAGGGAAAAACAGTCATTCTTGTCACTCATCAAGTGGAATTTCTCTCATCAGTTGACAATATTTTGGTAAAAAGATATATTAGACATTATGGATATTATAAATTGCTTCCAATCGATTTAACAAGTTGTATTTTTCTTCTTCTTTTAAAAGGTTATGCAAGATGGACAGGTTACACAATCAGGAAGCTATGAGGATCTCCTGATGGCAGGGACAGCTTTTGAACAGCTTGTGAATGCACATAAAGATGCCATTACAGGCTTAGAATTCTCAACTCATGAAAATAAAACTGAAAATAAAGAAGTAAATAAGCATCAAAGCATGGAAAACACAGATAAAAGTTACCTCAGTAGAGAAAACAGTGAGGATAATATATCGACAAAGGGCTTGGCAGGAGTGCAGTTGACAGAAGAAGAGGAGAAGGAGACTGGGAACGTTGGATGGAAAACTTTCTTCGATTATGTCATCATCTCAAAAGGATCATGGTTCTTCTCTTTGTGTGTTTGAACTCATGTTGGTTTTGTCGGTCTCCAGGCAGCAGCAAGTTATTGGATAGCATTTGGTATTCAAATACCTAAAATCACCACCATCATGTTGATTTGTGTTTACACTTTGGTTTCAACCACAAGCATCTTCTTTGTGTTTCTAAGATCATTTTTTGCTACCCTTTTGGGATTAAAGGCCTCCAAATCGTTTTTCAATAAGTTCACCGATTCGGTCTTTAGTGCTCCCATGGTCTTCTTTGACTCCACTCCAGTTGGGCGAATTCTAACAAGGGTAAGAGTTCATTACCCTGTCTTAGTTTGAAACAGGGAAAAAGAAAGGGAAAACCACACCACTAAATATTCAACTTATCCCAAGTATTATTATATGTATTGTACTTCAAAACTTTCTTTCAAAATTCAGGTAACTAGATACTTTTACTGACATGGCAGCCATATAAGTTGCCACATCATCATCAATCAACAAATTTCAGGTGGTTTGGTACAAAAAAAAGGAAGATTTGAAAGTTGATTACGTAGAACAGAAAGTTTTGAAGTATGATACTTACAATTACAATAAGGTCAAAGTAAGAGATTTTGGTACAGTTTTTCGAAAAACAAAAGGGTATAATACAGCATACTTCCTAGCTAATCCATTGTTCATGCAGGCCTCATCTGATCTGAGTGTGATTGATTTTAACATACCCTTTTCGTTTGCCTTCGTGGTTGGTGCTGGTATTGAAATACTCATCACGATTGGCATTATGGCCTCAGTGACCTGGCCAGTTCTCATTGTAGGCATCTTTGCTATTTTGGCTTCAAAATACGCTCAGGTGAATCCTGATTACCTTTTACACAATAGACAAATGCTAAAATTACTGTGAATAGTGCATTTGAGTTTAGAATGTAAATGATTGATTAAGAAATTGCCCAAAAAAGGGGACATTACGTGATTTCAAAACTTTATGTTGTATATGTTGGGTGACCCAAGACCAGTTGATTGATGCCGTGGCACTGGTTGCCACGTTAACAAATATATGTGGTTACCCAATCTTTATGTTGTATAAAGTTTTGCCACGTTAACAAAACTTTATGGCCTAACAGCTTTTTCTGAACTTCAGGGATATTATCAGCCATCTGCAAGGGAACTAATGAGAATCAAATGGAACCACAAAAGCACCTGTGATGAATTATGCATCTGAAACATCACTAGGAGTTGCAACAATTAGAGCATTTAAGATGCAAGACAGGTTTATCATAGAATATCTTAACCTTGTAGATACAGATGCAAGCACTTTCATTTTCTCAAATGCAACCCTGGAATGGTTGCTTTTGAGAACAGAAGCTTTTGCAAACCTCATTCTGATCACAGCTAGTTTTCTCTTGGTTTTCATACCAAAAGGTTTTGCGTCTTCAGGTATATACGTGTCTTTATGATTCCATGACATTCACTATAGTTTCCATTTATTTGAAGAAAACAAATCTTAAGTTAGTGAATCTGGATAGGGTTGGTTGGCCTCTCTCTTTCTTATGCACTGGCATTAACGGCGGCCCAAGTGTTCTTTACTACATGGTATTGTAGCTTGGCAAACTACATCGTTTCAGTAGAACGAATCAAACAATTCATGCACATCCCACCAGAGCCACCAGCAATTGTGGAGAACAACAGACCACCATCATCTTGGCCTTCCAAAGGAAAGATACAGTTTCAGGATTTGAAGGTAAAATCATTTTTTTTTTGGTTGTCGGAATATGCATCAATATTGTAGCACCAATGTTATCGAAACTATAAACCTACTTGGGAAACTTACTAGAGGATTTGGACCAGATCTTTTGAGTTGTGTTTGTTTCAAAATTCAAATACAGAAGATAAAAAAAGTTACTAAAAGAAAATGGTTCAAATTGGGTCGAAATAATTGTGTTTTTTTAAAAAGGGACAAAAAAGTGTTAAGAGGTCAACCAATCTAGTCTGACCTGTTTTGACCTTAAGTCTACTTTTAATGGGTGTAGCTTTATACACAACTTTTTAACATACAAAAAGTATATGTTTGGACAAATACCCTTGAAGAAAAATAGTTAATGGGTTTATAGGTGTATAAAAGTCACGATTGTTGTGTAAGGCAAAAGTGCGTTGCGTACTAATCACCTCCCATTATTAATACATGATAATATTGTTGTCGTAATCATATTTAATATGCTCCTTATTCATTATTCTTTTCCAAAAAGGGGATAAAATTCAGGATTGTTATTTTGACTTAATGTGACCTCCGGCCCAGTTTGTTTTAGTAGTATTTAAAAAATGAAAACCACCAACCTTGTCACCTCTAGATCTTATTAAATGTATATGGGTTGCGATTTCAGTTGAGATATCGTCCCAAATCACCACTAGTTCTTAAAGGGATAACTTGTACATTTAAAGAAGGGACTAGAGTCGGCATCGTTGGAAGGACAGGAAGTGGAAAAACGACATTGATAACAGCCTTATTCCGTCTGGTTGAACCTGAAAGCGGAAGAATTCTTATAGATGGGCTAGACATTTGCCTTATTGGCCTTAAAGATCTCAGGATGAAGTTAAGTGTCATCCCCCAAGAACCAACTCTTTTTAGGGGAAGTATTCGAACAAACTTGGATCCTCTTGGACTTCATTCTGATGATGAGATATGGAAGGTAACCAAACCATCTACATTTATCTTCATATATTGATACTAAATGTGGCAAACTAGCAATTTGACCCATTACATCTGAATCTGTCGATGGGTAGTGTTTTTTTCTCTAATTAGTCATACACGTAGGGAATTTAATATAATTTAAAAGAAAACATGTTTAATGGATTAAAATCGTCCAAAGTGTGTTTTAACGTGTAACAACTCTTAAATCATGTTATATATTTTAAATAATATTTGACGCATTAGTTACTCGTTTAAAGAAAAACTTAAAAGCTATGACAGAAACCGTTTGTGTCACCCTAACCCCATCCACCTGTATCAGCACGCACAAAAAGTAGTCACTTTGACCTATTACTCAACCCATTTGTCACCTCTAATCTATAAAATCATAATGCAATAAAAATGTTCATGGCTATTTCCAGGCCTTAAAGAAGTGTCAGCTAAAAAGTATCATCCGAGGTCTTCCAAATTTGCTAGATTCTTCAGGTGAGTTAGTTTAATAGGATTAATATACTATTGGGATCTAGTGCAAGACTTAAATCATCACCTTTTATTCGGTTTTGTTAGTGAGTGATGAAGGAGAGAACTGGAGTGCTGGACAAAGACAACTATTCTGTCTTGGAAGAGTATTACTTAAGCGAAACAAAATCCTAGTACTCGATGAAGCGACTGCTTCCATTGATTCAGCCACAGATGCAATTCTACAGAGAATTATAAGGGAAGAATTTTCGAGTTGTACTGTCATAACCGTGGCTCATAGAGTTCCAACCGTTATAGACAGTGACAAGGTCATGGTTCTCTCTTACGGTACGCTGCCGCTCCCACATCGTAAAATTTTCCACAAAAATAAAGCTAAATACTAAATTTATGCTTATTATTACGAACTAGAAATATATAATGTGTTGAATATGACCAAAAACTTATATTATTACAATAATAATCTATTTATAATCTTAAAAAAAGATGGTTTAGAAGGATGTAAATATTTATAAATACACCACAGGCAACTATAGGCTAATGAATCAACCATGTCGATTTGTAGGGAAACTGATGGAATATGATCAGCCTTCAAAGCTAATGGAGACTGATTCTTTCTTTTCCAAGCTTGTAGCGGAATACTGGTCTAGTTGTAGAAGAAACTCTGTTTAGAGTTTTAGTGACTTACAGTGATAGCAAAATCTTCAAAGAAAATTGTGATCATTAGACCAGGTTTGTATTTTTAATAATCCGTTTGGATACAAGAATTTTCCAGCTCAACAACAAATTCAGTTGCATGATGTTTTTAAAGTGTACTAAAAAGGTATTTGTTTAATGGCTTTATATATATTGTGGATGTGTGGGAGAAATAAACATTTTTTCAAAAAAGATTCTCAGCTTTAGTAGGTTTTCGGGGGAGTTAAGTTATGTTCTAATGTATGTGGTCTAACAATTTCCGTGGCCGTTACAAATACCAAAAAACACTCGCCAACGCAGCTAGAGATGTAATTGTATATGTATACCATCCCAGACTTAACGTACTATAAGAAACAAAGCCATATGTTCTCGACTCTAGTACGTGCATATATTTTTCTTGCATGATGTTTCTACATCGTTTTCAAGGAAAAACATAACAAGTGCAAAAGTAAAAGTGTTGTGATAAGAGTAAGCGGAGGAGCACTGGTGCGCACAATAGGCCATCGTAAGTGATCATCATTTACTCCATCCTGCACATTATGGTTTGTTATCGTACTGGTTCATCATGGTATTGACGAGCATGATGGGGAACAATGTTTCTTTATTCAAATTTGAAACAATGTATAAATTTTGTGCCAATAGCTATACCATCTTCAACAAGCCAAATTTGTAAGTTGAGGGTAGTAAAGGTATTTTATTGTCACTATATTTCTGCCTTTATTGATTAGTAAAAGTGTGCCTAGAGCCCCATTATTTTGAAAACAGCAACCACCGTCGTTCACACCTTTATTTTGAAACCTGCGCCTAAAACCACCAAAATTTTATTCCGCCCCTTCCTATCTTCGTCGGCTACCACCGTCGTTCACACCGGCCTGTCGCATGGAAGGAACTGGGAAGTCACTGCTGCCTAATCGTATGGAAGAGTGGAAACTGTAAGGTAAGAGGTGAAGACGACAGCATCGCCGGAAGGTAAATTAGGCTGGATATTTCTATATTTCGCCAGAAGGTAAGACGTGAAGACGACGGCATCGTCGGAAGGTAAAAAGGGTAGACAAAAAAAAGTTCCCAAATGCAAAACTCGGTTCCGATATCATAATATCGGCCAAATCTCGGACACTATCGCCGAGATTATCGCCGCCGATATATCCTAGCAATATTTGAAACCGATATTTGCTAAGGACCAATATCCGATATCTCGACGAGAACGAGATATCACCGAGATTGACTGCCCAACTGATAAGTAGCATCATCAACAACACTACTATAGTTAAAACAATGAAAACAACACTAAGAGTTTGTTTAGTTAGACAGAAAGGAATGACAAAGGAATCGAATGGACAAAGTAATGGAATGGGGCATTACCATTCCATCTACATATTTAAATGAAATGAATCATTATTACATGATGTTTGGTAAAGATAAATAGACATAGGATTGGAGTGGAATGAAATAAATAATTAAATATACAATGACAAAATGCCCCTATAAGAATCTTGGCCACACAATGAAGTAAAAACTCCCTAGGCACTCTTTTAATCAATCAAATGTTATGATCCCACATCGGTCATAAGTAAATTTAGTTTGTGGCTTATAAGTCTAGGTGTCCCCTCCCCCTACAAGCTGGTTTTAAGGGGTGAGTTCTACCCTTGGGCTTATGGCGTGTATGATTTATTATTTTAGAAAAAAAAATATGATTACATAATTGAAATGCAATGAGCAGGAGACTTACCAAATTTACTCATAAATGTGGTAACTATTTTTTGTCTATGTGGTAAATTAGTTGTTTTCAAAGTGTGGAGTTCGTAGTTTTTGCACCATATGTGATCTTCTGCAATTTCAGATTAATGTTTATGGATAAGCAGCAATATTATTATACTCCAATAACCATACAAAACAAATCTATTGATGCAGAATACGAGACTCAATAAAATGCTACTGATGCTAAGGCTAAACAAAGCTTAACATACCTCATTATAACATTCAAATTGATTATAATGTATTACTCAACATTGCATATATGAAATGTAATATACGAAGCATATTCAGATTGTCTAAGAATAAATGAATAATTAGAACCAGTAAATCCCTTATCTGATACCTCAATATAAATTTACAACTCATGTGCTGTATCCATTGTTCAATCATTGAAGGATAAATCGAATGTTTGGGGTTTAACTCAACAAAGATATATCAACACAACAAAACTGTCATCAAGCATCTCACTTAGACATTTTAGCAAACACCTAGTTGGCATGTGCATAATCAAGCTGAAATCAGTTACTATCAATAAGAAATATGCCAGATTAACAAGATGAGAAATCAATAAACGTTTTACACTACTGGAGCATACACCTACTCGAGCATGATATAGAGAAAGGAAAAAAAATCATGGAACCTTTTAAACTTACCTGAGAAACTGGAAAAGCAAGCATCGATTGTAGCTCTGTCGATGAGATTGCGGATGGGAAACCATGCTCTAATTGTCGAATAGGAATGTGTGGAAATATTATAGTGGATGATAATTTAGGGGCGTAATTCGTATCTCTCTCATTTTAAAAACTTTTAGGATATGTTCGTGTCACTTTTTATCGTGTTAAGTTTGTATAAATCTTTTTATTTTATTTTTCAGGTTTGTATTGTGTTTTTTTCAACATTTTTTGGTCAAGTTTATATCGTGTCGGCCCTTGATTATATGTGATAAAATGAGATTTTAATTTGCCAACCAAATCCGTGTGTTTTTTTCTTTTTCTATTTCTTTCTCAAATGAAACTTGGAACACGTCATTTTTTAATTTCTTAAGGCTTTCTTTTTTCTTTAGAAAAACTCGAGAACATAATAGCAATCTATAAATTGAACGAAAATAAAACATGGGAGTGGGTGAAATGAAAAATTGGAGAAGCAAAGGAATGTGCTTATGCACATAGTTTTCTTTTCATCATCTTAAACATATGATAAAGGATATCTCTTTTCCTTCTTTGTTACTTCCTAATCAACATGGATAACGTTTTTTAGCACTTCTTAATTATTTAACCTCTAAACTTCCTTTTCATTTCAATCATTTTAATCTTAAATGTCTTAAAACTGCTTGTTTAAAGGTTAAATTATTACATGATTTAATGCAATAAAAAAGAAATTCAAACTCTCCCTCCACCTCATATCGACACCCAGTGTGTCTCTCTATCTTCGTTCTCTCTTAAGCAACTCGTTGCCGACTAGTCCCCGCCCCCTAATTCTAGTATCCTTCTACTCGCTCTGTGTCTCTTATATTGTTTTCTCCTTCTCGATCTACCGAACTCAAGCCACTCCTTAAACTCTAAAATAAAGAAACTAACTCATGAGAAAATTTTGTTGAAATTACTTTACGATTACAAAGGCCAAAACCTATTGGCCTAGATATGTGTGGCCTAAGAAAAAGAGGTATACACATAAAAAAGAGTAGGATGAAACATAGATATTCAGCACTTGTTGTTGCTCGTTTGTTCAACATTTCCTTATGACGCTGACCAATCTTCATACATGTTCTCTAAGCAGTTATCCGTTAAATAACGATAAGTAACCAATTTTGATCCTGATTAGCATCAAAATATATAACCGTTTTTTTGTTGACAATAAATAAAAAAAACAAACTCAATTATCCCTAATTGATATTCATCAAATAATCACTTATGGAAATTCATTTTCATAAACGATCCCGAGATAAATCATGTTGAATTTATACCCTGCTCATATAATCCCCAACATGTTTGATGTAGAGACGAGAACACAAATACAGAAAATTTGCAAATAGTTTTTCAGAGCTTGCACAAAAACACATAACAAATATGAATAGCAGTAGTAATTGTTTCAATCCCATCTTCGTATTATCATAGGCTTTTTCTGTACACCCTGAAGATAACAAACACAAGATATAACGTGGTTCAGTCAGGGTCACGACCTACATCCACGGGTAGTAACAGAGACTTCTTTATTAACTTAGAGTGTTAGAGGTACTTATGATTTAACCCTAGACATGAATTAATAACTAAACAAGAAACCATGTTATCATAATTAGAAGATTCCAGTTGCCGCACAAGACGAAGGATGAATTGGGCTCAAATCTGCCTACTCCCGTGGAGCAGCGGCCCACGCCGAGCAACATCGGAGACCCCACGCCGAGCACACATGTTGCACTCCGAGCACCTTGTTTTTTCGAATGTCAAATATCTTCCAAGTCATTTCAAGTCATATCCCAACATTTTCATAATAGAAATCACGATCATGTCTTCATAATTAACTTTTCATGCATGTCATGGTTACCTTTTAATTAATTTTCAACTTTCTTTACATGAAACAATATTTTCATTTTTTAAAACTAAAGTGTAATTTTTTTTATTCTTATTCACAGCTCTTAGCTCTGTGGTTATCAAATTCATTCATTAACAATTCATAGACATAAGGAAAGGAGGCGAGAAGTGTGGTTTGGAGTTGTGACATATTTGGCATTTACTATTTTCTTTTTATATGTTATCCATGAATTTCGGTGGCAATTGTTAAGTTTGTAGTGTTTTAATTCAAAACTAATTGACTATAAATGTCGTAACTTATGATCATATTGAAAAGTCACACGCGTTCAATATAGGACGATACTCAACAGCATAAATAATATATTATAACACTTTTATACTCGAAAACAAGTTCAAACTTGCAAACGGAAATTTGGTTCTTACGAACATGTTCAAAAGTGTCCGACTTTACAAACAGTAAGAATTTACTGCCATCCATATCACACTAATTGCATTTGACAATTAGCAATGGCGTCATCTATGACACAATGCCTACGTTTAACATCTAGATAGAATATGTCTAAAAAACATATAGGCATACGTTCGTGTAATTTGGTAAAAGACTATATTTATTTGGACTCATAATCATCATATATACTATAAATGCAATATTAGATTTCATTCTACTAAAATAAGTTTTGGAACACATGTATGTGTCTTAAAACACTAAAAGTAATAGTAGGTAAGCAGATTCTAGGATACCATAAAGCATCATTTTTTATGCTAGATTTGAACGTCATTTTATGTACAAAACATATTATTACTAGTTCACTACCATACATGAATCTTTTGTGGCTTTTTCAACAACAAACTTGATATTAGGATGGCAAAAATACTCAATCCCGACAGGAATATCCGAACTCAAAGCTTTTGAGATGAGATTTGGGATGGGTAAATGGTTATAGGATGGGTATGAGATTTCTTTCAAAAAATTTCGCGGGTTTGCGACGGTTATGGTTTTAGTCAATACCCGCCCAATTACCCCCGATCTTATATACCCGGTAACGAACCATTCATATTTTTATAATTTTATTATTATTGTAATATATGTTACAATTTTATTAGTATATAAATTTTTTTTAAAATAGAAGATTTCATTACATGTAACTATTTAAATTAGATTATCATGAAACTTGGATAGTTTAATTAGATTATCATGTAATAATTTTATTATTATTGTAATATATGTTACAACTTACAATATAAGTTACAATGTTAATAGTCATCTCTTCTCTTTGACACTTCAGTAAAGAAGGTTATTTCATTACATGTAACTATTTAAATTAGATTATTATGAAACTTGGATAGTTTAAACTTTGTTTGGTGATTGTATTACATTTATTAAGTGTCGAACTTGTTGAATGTTGATGTCGCTAAAAAATGATAGTTTAAAAAATCCACCTAATTGTTTGACGTGATTCACATGAAGTTTTAGGAAACAAAATATTATTTAGAAAATTTCTAATTGACTAAAACTATAAATGGGATACCCGATACCCGCGAGTGTATCCGTAACCCCAACGGTTATATGGTAATGAGATACCCAACAGGATGAGACCGGATATGTGACATAGTTTTATAATAGGGTATGAGACTGAAACGACTAATACCCGTCCCATTGTCATCCCTACTTGACACACCCTAACATTTTTTAATTTACATATGTGTTTATTTCGAAACTTAAACACACAACCTTGAAAACATATAATACACTAATACCATTGGGTTATAGCCTTTGGTACCATTTTAAGGTTGGTTAAAAATAGTAATGGAGCCCCCCCCTAGTATAGCGGGGGACCGTGGGAGTAAAACCTAACGTGATGATATGACCTTTCCCTGCTCATATGATTATTGCAATTTTTCAATAAATTACTAGGTCCGTAAGGGTTGACCCCATTGACAGTTTTAATAAATTATTTCAATGCATGCCATTCAGAGTCTTTTAATAAGAATCCAGAGGCATGAATTCAAATTCTATTAGAATAAAGGAAGTGAAGTGGTGTAGGAGGCGTGGTGGAAGAACGATGAGAAAGTTGACCACACTACCATTGTGTGGTAGTAGATTGTCGTGGAAAATACCACACAAGGAGACGCAAAGTGGTGACGAGGGAGGTGGACTGCATCAACTTTTCCCTTTCTCATTTTTTTTTTCCTTTTGATTTTTGAGTGTTAGTTGGTAGTATGTGAGTTATAGAATAACGTTTTCATATGAAGTATTTGAAAGTAGGGGTATAAACGAGTCGAGCTTTTATCGAATAACTCGAACTCGAGTTCGGCTAATTCGAGTTAAACTTTATCGTGCTCAAGCCCAAAAAACAAGTTTGAATTATATAATGAGTCGAGTTCGAACTTTAAAGATTTTGGCTAGAGTTCTTATTAAGCTTTTCGAGCCTTGTACAAAATATATATATATATATTTATGTGTAACATGTATACATAAGGGCCTAATATTAAAACACATTAAATATAAGAACTTATTGAAACAAATTTATATTCTATACGTACTATTTATAAAAATTAATTACTAAAAATTATTAATTTAGAATTTTATCTGTATTTTGATTAATTTGGTTTTTGAATTTACTTTTTTAATATTATTTCGAGCTTTTCAAGCAAAACTCGAGCTAATAATATACATTGTCAAGCTGAGCTTAAAACTCGTCAAGCTATGGAGCCGAGCTTGGGCTTGACATAGCTTAAAATGAAGTTCTCGAGCGGAGCTCAAGCACTGTCAAGCTCGAGCTCGATTCGACTCGTTTACACTCCTACTTGAAAGTAATCACATCATAAAATAATGGGTGTTCACCCTTAAACTCCGTAAAGTTATAAACTATTTTTTATTTATTTTGTTTTTTATTTAAAATTTAGAAGAGAGAAAAATAGGAGAAAAACTAAATTGGAGAGAGAAAAGTTTTGATTAACTATTATACTCTTTTAAATAAAAATAAAAAAAACATAATTAATCTAGATCACTAGATCAAGTACAATAAGTTACTGAGATTATTTCTCGCACTTTTTATATATAAACACTAATATATATATATACACACACACACAAAAGTTCAAATGACAATTGTATTTCGCACGCGAACTATTTTAACATCATTAATGACTTATTATTAAAGGCATTTTGGTAATTATACATTTACCCAATCGCAAAGTGCGTCCAGGTGAGCCGTCGTCAATTTACGAGGCTTCATTTTTCCGAAATAACCCTCATTAATATGTCACTAATGAAGCATTAATGAGCCGCCAAAAATATTAGTCATTGATTAATTTTAATCAATGGCTAAGATTAGTTCTCGCGGTTTTTGTACGAAAAACGATTCTCGTTTAAATCCTCCCCTGTATATATAGAGTAAAGATCAATAAAGCTCCACACTTAAACAAAGAACTCAAAAGCAAAGTTTCAGCCACTCATTTAAAAGGATAAAATAGGATGCAAATTGATAAGAAAACTCGCTCGCCTCTTCCAGTAACTCTCTCAAACTTTTTTTTACCCCTTAAATCTTCAATGGTCATAACTATTTCAATTTTGAGAATTTGAGCAAAAAAATTATACCAGCCTACTCATTTTTTAATCCTCTTTCAAACAAGACCACTCTTCCTATCCGAAAATTTTATTTTTTGAATCATGTGAA